>CM042871.1:3150099-3169332 GCA_023658055.1 Thaleichthys pacificus | reverse complement strand
GAGAGACGATACAGGTTCCTTTGAAACTAGGCTGAGAGAAGGAGAGGAATAGAGGGAGAGAGAGAGAGGGGGAGAGAGAGAGGGAGAGAGAGAGAGAGAGAGTGGAGAGAGAGAGAGAGAGAGAGAGAGAGAGGGAGGGGGAGAGAGAGAGAGAGAGGGAGAGAGAGTGAGAGAGAGAGAGAGAGGGAGAGGGAGAGAGAGAGAGAGAGAGAGAGAGAGAGAGAGAGAGAGGGAGGGAGAGAGAGAGGGAGAGAAGAGAGAGGGAGGAGGGAGAGGGAGAGGGAGAGGGAGAGAGAGAGAGAGAGAGAGAGAGAGGGGAGAGAGAGAGAGGAGAGAGAGAGAGAGGAGAGAGAGAGAGAGAGAGAGAGAGAGAGAGAGTAGAGAGAGAGAGAGAGAGAGAGAGAAAACGAGGGCGGGAATAGAGGACAGACCCAAGGTCACAGTTAGATAGAGACCAGCTTCCCAGTAACCCTCCAACCAATCAGCATCCTGCTGACCGAAACCACACCCCTGTCGTGGCAATCCCCTGGCCCTGGCCGTGGAATGAGGTGTCACATCTCGTTGCCATGGAAAACAGATAAACTGGCGGCTGGTCCTTTGGCCCTGCCCCCAGGTGAACCCTGGTCTGTTCTGTTCTATCAGCCTGTGGAGAGCTGTCGCCGTGGCAGCCACATGGTCACAAGGATGCTGTGGTCCCTGCTGGCCATGAGATGTGGAGGTATAACCACAACACACCCACTGGGAGAGAGTGGGAGTGAGCGAGAGAGGGAGGGGGAGGCAGGGGGGGAGGGGGGGAGGGAGGGGAGGGAGGGGAGGGGGGAGGGGGGGAGGGGGGGAGGGAAATAGAGAAGGAGACAGGGAGAGGAGAGAAAAGGAGAGAGAGAGAGTGAGAGGAGAGAGGGAGAAGGAGGCACCTGGTGAAACAGAAAGCCTGGACTGAACAGTCTTACATGATGAGATGTCTGGTAAGATTTCAGTAACTGATTTTGAGCAGTTCCAACCTGAACCTCAGGGGTCCGGCGGTATTTTACACATCTGGAACCGTTTCACTGACCTCAGTCCTCCCTGACCCCTGAACCCTGACCTCGGACTTCTGTCTGCTACCACTCTGACCAGAGCACTCAGCCTGAGGAGAGATGGTGAGGAGGTCCGCACAGTGGGTGGCACAACTTGACCTCCTCAGATGTGAAAAATAACATTGAAAGAATGGTTACATTTGAGATAAACATATTTTATTTACAAAGGCACGACATGCTGCAGTTTTCTTATTTGTTAGGGTTAGAGTCAGCTTCATGAATTTACAGGAAAGACACGGTTGTTCCTGAGGACAGTTGTGACATCAGAATGTCCTCTCAAGTGGACCAAAGGAACATCACAAAAGCCAGAATGGCTGCAAAGCTACCAGCCCAAAGCCAACGTCGACCCCAGAGGTCGAGGGTCTCAGGAACCTCACAGCATGCAGCCAAGAGGCAGAGTGGAAACAGGACCAGACAGTCTGGGGCATCGCAGTGGCACGCCAGTGAGGCTTACGTATCACGTAGACCAAGGAGGGCTGGAGGACCTGGGGTTGAGTCCCGCCCGGGAATGTCCTCGGCCCTCCCTCCCTCCCTCCCTCCCTCCCTCCCTCCCTCCCTCCCTCCCTCCCTCCCTCCCTCCCTCCCTCCCCTAGGTTCCCTGACACTATCTCCATCCACGAAAGCACAAATGCCCTAAAAATAAACATGCAAAAAACAAGACATTCTTAGTTACTCCTCCCTCCTTCCCTCCCACCCAATTTGTATAGGAAGGACACCTACATCTGTTAAAACAATATGTGAAGCGCAATTACATGGTGTTTATTCGCGGCCCTGCAAATGGGTTAGCGGCCCTTCTCTGTGCCTGCTGCTGTGGAGAACCCAGAGGAGTGGGGATGAGGCCAGGTGGAGCCAGAGGAAGGCTGCTCCACTTTGAGGGCTGCAGCACGTCCACAGTAACACCTTGAACACTTCTGTCCTTGCCGGAACAAGCAACCTCTACAAAGGTACAAATGTGTCACGTTGTTGTCTGAGATCCCACAATCCCTGGCTGCATTGGTATTTGTGGGGGGGTGAGTGGGGGGGGGGGGGTGTCTGTGTGAGTAAGTGTGCGTGTGATGTGTGTGTGAGTGTTTAAGTGTGCATGTACTGTATGTGTGTGTGTGTGTTGACATGGCAGGGAAGCTAACACTATCTATTCTGACAAGGCTCCTGCTCCAATGGAGGTGTATGAGTGTGTATTGTGCATGTGCGTGTGTGTATAGAGTATGTATGTGTGTGAATGTGTGTGTGTGTGTGTGTATGAGAATGTGTGTGTGTGCTCATGCAGGTTGAGGCAGATCTCAGTATAGATTACACATGGATATAGTCTCATCTCACACTGTGACAGTATTACACTGCCCCGCAAGAGAAGACTAGCACAAGCTACTGCAGTCCTCTCTGCTGCTCTCTTCCTTCTCTCCCTCTCTTTATCTCCTCTCTCCTCTCTTCCTTCTCTCTCTCCCTCCTCCTCCCTCTCTGCCTCCCTATCTCTCTCCCTCCTTCTCTCTTTGTCTCTCTCTCTCTCCCTCCATCTCTCCAACTCTCTCTCCTTTCTCCCTATACATCTCTCTCCCCATATTTCTCTCTCTTCATGTCCATGCCCGCAGAGACAGAACAGTCTGGAACAAACAGCATCAGACGCAGAGCTCCTGTTCCCTGGCCTGGCAGGGGGCGGGGCGGGGCGGGATCACGTCGGGATGGGATGAGGGTGGATCCGCGCGGGGCTTGTACCATCATCCCGGCTCCAGCTTAGTCTGGATAAACACGGGATCCGACTGAACCACCGAGGGCAGGGAGAGCTGGGACGGTGGTTTTGTTAACAATCCTCCGACAGGCAGCCAAACCCTGGTTGATCCTGTCCACTGAAACGGGCTTCTCTCTCCACCAAGCCTCCTTCCTCTCCTGTGAAGAAGAAGAAGAAGGAATGTTTCTGTGTTTGGTCATGTGACACGCACGTGTGCAGGGAGGGGTGGGGACACCAGAACACACATACACGCACGCACACACATATGTGGGAGAGTGTTTACTGAAGAAACTATTTCTGGGTTTTCCTCCCATCCTTCCTTCCAGGGCAGCCAGGAGCAGATGTCAGCCATGTCCAGGCCACCCAGGGCCAAGTGCTTACTGGCCAAGAGAGCAATGTGTTCTGCATGTTTTGAGTTGTTTGCTGATGAAACCCTCGTGAGAAGGAGGAGAAAAGGCAAAGTCCACACAGACAGGCCCGGGGACAACCCAGCTGAGCACCCCGTGCGGGAATCGAACCCAGGATCTTCTTGCTGTGAGGTGGCTCCGCGTGGGGGGGGGGAACAGAGTCAACTGTGAGAGAGGAAGCAAAACACCAACATGACACCAACATAAACCAACTAAGACTTTAGAGTCTCTAAAACCCCCTCCTGGTTTACAGTTGTGTGATAGTGGATGTGTGTGCTCATTATACTTTCTCGTTTTGTGTTCAGTCTTTCGAACTTTGCTGTTTAGTTGAGGCGAACTCCTCAGGCCCAGGCTGTCAGTGACCTTTGACCCTGTCTGTTCTGGGCAGTGGAGCTGGCTGCGATGATGATGCGAGCAGAGGCCATCTCCCTGCAGGAGCCCAGCACACACACACACACACACACACAATCCTAATGGAGACATGATCATTACTGGTTTCCATCGTCCTCTCTCTCTCCTGTTCTCTCTCTCTCATGCCTCTCCCCCCATCTCCCTCTCTCTTTCTTTCTTGCTTTACCTCTCCACATCACCTTCTCTTGCTCTCGCCCTCTCTCTCTCTCTCTCTCTCTCTCTCTCTCTCTCCTCTCTCTCCTCTCTCTCTCCCTCCCTCCCTCCCTCCCTCCCTCCCTCCCTCCCTCCCTCCCTCCCTCCCTCCCTCCCTCCCTCCCTCCAGCTCTCTCGCCTCTCTCTTCCTGGTCCATGCAGGGCACTGTGCAGTGGGATTGTTCTGTGTTTTCTATCACTGCTGCCAGTCTAACCTTTACAGCAGAATGGACTCCACAGGAAGGCATTGGATACATCTCACTGGGGGTCGATTTCTTCACCTCACCTTTCTACTTTGTGTGTCTTTGTGTAGGTGTGTGAGGGTGTGTGTGTTCAGTGTATGTGTCCGTGCGTGTGTATTTGTTTTGCCTGTTTGTGTGTAGGTTCGTGACTATGTGTGTGTGTAATGTGTGGCCTGTATGTGTGTGTTCATTTGTATTGCCTTTGTGTGTATGTGTGTGTATGTGTGTGTGTAGGAATGTATGTGTGTGTGTAGGTGTTGCCTGTACGCGTGTGTACAGTATGTGTGTGTGTGTATTTGTACTGCCTGTGTGAGTGTGTAGGTGTGAGTGCGTCTGTACTACGTATAGCCTTTTTACTTTGTGGTAACTGGATTTGAAAACCAACAAAAGAAGAGAATAGGCTGTGGTCCCCATCAGTGAGAAACATCAGCAGGCGACCACAGCAGTCAGCCTGGAGTTTAACCATTCATGGGATTTATTTAGCAAACACTTTTACAAAAGCGATAAATAGCGCACATTGAAAGTGCAGCAGGAAATCAATGATCAGAAGTGCAAACTGTGTGTGGGCGTCAGAGCCAAGGAACGCTTTGGGAAAGGTGAGAAATACTGTTCAGTGAAACATACTACTCTGAACAAAAGGATGTCAATGTATTGACGATTGTTATGAACTGCAAACATCAACATACATCTATGTATTGTAGTATGAACTGCCAACTGTCACTAGCACTCTCCTAAGATCCACCTGTCACTACTTTCCATGTTGCAGTCTTCTTGAAATCTTTATTTTTTATATGAAATATTTTACAGTGTATAGTATTGGCTAGAATTAGTTACGTAAATACTGTTGTTCATTTTCTACTTTTTATATTTGCTACATGTTATATTTACTGTAAAACTACATGTTTACCATATGCGCCTTCATGCCATAGTAAATTCCTTGCAAACTTACTTGGCGAAAAAAGCTGATTCAGATTCTGATGTTTGATTCTATGTTGCAGTCAATGGGTGAGACAAGCGCCAAACAGATCAGTTTTCCAGCCGTGGAAAGGAGAGAGAGAGAGAGAGAGAGAGAGAGAGAGAGAGAGAGAGAGTGAGAGAGTGAGAGAGCATGTGTGTGAGAGAGAAAGAGAGAGAGAGAGAGAGAGCATGTGTGTGAGAGAGAGAGAGTGAGAGTGAGAGAGTGAGAGAGCATGTGTGTGAGAGAGAAAGAGAGAGAGAGAAAGAGAGTGAGAGAGAAAGAGAGAGAGAAAGAGAAGATGAGACAATCAATGTTTGTTTTTTTGAGAGGCAGTAAACTGGAATTTAGTTTCCGTGACCAGTTGGCGAAAGGCGTGAAGAGCTAAGCATATCTGACGCCTGTATTCAGATTGTGTCTATATGAGGATGGGGAACGGTTAAAGGTTAGCTTTGCGTTTAGACAGAAAGTGGGTGAGCCCTGTGTTAGCACACTTAATATTTACATATTGAGAGAAGAAAACCATAGACCTTGTCTGGAGCTGTAGACGCACACACAGACCTCGCTCTCTTTGTCAAATGAAAAGGGTGACTTTCATGAATATGGACTCCATACTGGAATGTGTAAACAGCCAAGGTCGAATTCCTCCGCTTGGGCACGGGGGGGTCAAAGGTCCTCTCGGCTTTGCCTTTTCTCTCAAGATGTCTGGGTTACGATGAAATGCTCGGATACCACAGACCCGCAACTGTCAACTTTGACGTTTCGAAACACATCTCTTTATCGATCTCTCTCCCTACGTTATAAAAACGCTCTGAATCAAACGCCAAACCCGGTCCTAGTTTAGACCATCCCTGCCTGAAGCACACAGGTGCAGTTCTGTACGTGTTCGGCTCGGAACCGAATGTACAAACGGCTTCGAGGTGTGGCTCAACAACAGCTGATCATGGTCAAACATGACCCGGTCCGTGGCTGTGTTCTAGAAGGGGGGGGGGGGGAGGGGGGGGGGGGCTACACGGCGGCTGTGATGACACCACTGTCTCTCTGGAGCTGATGGATGCACTGCCGTAGATGGCACACACACACCCAATGCATGCTCACACACTCGCCCCACACACTCACACACTCGCCCCACACACACTCACTCACGCACCCACACACACACGTAGTGCATGCACACTCACTCATGCACACAACGCCAAGAGCGCTTAGTGCAAACACACACACGTGTGCGCCACACACATCACACACACTCACACACACACTCATGCACACGCACACACGCTAACCCTGCTTGACAAACTCAGCTTCCTCTCAACACACAATCCCATTGTCAAAGTGTGGCTGAGAGATCAGAAAGAGAGAGAGAGAGCGAGAGAGAGAGAGAGAGAAAGAGAGAGGGAGGGAGGGCGGGCGGGGTGGAGAGAAAGAGAGGGAGAGTGAAAGACGGAGGAAAAGAAAGAGCGAGAGAAAGAAAGAGCGAGAGAACGAGAGAGAGAGAGGGAGAGGGAGAGGGAGGGCATAGCAATTTCGCAATTCAGAAAAGAGACGTTCATGCAAAAATAACAAAAAGACCGCGAGAGACTCAATTATGAAATGGTGGCGGAGTGCGTGAAACTAGTTTCGCTTCAGACACCTCAGACCTCACACCTCAGCCGTCATTGTCAAGGGCGGATGTACTGCTCATGTTGCTGTTGTGTGCGTGCCTTGTCCTCTCCCCCAGCTTGAAGTGAGCGCTGGCTCTGCTCCTTTCATGGTTCTGTGGAGACCCAGACGACCTGGACACCTGTGCTGTGCCCTCCTCCAGCTCTCCCTCTGAATGGGCGTGTTCAGACAACGCTGTGATGGGCTGAATAACAATGGCTCTACCCCTGAGCAAAGTGTTCGTGGGCACTCTTACTGAGGTGTTCGCTGTTGATGTGTTCTATTCATGAGCGTGTGTGAGGGTGCGCGTGAGTGTGTGTGCTCGTGTGTCCGTGTGTGTGAGCGTGCGTGTGTGTACGTGTGTGTGTGTGTGCGTGTGTGTTTGTGGGTGCGGCAGACACTGGGACTTCTGTACATTCGTATGTGTACTTACGTAAGCCTGTGTTTGGTTTGCCTCTGTGTGGGTGTGTTTGTTGACTTAACCCTGTCAGTCAATTAAATCACTTTCCCTCCATTTCCTCTCTCTGTGTTCATTTCTCATCTGTGGGTTGGAGTGGAAGCTTATTAGGAGTGTTAGCTGCTGAATGTGCGTGGTCCGCTCTGCTCACAGGTAAACACACTGTGGGTCCATGATTACCTTCCAAGCGTTGTAAATCTCCTGTAATTAAGACTGATGAATTAATTAGCGGTCTTGTAAACAATTGGTTTGTTTGAGCAAAGGTTGTGCAGAATTTAAAGACCTTCTGTCAACCTCATTTAGGATGTAACTACTGGTCTGTGGTGGGGTTAGCATGTTAGCGTGTTAGCACCCCGAAAGACCTCAATATCACTGTGACTCAGAGCTGAGCTGTGGAATCAGAGTTACGATGATGTGAAAGCAATTTAGATGAGGACTATATTTAAATCTATGCAAATAGGCTTGTGTGTGCGTGTGGGTGTGGGTGTGTGGGTGTGTGTGGGTGTGAGCGTGTCTATTTGCGTGTGCCCTAGCGTCTGCATGCATTGGTGTGTCTGTGCGTACGTGTGTGTCCGTGCCTGTGTACATGTGTGTCTGTGTGTGTGTGGAAGTGTGTGCCTGTGTGTGTATCCGTGCCTGTGTGCATGTGTGTGTGTGTAAGTGTGTGCCTGTGTGTGTATCCGTGCCTGTGTGCATGTGGGTGTGTGTGTAGCCAGCTTTGTGTTGTACATACCTTCAGGGGGGATAAGGACTGGATGACTCTCCACTCTGGGGAGCTCATTTAGAGCAAAGCAGCTCTGCCTCTCTGTCATCCAAATTGGAGGATTTACCACACACACACTTACACACTTACACACACACTTACACTCACACACACGCTCACATTTGCACTCACACACAGCATTTAGAATAAAACATCACTTCCTACCATAACAACTTTCATTGTTAGCATGGCGATTGTGCAGACTGCCAATCAAACAAAGCAGAACTCACTGGTCCAATGAGGAGTGCTCCATTCTGCGAGGCTCCTTCAGAAGACCCTCCCCCGCTGGGCCCACGGACAGAAGCCTGAGCTGGGGGGCTTTGTGGTCTGGGAGGGGGGGGTGGGGGGTGGGGGGGGGGGGTGAGGAGGGGGGTCAGGAACATTCCTCACCATCTTCAGGCTGGTGAGGAGTGGAGAGCAGCAATCACAGGGTCAGAAAGCCGTGATGTTGATCAATAACTCCACACAGAGGTGCGTGGGCAGACATTACAACACAGACCATCTCACAGAACTGTGTGTGTGTGTGTGTGTGTGTGTGTGTTGTTTGTTTGTGTGTGTGTGTGTGTGTGTGTGGAGGAGGAGGGGAGGGCACACCCCCTAAAACACCGGTTCTACAGGTATTGATTCCCTCAGCTCAGACCGATAACGTGAGTTGAGGAGGCAGAGAGACAGAGAGAGACAGAGAGAGAGAGAGAGAGAGACAGAGAGAAACAGAGAGAGACAGAGAGAGAGACAGAGAGAGACAGAGAGAGACAGAGAGAAACAGAGAGAGAGAGACAGAGACAGAGAGAGAGAGAGAGAGCGAGAGAGAGACAGAGAGAGACAGAGAGAGAGAGAGATGTTTCTTTTCATCCCTTCTTTTTTAACTTTCCATGGAAAAGACGAGTGCGGGGCTTCTACCTGCGATTGATCCACCTTCAGCCGAGCCCAGGAGCCCAGCCAGGCCTGGGCCGGACCCACTCCCTTCCCACAATGCACCAGGGGAGACCCGGAGGAGCGTGGCTGGCTTTGATGAAGGCCCCGCTCTCTAACAAGCTCATTAAAATGTGCCCTGCATCTGATAGATGACTTGTGCAGAGCCCTGCTCCTTAGTGGCCCTCCTCCCATGCTCTTTACTGAAGTTTGTTGTTTATGCGTTTGCTGTGAAATGTCGAAATGTTCCCAACGAGAGACAATTGTGTGTTTAGGACTATAATTTATTTGCTATCTTGGTTTTTGCCGTACCTGCGACTAATACTGCATGTATGTTGATGTTCGCTGATGTAAAGCTGATGTTTGTTTTTGTAGCTGATCATTGTATTGGAATATTTGGCATGTATTTAAAATAGTAGTCTGTTATATTATTATGATATCATTTTCACTAACCAATGATTGATCATAAATATAATAAACGCTGACCTCGTTTGAATTGGGTTACTCTTTTGCACTTTGTCATTGGTTGAAGGGTGAATCTGGACGCATTCAGCTGATTTCCCAGATTGGGCTCATGTCCAGCATGTTTTACTGGATATAATCACTCATGCGTCCAAATGTCTGGCGAAATGCTGCCATGCAAAACCATCTTAATAGTCTGTCGATAACAAGCTTCTGCTATCATTAAACTGACCTCAACAACAAACAAACTGAGCTCAATCGTAGCCCGTCATCTAACTGTGAGGGCATTGTGCTCCATCCAGTTTATTATCTTAATAAATCATCATTAGAGATTTATTTACCAGGAGGATATTTATCCTGGCTCAGTTTATAAGTTCACATCCGAAATATCGAATGTCTGTATCAAACTACGGCCTACACACAAACACATCCATTTCGTTTCCATTCGAAATCTTTTCATTTGACTGAGAAGACGTGCGTCTAACCCCACAGTTAATTTTCATTTAATTTCTTCGCCTCTCATTAGCATATTTCTTCTTCTTGGATTAATGTAGAACGCTAACGACAAGCCTAACCACATACCTCCAGCAGACATTAGAGCACTCACACCCAGTCTCTCTGTCTGCGCAGTATCGTCCTCTCTCAGGCTTTGTCATAAATATTCATCTATCAAGCATTGCACAGTCAGTCGGTGAACAAGTTTAAGAAAGCTTTATTGCTTGCGGCCGGCCCACAAGGAGACAAAAACATCACACGCCATTGTGCTACAAAGTTTGTCTGGTTCACAAGTCTTCAGGTAAGACCATTTATTGGTGAGAAGCCTCCTCCCCTGCATATCAGCTGTCAATATGATCGATCCCAGAGACAGAGTGCGCGTGCACGTGGAAACTTACAGAGTTCTCTGACCCTAGGCTTGACCATATGATTCACTCAACACAGATAAGGTTTATTGCACCTCTAGTATGATAATGGTCAACCTAGGTCAGTTTGTTTACATAAGCCTAGTGTCATCTATAGGTCATGTGGGGAGAGGGCTCTCTGACAAAGGAATGCTAAACACCAGTATTTTCAGAATTTAACCTTACATTGTAAATGTCTCCGACAGGCTGGGAGACACCTGGTCCCCACCTCTTACATGTTAGAGACTTGCTGGATGGACTTGAGCTGTTTTGCCTCATGTTTTGGCTACCCGCAATGTTTATGATCGTTGACCTATGCACTTTTTGTAAAGCTCTCTTGGAAGTTGCTTTGGGTAAACATTTACATTACATTTAGTCATAAACGTGTCTGCTAAATGAATAAATGTAAAATGTGTCACACCTCATTGTGTGACATCCTGTTGCCTTGATGGTCGTTTAGCTGATCATTGAGAGTCAAGATGGGATCTGATTGGTTGTTTTCTCTCAGGTGACAGTTTGCTCCCCCTTGCTCTCTCCCTGCTCTCTCCTTCTCCCCCTTGCTCTCTCCCTGCTCTCTCCTTCTCCTCCTTGTCTCTCCCTGCTCTCTCCTTCTCCTCCTTGTCTCTCCCTGCTCTCTCCTTCTCCTCCTTGTCTCTCCCTGCTCTCTCCTTCTCTCTCTTGCTCTCTCCCTGCTCTGTCCTTCTCTCTCTTGCTCTCTCCCTGCTCTCTCCTTCTCCTCCTTGTCTCTCCCTGCTCTCTCCTTCTCTCTCTTGCTCTCTCCCTGCTCTCTCCTTCTCCTCCCTGCTCTCTCCCTGCTCTCTCCTTCTCCTCCCTGCTCTCTCCCTGCTCTCTCCTTCTCTCTCTTGCTCTCTCCCTGCTCTCTCCTTCTCTCTCTTGCTCTCTCTCCCTGCTCTCTCCTTCTCTCTCTTGCTCTCTCCCTGCTCTCTCCTTCTCTCTCTTGCTCTCTCCCTGCTCTCTCCTTCTCTCTCTTGCTCTCTCTCCCTGCTCTCTCTCCCTGCTCTCTCCTTCTCCCCCTTGCTCTCTCCCTGCTCTCTCCTTCTCCCCTTGCTCTCTCCCTGCTCTCTCCTTCTCCCCCTTGCTCTCTCCCTGCTCTCTCCTTCTCCCCCTTGCTCTCTCCCTGCTCTCTCCTTCTCCCCCTTGCTCTCTCCCTGCTCTCTCCTTCTCCCCCTTGCTCTCTCCCTGCTCTCTCCTTCTCCCCCTTGCTCTCTCTCCCTGCTCTCTCCTTCTCCCCCTTTCTCTCTCCCTGCTCTCTCCTTCTCCCCCTTGCTCTCTCTCTGCTCTCTCCTTCTCCCCCTTGCTCTCTCCCTGCTCTCTCCTTCTCCCCCTTGCTCTCTCCCTGCTCTCTCCTTCTCCCCCTTGCTCTCTCTCCCTGCTCTCTCCTTCTCCCCCTTGCTCTCTCCCTGCTCTCTCCTTCTCCCCCTTGCTCTCTCCCTGCTCTCTCCTTCTCCCCTTGCTCTCTCTCTGCTCTCTCCTTCTCCCCCTTGCTCTCTCCCTGCTCTCTCCTTCTCCCCCTTTCTCTCTCCCTGCTCTCTCCTTCTCCCCATTGCTCTCTCCCTGCTCTCTCCTTCTCCCCCTTGCTCTGTAGTCCAGTATATTTGGTTAATATTAATTGAGTGTCCAGTTGACCCCTCTTCTGTCCGAACATAGGGCATCGTTTTGGTAAACCCCGCTACACCGAAATGGATTTTGTTTATAAATACCTTGGACTCTTGGCTCTCTCCTTCCTCACCCTTAATTGTCCACAAATGGTTCTATCATCTTGGATATTAGGATTGAAAAATACCACACCAGCCCAGTAATACCCTGGTTAGCAGTCAGTAAGACCGCAAGCGTTGTCCTTGTAAATAACTTTGCCTTTCCCCAACTACGAATCAAAATCCACCTCCCCACCCCCATCTTATCCATAACCTCAGAAGTTAAACATGTAATGTTAGCAGAATAAATTGCATTATGTGTGGGTAGATAGTATCGAATCTTAAGTCTCCACATTTTTAATTTAGTTTGTGTTGACACAGATGGCAATCTCCTATCACTTGTCTCTTATCGGAGTGACAAAATGGAATTTGGGAGGTGTGGGTGCAGGTGATTCTCCTGGAGCCGATCTGTTATAGTCTGGAGATGCTTTATCTGTCATCTACAGAGACTTTATTCATTTTTAACCGCTTTCACCCCCTTGCTCAGATTTATGGCGGGTTTGTCCTTGTACAAAGCCTCCTGCAGCCTGACCTCTGGCTGCATGCTGGATGGGGCGCGTTTCATTTGGCTTTTCGACCGCGTCTCACGTGACCCCTTCTCTCTCTGAGATTGAAGTGGAGGATTGCGGCAGGAGGGGGGAGGGATTGATACATAAATTCAACATTGTTAGGCATTAGGCATGCATATGGAGACACATTATGAGCTAAATATTCATAATGTACATCCCTTAATTGCAACATTAAACAAACTGTAAACATAATTACAAAGAGGGGGAAATCCTGAATGTATTCCATCAGCGTTACAGAGCAGCTATCTAGCTATCTGTCTGCCTCTCTCTCTCTCTCTCTCTCTCTCTCTCTCTCTCTCTCTCTCTCTCTCTGTCTGCCTCTCTCTCTCTCTCTGTCTGCCTCTCTCTCTGTCTGCCTCTCTCTCTCCCTCTCTCTTGACCTCCCTCCCTCCCTCTCTGTCTCCCTCCCTTTCTCCTACTTTCTCTGTATCCCTCCCTCCCCCCTCCCTCCCTCCCTCTCTCTCTCTCTCTCTCTCTCTCTCTCTCTCTCTCTCTCTCTCTCCCTCCCTCCCTCCCTCCCTCCCTCCCTCCCTCCCTCCCTCCCTCCCTCCTACTCTCTCTGTATCCCTCCCTCCCTCCTACTCTCCCTCTCTCCCTCCCTCAAATGTCAGCTCGGAGTTCAGAGAGCTTTCATGCCTCGTGTGTCCAATCGAATCTCTTTGGAGGGAGCTGTCACTCACCCGGCCTCCCCCCAGCTGAGCTGGATACTTCCTGGATGGTACCAGGAAGTAGAGATGTCATCCAGAGAGGACAGGGAATACAGGTATCAGTCCAAAAAAAAACATCCAATTAAATCAGAGCGGATTGACAAAGACACAAACATTGATTGCGTAAACATGACCGTGAATCAATGCATGGGATTCCCCTGGACGTTTCCATAGCAATTACAGAGAGTGTTAGCATTCATGAGACCTGTACAGGTCCTGTACAAAACAGACCTTTGGAAGGAGATTTTGAACAAGGGTTCAAACGAAGAAGAAGTCGGCATGTACAGACAGTGATCCCATATTCCTCCCGAGTGGTGTTATAGAAAAGCCAGTATTACCATCAAACAGCCCGGAAACATGTGAGCAGATTCACGTTGCCTGTTACAGCGAGACGTAACCTTTAGCCCCGTCCTCCTGGAGAGGAGCTGTCTCTGAGCGCTGTGCACCGCCGAGCGGCAGATAAGGACTTTAAACATGATGAATATAACAATGATGCTCAATTTCATGCTAAAGTGGGGACACAAAGGCAGACTACTAATTTAAACACTGATAGTGCTGCATGTCAGGGCCGGACAAAAAAGGAAAACATCCAAGATTAATAGCCTGTCAGTGGACTGGGAACCAATAACATGGATCAGTGAAATAAAAAAAAGTTACTGGTTTGTGTTGCAGCAGCAGATGCATACAGAGCAAAAATTCCCGATCAAATTAAAGCGCCAAAATATTAGTCACGAGCTTGCTTGTGCTTAAAACAAGTAAATTAGACTAATTGCGCCCTGCGTAATAAGAACATTTCCCTCGATAAGATCTGTTTAAATAACGTGTCATTATACCTAAGTCGCAAGAGGAGCTTTTTATACTGAAGACAAGTCCAACTTGATTTGAAATCTGAAAATGAAATGATCCCACTCAGTAAGGTGAGCAGCTGTTGCAGTGCATTCTGGGAAGAGCCGTATGTCTGGCTCTTCAGGGGAGGTGTTGTACAGAGCACCCTGGATCAGACACACACAGCAGTCTCCAGAGACCCATCACCTAGGAGACCATTTAGTGAGACCAGGAACACACACACACACACACAGCAAGATTCACAGTGTTAATGTAAAACATATGTTTATATGGGTCCGCTCTCATGAGACGTTAAATTAACACTTTGAAATGAGCCGTGTGCAGTAAAAGCCTCAGGGATCTATCACCTAGGAGACGGTTTAGAGAGAGCAGGAAGACACGGGGTGAAAGTGAACACCTAATGATGCCGGGATGAAAACAAGCTGGGATCAATCTGGGTTCGGTCCTACCCAGTGAAAAAAACCATGAACACCTTGAAATCTCAACCATTTGACAAACAAATGCCTCACCTGTATGTTAATAAAAAACGAAGATGAATCATGGCATGGTGTCAGTTTAGTTGAAGCAGGGTACATGTACAGGGTACATGTACAGTACAGTAGCAGTCTGTTAAGCCTGGTCTCTAGGCTCTGATACGTGATGATGGGTTATGTTACATTCATAAAGAGGGATATGACCTCCAGGCAATGTCAACTCCTCTCAAGGCAGCAACGCCCCGGAGACCAGTGAATGGATGTGGATTATGTTGAATTATGGGATGTGGGTTATGTTGAATTATGGGATGTGGATGAAGTTGAATGATGGGATCTTTGCCCGTTGTCATGCCTTGGTAATGATCCTGGGATCACAGACACAGGCACAAGGTCCTGTGGACACATGATCCTGGGATCACAGACACAGGCACAAGGTCCTGTGGACACATGATCCTGGGATCACAGACACAAGGTCCTGTGGACACATGATCCTGGGATCACAGACACAGGCACAAGGTCCTGTGGACACATGATCCTGGGATCACAGACACAGGCACAAGGTCCTGTGGACACATGATCCTGGGATCACAGACACAAGGTCCTGTGGACACATGATCCTGGGATCACAGACACAGACACAAGGTCCTGTGGACACATGATCCTGGATCACAGACACAGGCACAAGGTCCTGTGGACACATGATCCTGGGATCACCGGGACAGACACAAGGTCCTGTGGACACATGATCCTGGGATCACAGACACAGGCACAAGGTCCTGTGGACACATGATCCTGGGATCACAGACACAGACACAAGGTCCTGTGGACACATGATCCTGGGATCACCGGGACAGACACAAGGTCCTGTGGACACATGATCCTGGGATCACAGACACAGACACAAGGTCCTGTGGACACATGATCCTGGGATCACAGACACAGACACAAGGTCCTGTGGACACATGATCCTGGGATCACAGACACAGGCACAAGGTCCTGTGGACACATGATCCTGGGATCACAGACACAGACACAAGGTCCTGTGGACACATGATCCTGGGATCACAGACACAGGCACAAGGTCCTGTGGACACATGATCCTGGGATCACAGACACAGACACAAGGTCCTGTGGACACATGATCCTGGGATCACAGACACAGGCACAAGGTCCTGTGGACACATGATCCTGGGATCACCGGGACAGACACAAGGTCCTGTGGACACATGATCCTGGGATCACAGACACAGACACAAGGTCCTGTGGACACATGACCTGCCAGATATGTACAGGAAGTGCAGAATCTGCAACACAGGAAGTTCACACACACACAAACATGCTGGGTTGAAAACAACTCAGTTTTGGTTCAACCCAGCGGCTGGTTAAATATAGGACAGAACATACGTTGGGTTAAACTAACCCAGCATGTTGGGTTGACCATTCATCCCAAATATGGGACATATTGACCAGAAGGCTGGGTTCATTTGACCTCATAAATGGGTTATTGTTATAGACATGTTTCCTTATAGTTAAATCTAAAATACTTAGCTAACGCCTAGCTAGCATTACCTGAACAAGTTGTATAGCAAACATAGAAGTAAGCACATACAACTACCCAGCACCATGTAAATAACCCAACAAAATGACCCAACAGGCTCAATCCAGCGTTTGGGTAGAAAAAATAACCCAGCATTTTTTTGTGTGCAGGAAATACAGAATGTGTACACAGGATGTGCAGAATTTATAACAGGAAGTAAAGAGTCTGAAACACAGGATATACAGATTTTTTTACAGGAAGTACAGAATATGTAACAGGAAGTGCAGAATTGGTCCCACAGGAGGTGCAGAATCTGTCTTCACCTGCCAAGACGACACCTCTCTTTACTCCAACTCTGCTCCAGCCTCAGTTACGCTCACAAGCAGAGTACACAAAGAGCAGTCCCTCCAGGTCCCTTCTCCTTGTGCCAGATCCCTTCTCCTTGACTGTGTGCTGTTTCAAACGACGCCCGAGCAGCAATGACAAGCTGTGCTGACGGCTCTGGGGACATTTTAATTGCAGGATCGGCTGCCGAGAGCATGGCCAGATCCACTAACCAAACCAGAAGATCTATCAGCACGGACAGGAGGGAGGGAGAGAGAGAGAGAGAGAGAGAGAGAGAGAGAGAGATGAGAGAGAGAGGAGAGAGAGAGAGAGAGGGAGGGAGGGAGGGAGGGAGGGAGAGAGAGAGAGAGAGAGAGAGAGAGCGAGAGGGAGGGAGAGAGAGAGAGAGAGAGAGAGAGAGAGAGAGAGAGAGAGAGAGGGAGGGAGGGAGGGAGAGAGAGAGAGAGAGAGGGAGAGAGAGAGAGAGAGAGAGAGAGAGAGAGACAGAGAGAGAGAGAGAGAGAGAGAGAGAGGGAGGGAGGGAGGGAGGGAGGGAGAGAGAGAGAGAGAGAGAGAGAGAGAGAGGGAGGGAGAGAGAGAGAGAGAGAGAGAGGGAGGGAGAGAGAGGAGAGAGAGAGAGAGAGAGAGAGAGAGAGAGAGAGAGGGAGGGAGGGAGAGAGAGAGAGAGAGAGAGAGAGAGAGAGGAGAGAGAGAGAGAGAGAGAGAGAGAGAGAAAGAGAGAGAGAGAGAGAGAGAGAGAGAGAGAGGGAGGGAGGGAGGGAGGGAGAGAGAGAGAGAGAGAGAGAGAGAGAGAGAGGGAGGGAGAGAGAGAGAGAGAGAGAGAGAGAGAGAGAGAGAGAGAGAGAGAGAGAGACTTTGACTTTTAAGGATACCTTTATTGGGCAGTTAGAACTACCAGCCAACCAAGCTGTATCACCACACCAAACCAGTCTTATCAAGACAAAAACCACTTCACTTACAACTCCCACACAATATTAAGACCTCCTCAAACCAAAAAAATAAATAAAATACAAAAGAAACCCAACAACACAAAAAAACAACCAAACCTAACAAAAAATAAACCAAAATCCATCACACTAAATACAAACCCCCCTATTCACAGCCTCAACTCTAGAGCCCCCTCCCCATCCACCACGCACAAGGCACCCCTCACCCCCCACACATCAACAAACTCCTCCATTTTCCCCACCAGCTTATAATACGAGAGAGAGAGAGAGAGAGACAGACAGACAGACATAAGAAAACCTGGTTACCGGAAGAGTCCAGAGTGTGTGGCCACTGTACTACAGGTGAGGTAGAGACAGAGATGCACTTTTTACTTTTTACTACACTGCCAACGGTACAGAAATACCAGACAGCATTTCTTGGATACATTTGAATCCCTTGTACCATCGTTCACCACACTGTCTGATAATGAAAAGCTAAAAGTGCTCTTAGGGGAAGGACACACAGCCCCCCTATCTGGACAATTTCTAAAAGAGTGCCATGAAATCAGGGAAAACCTGAATGTAATGTGACCAGCCTTGAAATTCTATTTGTAATATGTGTTGTCCATCTCAATGTAGCTATTTACTTAGGTTGTTTTTGTTTAGATTTGTTGTTTTCTGTTCTGTTCTTGACACTTTGTTGTTACCACATGTTCCGGACAACACAGACTGTCGTTCCTTATGTTGTTTTTGAATGGTGTTGTTGATGTATGGTTGTCTGTTGTTGTGCGTCTTGCTTTGGCAATACGGTTGAAATGACTGTCATGCTAATTAAGCTGAATTGAATTGAAATTGAATTGAATTGAAAGAGAGAGAGAGAGGCAGACAGACAAACAGAGACATCAGCAGGACTTCTCATCCAGTTCATCATGAATCCTCCCAGAGGACAGTCTTCAACAGGAAAAGGAATAATGTCAACCCAATCTATGAATATCTAACACTATCTAACATTATCTAACACTATCTAACAGTCATCTCTAAATAGCTGCTCTGTAACGCTGATGGAATACATTCAGGATTTCCCCCTGTAATTATGTTTACAGTTTGTTTAATGTTGCAATTAAGGGATGTACATTATGAATATTTAGCTCATAATGTGTCTCCATATGCATGCCTAATGCCTAACAATGTTGAA
This sequence comes from Thaleichthys pacificus, assembly GCA_023658055.1. Taxonomy (NCBI): domain Eukaryota; kingdom Metazoa; phylum Chordata; class Actinopteri; order Osmeriformes; family Osmeridae; genus Thaleichthys; species Thaleichthys pacificus. Next base: position 3,150,879 of record CM042871.1, on the reverse strand, counting down.
TTTATGTATCAATCCCTCCCCCCTCCTGCCGCAATCCTCCACTTCAATCTCAGAGAGAGAAGGGGTCACGTGAGACGCGGTCAAAAGCCAAATGAAACGCGCCCCATCCAGCATGCAGCCAGAGGTCAGGCTGCAGGGAGGGAGAGAGGGTGAGGAGAAACAGGGGCTCTTTGGCGTTATGCTAACGCTAAGCCTCTTCCGAGACCTTCTGAGGAGCCACTCAGTCAAGGCGCTGGCCGACGTCACGGCCATCGCAGGCCCGGGTTGGACCTCTCAGCCGGCACGGCCCCAGAGCCCTGGGTCTGCAGCCCCGCGTCCCTCTGCGGGGAGACCTCCTGGACGGGCCGTGAGGCGGCTAGAGAGCCGGAGCTTCAGGCCAGGCCTGGGAGTCTACTGGGGCCAGCAGACACACGCTGTTCTCCTGGTCACCACGAGGGGCGGGACGAGGGGGGAGGGGAGGGGAGGCACAGAGATGACATGGCTGTATGAGAAAGGGGGAGAGAGAGGGGGAGAGAGGAGGAGAGAGGGGGAGAGAGGGGGTAAGAGGAGGAGAGAGGGGGAGAGAGGGGGTAAGAGGAGCAGAGAGGGGGAGAGATGGGGAGAGAGGGGGAGAGAGGGGGTAAGAGGAGGAGAGAGGGGGAGAGATGGGGAGAGAGGGGGAGAGAGGGGGGTAAGAGGAGCAGAGAGGGGGAAAGAGGAGGAGAGAGGGGGAGAGATGGGGAGAGAGGGGGAGAGAGGAAGAGAGAAAACAAGAGGGAAACAGAAAAAAAGAATGAAATG
>CM042871.1:3122599-3145099 GCA_023658055.1 Thaleichthys pacificus | reverse complement strand
CCACGGACAGAGACACACACATCCAAGGGCACTGCACAGAACTGCAGTCACAGCTCACGTGTGTGGGCATGTTTGTGTGTTGTTGTTTTTTGCAGGGGGAGTGATGTGTGTGTGTGGGATGCTTGTATGTGTGAGAGTGAGTGCATGTGTAAATGAGTCTGTGTTTGGCTAGGGTGTGTGTTGTGTGGGAGTGTGTTTGTGTGAACGTGCATGTGTGCCCGACTCCCCACAAACACACACGCGTGTAAATCAGGATGTGTGGATGCAACTGTGTGCATGTGCCACACCGCACGGTATCACACCACACATCATCACACCACACATCATCACACACACATCAATCACACCACACATCATCACACCACACATCATCACACCACACATCAATCACACCACACATCATCACACCACACATCATCACACCACACATCATCACACCACACATCATCACAAACACACATCATCACACCCACACAATCATCACACCAACACATCATCACACCACACATCATCACACCACGCCACATGCAACGCCACAGCCCCACCCAGACACTCTGGTACCAGACACCAGCTGACCACATCAGCAGGGCCTTCAAAGCAGTGTGTCAGGCCAGCCCGGGCCTGCCCTCGCCCGTGGGAGGAGCTGCCAGTGCCGAGAGAGGCAGGCGGGGGGTGACTCTGCCACTGTGTGAGGACAGAGGCAGGCTGGGGGGTGACTCTGAGAGAGGCAGGCTGGGGGTGACTCTGAGAGAGGCAGGCTGGGGGGTGACTCTGAGAGATGGCAGGCTGGGGGTGACTCTGCCACTGTGTGAGGAGAGAGGCAGGCTGGGGGGTGACTCTGAGAGAGGCAGGCTGGGGGTGACTCTGAGAGAGGCAGGCTGGGGGGTGACTCTGAGAGAGGCAGGCTGGGGGTGACTCTGCCACTGTGTGAGGAGAGAGGCAGGCTGAGGGTGACTCTGAGAGAGGCAGGCTGGGGGTGACTCTGAGAGAGGCAGGCTGGGGGTGACTCTGAGAGAGGCAGGCTGGGGGTGACTCTGAGAGGAGGCAGGCTGGGGGTGACTTCTGAGAGAGGCAGGCTGGGGGTGACTCTGCCACTGTGTGAGGAGAGAGGCAGGCTGAGGGTGACTCTGAGAGAGGCAGGCTGGGGGTGACTCTGAGAGAGGCAGGCTGGGGGTGACTCTGAGAGAGGCAGGCTGGGGGTGGACTCTGAGAGAGGCAGGCTGGGGGTGACTCTGCCACTGTGTGAGGAGAGAGGCAGGCTGAGGGTGACCTCTGAGAGAGGGCAGGCTGGGGGTGACTCTGCCACTGTTGTGAGGAGAGAGGCAGGCTGATGGGTGACTCTGAGAGAGGCAGGCTGGGGGGTGGTGACTCTTGCCACTGGGTGAGGACAGGCAGGCTGGGGGGGGTGTGAGGAACATTATGATTTGTCGTTTGTTTCAGCAGCTTGCTGCGTCCCACTGAGGCTAGAACGTCTCCTGGGGGAACACACTAGCTTCCTGTCTGGTCGGCTCATCTGCTCTGAGAGGGAGGGAGGAGCGGAGGGAGAGAGAGAAAGGGAGGGAGGGAGGAGGAGGGAGGGAGGGGAGGAGGGAGGGAGGGAGGGGGGAGTGAGAGAGACAGAGACAGAGAGGGAGGGGAGGTGGACAGAGAGGGAGGGTGTTTTTGAATTTACACTAAATTAGCTTGAGAGAAAACACATCTGGACTGGTGACGAATCTCCTTCCCTTTTTCCTGGAGATTTGGCTCTGGGTCTCAGCTCCCTGGTCTGTGGCCTGGCTCTGGGTCTCAGCTCCCTGGTCTGTGGCCTGGCTCTGGGTCTCAGCTCCTGGTCTGTGGCCTGGCTCTGGGTCTCAGCTCCCTGGTCTGTGGCCTGGCTCTGGGTCTCAGCTCCCTGGTCTGTGGCCTGGCTCTGGTCCTCAGCTCCCTGGTCTGTGGCCCTGGCTCTGGGTCTCAGCTCCCTGGTCTGTGGCCTGGCTCTGGGTCTCAGCTCCCCTGGTCTGTGGCCTGGCTCTGGGTCTCAGCTCCCTGGTCTGTGGCCTGGCTCTGGGTCTCAGCTCCCTGGTCTGTGGCCTGGCTCTGGGTCTCAGCTCCCTGGTCTGTGGCCTGGCTCTGGGGTCTCAGCTCCCTGGTTTGTGGTCTGGCTCTGGGTCTCTGGGTTGCAGAGAGACCCTCCACAGACAGATGGGTCTCTTGTATGAAACGTAGCTTCCTGTAACTTTGTGTTGCGTTAGAAAGCAAGTGTGCGTGGCCAAATGCCAGGACGAGTATATATTAGCATTCAGTAACCCCGGCACCTGCACACACAGCACAATCACTCGGGTCTCCATCCAACGTAATCTTTACGACCATTTATCACAACGCTTAAATAATAGACTTTTGTTTTACTCCCACTCTTTGCCCTTTAAGCCCAGGAGAGAGAGAGAGAGAGAGAGAGAGAGAGAGAGGAGAGAGAGGAGAGAGAGAGAGAGAGAGAGAGAGAGAGAGAGAGAGAGAGAGAGAGAGAGAGAGAGAGAGAGGGAGAGAGGGAGAGAGAGAGAGAGAGAGAGGGGAGAGAGGGAGAGAGAGAAGAGAGAGAAAGAGAGAGAGGAGAGAGAGGGACACAAGAGAGAGAGAGAGAGAGAGGGAGAGAGAGAGAGAGAGAGAGAGAGAGAGAGAGAGAGAGGAGGAGCTCTCATTTAGCCTAATGAAAAGGGATTACAGATCGCTCCCTCCACGGGTAAAGAACTAAATAAGTTGGGCAGCAGAGCGCAGGTCAGGAGATAATGGGGAGTTTTAGCTGATAATTACTTCCCAATGGTTTCACAACACTGTTTCCTTCCCAGAGCGCTGAGTCAGCCCTTCCCCACACCTCCTACGCCAGTCTCTCTCCTCACCCCCTCTCCTCATAACCCTCTCCTCTCTCCTCACCCCCTCTCCTCATACCCCTCTCCTCTCTCCCATCTCCTCTCTATCCTCACCCCCTCTCCTCATACCCCTCTCCTCTCTCTCCTCAATCCCCTCTCTCATACCCCTCTCCTCTCTCTCCTCACTCCCTCTCCTCATACCCCTCTCCTCTCTCCCATCTCCTCTCTCTCCTCACGCCCCTCCTCACTCTCATCTCCTCTCTCTCCTCACTCCCCCTCTCCTCTACCCTCCTCATACCCCTCTCCTCTCTCCCATCTCCACTCTCTCCTCACTCCCCTCTCCTCATACCCCTCTCCTCTCTCCTATCTCCTCTCTCTCCTCACTCCCCTCTCCTCCATACCCCTCTCCTCTCTCCTATTTCCTCTCTCTCCTCACTCCCCTCTCCTCATACCCCTCTCCTCTCCTCCCATCTCCGCTCTCTCCTCACTCCCCTCTCCTCATACCCTCTCCTCTCTCCTATTTCCTCTCTCTCCTCACTCCCCTCTCCTCATACCCCTCTCCTCTCTCCCATCTCCACTCTCTCCTCACTCCCCTCTCCTCATACCCCTCTCCTCTCTCCTATTTCCTCTCTCTCCTCACTCCCCTCTCCTCATACCCCTCTCCTCTCTCCCATCTCCTCTCTCTCCTCACTCCCCTCTCCTCCTTCCCCTATCCTCTCTCCTATTTCCTCTCTCTCCCGACCTCTCTCACCCTCCTCCCTCCCATATTCTCTCTCCTATATCCTCTCTCTCCTCTCCTCCCTCATCTCTCCCATTTCCTCCCTCTTCGCTCCTCTGCGTTAATGCTCTCCCAAGATGAAAAGACTGAATCTATAGAAACACAACACACTTGGCAGTATTTTGAGTAATATCATGAAAGACTGCCAGGCTGCATGGCTGCTCCGGTCCCTTTGCATGTTGAGCTGCTGTAAACACAGGCCTTCTGAGATACAGTCAAACATCCCATTCATTACTATTTCACACATGAAGACAAACTACTGGAAACCAATGTGCAGGCCCAGGTGTCTGCTGCTGTGGTGTGAAAAACAGCCCTACCTCAGTCTTCCAGGAGTCCCATCATCTCTCCTCCTGGAAAAGAAGAAAGAGAAAGAAAAGAAGAAAAAGTAAGAAAATGAATAAAGAGTACCAAATAGAGTGAAGAAGCCAAGGACGGACATAACTAACAGAAAAACGGTCAGAATAAGAGGACGGACAAGACCACAGAGTCAGAAACAGAAACGACACTGACAAGAAAGGAAGCAAAGAACAAACCAGAGCAAAGTAGGAAGACAAGAGAAGGACTGCAGAAAGGAAGAGTATCGTTCAGTTTATCTAACAGAATCAATCAGGCGATCGATTCGGGAAGAAGAAACGCATAAAGAAGACGGACAGCAAGACCCTCGAACTAACATTATGCCAGACCAGAAGACCAGAATATAAGTATCCGACATAACCATACAAGAAAATACAAGAATCGCAAAGTTGCACGCCTTCCACCCCAACCCTACATCACCTTCTCGTAAGCATCCCAGATAGACAGAAGAAACAACATGCGAGCTACCAAAGATACTGAAGACTCCCACGCTAAGAATCGCACAAAAAAATAATACCATCCTCCTCCGCCTTCCACCGCTCACTAACTACTCCCATCAGCCTCACTACCATCCTAACGCAACAGGTTGCCGTCAAATACTACTCATACTAAAACGCATGCTCTCCTCCTCATACCACACCATCACCTCCGTTCTACGTCCCTCAACCTATCCTCCCTCCTCACATAACACTCTCCCCCCCGTCCTACCCCCTTCACACTCCGCCTCCCCTCTCCTCCTCCTCCACTCACACACCCTCCCCTCCCCCCCCTCCTCCCCTACTACAGTCCTCATTCTCCACTACCGCACTCCCACGTCCCCCATCCGATCTCCCCTCTCCTCCTCCTTCCCTGCCCCCCGTCCTCCCCCTCTCCTCCTCCTCCCCTCTCCTCCTCCTCCCCCTCCCCTCCTCCTCCCCTCTCCTCCTCCTCCCCTCTCCTCCTCCTCCCCTCTCCTCCTCCTCCCCTGAGTCTTTGTGGGTTCTCTGAGTGGTGCGTTGGCACAAGACTCCACCGGCACCATCACAATCCCACCACATCTGTCAGCCGTGAAAGAGGACCACGCGTCTAATCATTTCCTTTTTCAATAACACCCCCTAATTAAATCACATTGAATATTTCTCTATTATGCTAATGTGCCAGATTGGAAAGAGAGGAAAAAAAGAAATGACAAAAAAAAAGATTGTAAAGCTGCGATTTCTTTCTCTGTCCTCTGACTGCCGCGGTCTGGAGAGCTGCGGTGACTGGGTATCGACTCTGACCACGTCCCTTGGCGCTCTGGCGGTCAGGCCAGTCGCTAATCCACATCCTCCCTGAGTTCAGTGACAGAGAGGGTGAGGAGAGGTGGAGATGAAGGTGTTTGTTGTGGGTCCAGCGGTCAGGCAGGTTTAGAAAGCCCCTCTGAGTGGGACGCCTAGTGTCAGACTGGCTCTGGGAAGCTAGGCGTTCAGGGGCTAACCTTGACTTCTTTCCTTAAATGTCAGGGTTGTACGGTTGTGTGAGGAATGTACAGAAAAGAATTACGTGTGGATATGTACGTGTGTTTATTTCCAAATGTCGAAATGTGAGCGAGAGAAAGAGTGAGCAAGAGAGTGTGAGAGAGAGAGGGAGAGAGAGGGAGAGGGAGAGGGAGAGAGAGACAGAGAGAGAGGGAGAGGGAGAGAGAGGGAGAGAGAGAGAGAGAGAGAGAGGGAGAGAGGGAGAGAGGGAGAGAGGAGAGAGAGAGAGAGAGAGAGAGAGAGAGAGAGAGAGAGAGAGAGAGGAGAGAGGGAGAGGGGGAGAGGGAGAGGGAAGAGAGGGAGAGAGGAGAGGGAGAGGAGAGAGAGAGGAGAGATGAGAGAGAGAGGGAGAGAGGAGAGAGAGAGAGAGGGAGAGGAGAGAGAGAGAAAGGGTGAGAGAGAGAGGGAGAGAGGGATAGGGAGAGAGAGAGGGAGAAAGGGGGTATTCATCATATTTTCCCAGGCAGCCATGCACTCATGGCCAGCAGGAAGTAAAGTGTGTGTTTTTGACAGAGTATGTGAGTGTGGAGTGGCCTGACACAGGCTTCTTCCTGCCCCTGTGCTTCTCTCTAATGTACCTGTCACGCCCCTGATATATGGCTGCATGTATATTTTAAGGTTCAGCAGGCAAGCATGTCACCTCCAGTCTGTTTGAGGCATGATGATTGATCAGTACCCCTTCCAAGGTATTTTTCAGTCGTCGAGGGGAGGAGTGGGAGTGAGTAGGGATGTGTGGGGGGGGGGGGGGGGTATTTATATAGGACCTGTTCTGTACAGTATGCATATGCATATGCAATTCTGGCATTTCCATTTGTACTAACATGCAACCCTGCTGTTAATGTGGCGTTCCGACACACTCCTGCACACTCACACGGTATCACACACACACTCACACTGCACACACACACACTCTTACTGTTCACACACACACTCTTACTGTACACACACACACACACTCTTACCGTACACACACACACACACACTCTTACTGTACACACACACACACACTCTTACTGTACACACACACACTCACACTGTATCACACACACACTCTTACTGTACACACACACACACACTCTTACTGTACACACACACACACACTCTTACTGTACACACACACACACACACTCTTACTGTACACACACACACACACTCTTACTGTACACACACACACTCACACTGTATCACACACACACTCTTACTGTACACACACACTCTTACTGTACACACACACACACACTCTTACTGTACACACACACACACACACTCTTACTGTACATACACACACGCACACACATACACATATACTGTACACACACCAGACACACACACACACACACATAATCACACACACACACACACACATAGATGCATGCATACACACACACATAGATACACAGAGACACAGGGACACACGGAGATATGCATAGACACACACACACACACACACACACAGAGACACAGACACACACAGAGATATGCATAGACCCACACACAATACACAAACACACACAGAGACATAGGGACACACAGAGACATGCACAGACACACACACACACACACACAGAGACACAGGGACACACAGAGACATGCACAGACACACACACACACACACACACAGAGACACAGGGACACACAGAGACATGCACAGACACACACACACACACAGAGACACAGGGACACACAGAGACATGCACAGACACACACACACACACAGAGACACAGGGACACACAGAGACATGCACAGACACACACACACACACAGAGACACAGACACACACACAGACACACACACAGACACACACACACACAGAGACACAGACACACACAGAGACATGCATACACCCACACACACACACACAGAGACACAGGGACACAGAGACACACAGAGACATGCACAGACACACACACACACACACACACACACACAGAGACACAGGGACACACAGAGACATGCACAGACACACACACACACACAGAGACACAGACACACACAGATATATGCATAGACCCACACACAAACACACACAGAGACACAGACACACACAGAGACATGCACACACACACACACACACACAGAGACACAGACACACACAGAGATATGCATAAACCCACACACAAACACACACACTTGGCTGCTGTAGGGTGATTCCCTCTCCATGACAGATTTCAGAGTCAATGATGTGCTAATGCATTCTATGCCCTCTCATCACCAACCTCCTCCTTGATGACTCAGCCCTAACAGAAAACAATGGGTTTCTATATCGCCGTTTGGTGCAAAGTTTTCTCGGGGAACGCTGGAGTGTACCAACCCACACATGCTACGCTGACAGGCTGATGAAGTGTCTGGATGACGATAATTAAAACGGACAAATAATTACAGTTGGATCTGCCGTGTGGTTGGTGGAAGAAAGAGGCTGGTATCTGCCTTAGTTTCCTTCTCTTCCCCAAGTCTCTTCCTGGGTGTGGGGGGAGGAGGGGGTTGTGGGGGGAGGAGGGGGTTGTGGGTAACCCAGCAGACACCCTACACCGAGGGGGTGCTTGGGTAATGATCACCCAGGGCTAACTGCTAATGTACAGCAGATTGACGCCATATTGGAGGAGGCTGAGAGATCGGAGTTTAATTATCTGCTGAATGTTCACTTCCTCTTCATTTACATTCCTGTTTCTCAGCGAGTCATCGGTCACAGACGTTTTGTTTTTTGTGATCCTGTCACAACAAATGAAGAAAACTAGATTCTCTCAGCAACGGTCGCCACAGACAAAAACAAGACAAATCAACAACAAAAATCGTTTTTTTTATATATTATTTTTAATTGTTTGTTTTTGTTGAACAGAGAACGTCACCCATCTTCGCCCTACCCCAGCTTGAGCCCACGCTGGTGGACGTCTGCATGCTAAAACATCTCTGCGTCTCCACCCCTCCCTCCCTCTGTCTCCACTCCTCTGCTACGACGGCAGACATCGACCGAATAATTCCCTGTGAACACTTCTACCCATAATGCCGTATTACTGGGACAGCGAGCCTACCTACGCCTGGCTTGACCTGGTGAGGAGAGTCAGTGCCTGTCCTCGCTCCCCTTCATGGATCTTCAGGAGACAGCCAGACCTCCTACACAGCTGGAGAAACAGATGGATTAACCTTCCAGGGGCTTCCGGACCTCTCTGAGCTTCACAGCTCGCTGTGGAGATGGAGAACCCACAGGAGGCTCCGGCTAACAAGCCGGTAATCGAGTCAAACTTTCTTGGGGATGCATGCTAATGGCCTGCATGCAGGCGAGGCCCGCGTTCCCCGTAGTGGGGGAGGGAGGGCGGGGGAGGCGGAGAAGGAAACGGTGGTTAAAAGAGAGGCACTCTCAGAGGCAGGCCTCCGGAGAGCTTTTGTTTCATCCCTTCGCTTTCACATAAAAAGGTTAATGTGTCAACAAATACATGGTCCCAGGACTGTGCGGTGGATAAGACAAATGCATGCACACACACACACACAAATAAGGCTCCATAGTTTATAGTTGTGTTTGAGCCTTTGTTTACGTCTTTCCGGGATTCTCTTCCCAGACTGTGGACTGGCACATTGTGTATGTGTGTGAGAGGGGGGGGGGGGGGGGGGGTGGTGGGGGTGGCAGGGGAAGGGCGGGGGGGGGGGGGGGGGGAGAGAAGGGGAGCATAATCTCACTCAGGAAAACCCGCCATCTCCACTCACAACAACATCCACTTGTGAAAGCCGGCACTGTGGAGCGGGGACCCCACAGTGCCGGGATATGAGGTGGAAAATGGAATCTTGAGCAACCTGAGGAACGAGCGCAAGTGTGTGTGTACGTTTGCAAACATGTGGGTCTGCATGAGTGTGCGTGTGTCTCTGTATGTGTATGTGCGTGCGAGTGAGCGTGCGTTCTACAGTGGATGTGTGTGTGGCGATGATGGTGATAGTGGGCGGGGGGGGGTCGGGGTACATGGTGTCATTTTCAGGACATTCGGTGGACATTGTTTCAACCCTGAAGTATGTAATAAGGGCTATCATTGACTAGAGAGCCAGAGAACGTTCTGGTGTAGCTCTCCCTCTCTCTCCCCCCCAGATGAACAAATGGTCGAGTTTTACTTTCATGGCTCAGTAGCGTCTCTGCACCTCTTCTTCTCTCTGACATCTCCCCAAACAGCCAGAGGCTGCAACGCTCCTCTGTAATAGTAATCACCCTGTTTGTGCGTGTGTTGTCCTCCACAACTCCCTGCTTTAATCTTCATGCTTGTCTCAATTAAGTCAAACGCACCCAGATAGAAACACAAAAACACACACACACACACAAACAAAGAAACTCAGAGATAGACAGAGAGGCAGACAGACAGATGGAGAGACACAGAGAGAGAGACAGAGACAGACAGACGCAGCTATAGAGAGACAGATGTGGACACAGAAAGACATGCAGAGAGTGACGTATCAAAACAAAGCACACAAGCAAAAACATGGACATACACACACACACACACACAGTCTCTCACCTTCCCTACATCAGTTCATTTTCCAAAGAGGAAACGGTCTCTTGATTTGATCAATCAACGGATCAATCCCTTAATGATCAATAATGTGCATAACCCGTCCGGTTGATTTAATGGTTGACTGATTGAAGGATTCCCACCACCAGTGGACAGCTAGCACAGCTAGCGTTCTGTCTGGACTAACCGTGGCCTGTCAGGAGATCCCAGCCTGAACATGCACAACACATGGAGTTAGGCCTGAAAGGGTTAACTAAAGTTCGGGAAGAAGGTGGCACACCAAGACTCCTCCTTCTCCAATCAAACTAATACGCATCAGCCCAGTAAAGCATGAAAGAATGCGACCAAACTCCCCTTGGTCAATTAAGAGTTCTGTATAAAGTATCTTCCGTTCCTCTGGTCCCTGTGCTAGAATGTTGTTGTCACCCTCCCACCCTTCCCTTTCTTCTCTGCTCCTCCCTGTCATCTATCCAGTCTTCCCAGGGGATCTGCTTGAGCTGCTGCTCGGCCGTGACCCATTAGGACTCCCCGCCACACCCCGAGTCCATGCCCGGACCCCAGGCCCGGCTCTGCTACTGGCCTCTACCAACCGCTCCAGGCTCGGCTCTGCTACCAGCCTCCTCCACCATCGGGCTTGGCTCTGCTACCAGCCCTGCTTCAATAAAAGCTATCTATTCAATCTATTGTGTGATTACTGAACTGTCACCTGGCAGGAAGCTGCGCAGCGGTTCCTCTTCCTGTCTGTCGGAGGTACGCGTTTCCTCTGGGGACAGGCAGGTCTGTGAGGCTGAGTTCCAGAACAATCTGTCAGCTGACGGTTCTTGTGCTCGTGGGTCTGGACACCCTCCCACTCAAACGGATTTCCGTGTGTCATGAAAAGGGCCGGGCCAATCACAACTGTTTGTCTGATATGGGGCGGGATTAACACGATGACTGTGCAGATCTTGTTCAATTGCGAGATTAATTCTGAGTTTGTGAAAGACAGGAAATAGAGAGAGAGAGAGCGAGCGAGCGAGCAGAGGCCAGCACTTAGAAAGAGAGATATCATTAAAAGTTGACATGCAAGAAAATAAATGGACTGGAGTGAGTATTGACAGAGAAAAGACAATTACAGATGATCCTCATGATGGCAGCTAAAGTACCAGCTTGGTTTTAACGACTGGTACGAATTTAACCTCCAAAAAAGCCTGTTTATAATTTCCTTTGTCTGCGTGTCGGGAATGGACGTGTGTGTGAGGTCAGAGTTCGAGAGAATCTCAGAGAAAGAAGTGCTCCTGAATGCCGTGGTCTCTGAACGGCGTGACAAACTTAATTTACCCAAGTGTCATCTTGCTCAAGGTCGATGGCAGCTTTAACTGATTGGTCTTGCCTCACAAGGGAGAGAGGGATGGAGAGCGAGAGGGAGAAAGAGAGAGGGAGAGAGAGAGCAAATGGCGAGAGAAAAAGATGAAGGGAGAGAGACAGAGGGAGAGAAAGAGAGAGACAGAGGGAGAGAGTGAAAGGCGAGGGAAAGAGAGGGAGAGAGGTGGGAAGAGAGAGAGAGAGAGACATTTCCGGAATGGACAGGGTCCAATAACTGTGATTATGAACACATCCATCCATTCTGTCTGTCACCCTGACACTGTTAGGACGTGTTTGGGCGATGTTGGCTGGCTAGCGTCGACCGGCAGTCCTTGTCTGCGACCGCTCAGTCAGGGAGAGACAGTTACAGACGCTGGCAGCTGTGTTTATATGACAGTCTTACTGTAGGCACTTGAGTGCTGGGTGCTGACTAAGCAGGACAAAAACCATCAACAATCAGTGGACAAAGCCGTCCTCTAGTAGGACCTTCAGAAACACTGGTGCCATGCTAGCGCCACGTTGCAATAGCTTAGCATTGGACCTGCAGTTAGATGCAGCATTAGCCTAGCGCCAGGCTCAGGTGCACGGTATTTCGGTGGTCAGAGTCGAGGAATGGTCTGTATTTAATAGCGACATCGCAAAGTAACCACATTACATTACATTTAGCAGACGCTCTTATCCAGAGCGACTTTCCCCCCGAGGCAAGTAGGGTGAAGGGCCTTGCCCAAGGACACAACATCATTTTTTTTGGCACGGTCGGGGAATCGAACTGGCGACCTTCAGATTACTAGCCCGACCCCCTCACCGCTCAGCCACCTGACTCCCCACATCTCAGCTACCAGGCATGGCCAGGCAAGGTGGACAACAAACATCTTATACTCCATGAAGTGGAAAACCCCTAAAGGTTCCTACCTCTTTCAGGTTGTTTTGATCAACTTTTATTTACAATTTAGGTTTATTAAGGAACCAAGGGTTCCTCAAAGAACCCCCGTAATTAGGAGGGTTCTTGGAAGAAATCCTGACTAAACTGTAAAGTTCCTTTCAGGAACCCTGGAGTTCCTTCAGACACTCCATTCTGTGAATGGTTTCTGGAAGAACCCCTGGGGTTCCTAGAAGAACCCCTGGGGTTCCAAGAAGAACTTGCATAGTTTTGAATGGACTTTGAGCAACCACTGAACACATATGGTTGGTTCCTCAAGTACCCTTAAACCTCCATAGGGCTTCTTGGAGTAAATACTGTAATATCCAATAATACATGGGCAATTGGAGTTTTTTCATAGCAGAAGTTATTGTTTTCCACTAATCATAATAGGAAGCCCTGGGAGGAGTTTTATTGGCCATTACAATAAACTAAGTAATTTATATCAGGCAAGAGAATAAGAACATCTTTACTAGTGTCTATGCCCAAAGACGATGGGATTGCCTTACATTTCAATTAGCCCACTTACAACTACAGCACAGCAATAACTTCTCAATTACTGTGTCTATAAATGTAATGTACACATCCCAGGTGGAGGTGATTTGGTGCATGATCAAACACACGCTAGACTCCGGGCTGACTCCTGTTTGGATGAAGTCCGTGGACTCTGCTAAGCAGCCGAGCGGATGAGGTGACTGCGTCTCCTCCTCCCTCGTCCAGACGAGCGGATGAGGTGTCTGCGTCTCCTCCTCCCTCGTCCAGACGAGCGGATGAGGTGACTGCGTCTCCTCCTCCCTCGTCCAGACGAGCGGATGAGGTGACTGCGTCTCCTCCTCCCTCGTCCAGACGAGCGGATGAGGTGTCTGCGTCTCCTCCTCCCTCGTCCAGCCGAGCGGATGAGGTGTCTGCGTCTCCTCCTCCCTCGTCCAGACGAACGGATGAGGTGTCTGCGTCTCCTCCTCCCTCGTCCAGACGAGCGGATGAGGTGACTGCGTCTCCTCCTCCCTCGTCCAGACGAGCGGATGAGGTGACTGCGTCTCCTCGTCCAGACGAGCGGATGAGGTGTCTGCGTCTCCTCCTCCCTCGTCCAGACGAGCGGATGAGGTGACTGCGTCTCCTCCTCCCTCGTCCAGACGAGGAAGCAGGATTGTGACGGCAGGCCATCGAGCCGACGCCCGTGTCCTTTTGCAAGGATGACTAAACTCTATTGATTTTCGGTTTGGGCGGCGAAGGCTGTGAAAGCAGTCTCTTAAGTGATATCGAACCTGGAAGAGGAAAGGGAATTTGACAACAATTTCGAGCGAATTAAAATCTCCGAGCAAGAGGCCTCTCTCCCCCCGGCGGCGTCCGCTCTCACGTCACGGACCCCGTTGTTGTTTGGCCGCTTAACGAGAAACACAATAACCTTGATGCAGAGGAGGTCGTGCATTAGGAGGCTGTCCGTGCTACGACCCAAACGGATGGTGCTGATGGCGGATCGATACCCAAGCCCGAAGACAGACTTCACCCAGCGGCGTCTCCTCCACGCAGACGCGAGAAGACCCGCAGATAAAACCTCGCCCTCCACAGATATCTGGAGGGCCCTCTTGAGATCTAAACACGCAGCTCCGAGAGGGGATGAAGAAAGCCTGAGAGATATCCTTCATTTTCAAATGAACATCTGAGGAGGGCCCCGGCTTTGTGTCTGCGCCCAGACATCTCCCTGAGACCCCCGAGATGAGGGGTCTCGCTTGGAGAGCGCTATCTCTCCGCAGGGCCTGCTGGTGTGCTGCGGGAGAGTAAGCCACACGCACACACACACACGAGTGTCCACACACACAGACGCGTGTCCACACACACACACACACGAGTGTCCACACACACACACACGAGTGTCCACACACACACACGCGTGTCACACACACACACACACGAGTGTCCACACACACACACACAAGTGTCCACACACACACACACGAGTGTCCACACACACACACACGCATGTCACACACACACACGCATGTTTTTACAAGGATACGCAACAACACACACACATCACACGCGCGTTCCGGTGATGATAAGAGCATGGGCGCTTCCCACTCCTTTACAGATTGTAGGCCCCAATTACGGCGCAGAGAGATATGGAGTGGACGTCATCTGCATATAAATGGGTTGAAGAACCTGAAAGGAGAGGGCCTTTCCAAGTCCTGATGGGAAGATACCATCACAGGCCTCTAATGGGCAGAAAGTTATTAAAGTACAATCGGAATTGCAGCAGATCTCCTCTACAGGCCTCTTTAAGAAAGCAAATGAAAGAGAAATTAAACAATTATCGCCTGGGTTTCATTTTACTCCTCTCCTCTGTCTGAGCCGGTTCGTGGGAGATGTTTAATTCCCTGAAATTTCCCCCTTCTGTATGAAAAATGAAATAAGGTCCATTTCTTATCTGGATATCAAATAATGAACATTTCGAATCCATTCCAGTCCAAACATCCACTCATTAGTTTGTACAGTATCAATTCCAAATTGTTAACATCCATATCAGACGTCCACAGACCTGTATGAGAAATATGTATATATGTATGTATTCCCTATGGCTGATTTGTAGTGTTTGTGTGGGTGTGTGAGAGTGAGTGCCAGGGTGGCAGAGATGTGTGTGTGTGTGTGGATGTGTGCATAAGTGGTAGGGTTAATGAAGTGTGTGTGTGCTTGTGTGTGATTGGTAGGTTGGCATGTGCATGTGTGAGTGGCACGAATGTGTGTGTGAGTGCCAGGAATGTTTGTATGTATGTGTGTGTGGCAAGTTTCCAGGAGTGTCTCTGTGTGTGTGCGTGGGTGTGTGTGTGTGTGTGTGTGTGTGTGTGTGGGGGCCTCCTTAATCCATGCTTGAGTGACATTACCCAGGACTTCCCCCGGTTACCCCTGGAAGGCTGCAGATCAAGGCACATAGAGAGGGGACCCTAACCCTAGCCAACCCTAACCCCCCCCCCCCCCCCCCCCCACAGATCAGCCCTGAGATCAACAGCTATGACATCAGACCCTCCTGCAGTGTGTAGGTCTACTCTGTTAGTGTTTCCATGGGCACAGACTATCTTGATCATCGTAAAAATGTGTCTATTTTTTGACTCTCTTTGTCTTTTTTCACATTCCAGCGTTTTTCTCTCCATTGTCTCCCTTTGAGACTCACTATCTGTCTGGTGTAGGACAGCGATAAGATTATCGCACCATCGCACTATAATTACGTGAGGATTTGGGAGATTACAAACGGGACATCTTCAGATCAGTGCAGAGACTTTATCTGGGGATGATCAGAAGGTAATCAGCCACAGACCTGCTGTCTGAGAGGGAAGAGGAGAGAAATGCATTGCTCGGTTTTTCTCCTACTTTTTTGTTTCTTCATTGATACAACATGAGATAACAAAAAAAGAAGTATTGTGAATGTGAGCATGAAACCTTATTGACATTTTGTTTTGAATAACCAATCTGGAGTTCAAAAGGTTTGTACTTTACGAATTGCGAATTTTAGAGACAAATAAATTAATTGTTATGTTTATCGATTCCCCTAAGCACACATTTACTATACATATTCGATTTTCATTTATTTTTCTACTGGAAGCTGATTATTCACTGAATTAAACAGGAGGGCAGTCTTAAGAAGTGTTCAGTTGGGACTGGAGACAGGGGTTGGGATTGAAGCCGGTCCACAGTAGCCTACCCCTCTGCAAGGTGAAGATGCATGGACCGTTTTTGCCCCCCGTTTAATGTCTTTCCTTATTCTCTTTGTCATTTTCACGCTTCGTTAACGTAATGTGTGAAAACGGGCTTGATGACTCCGTAATGACGAGAAGATGCACTTACGGCTTGAATTTCCACATTAATGAAGACATCAGAAAAAGCTCTTTACCTCTCACGGAAAACAAGCATGCAGCATCCCTCAGCGCCCGCTTACGATGACGCCCGCCACCTTTTAAAGCTGTTTTTCATCTAGAGACCATTTGCAAGCTCGAGCGCAGTTCCCTGGTAGTTAAAATGAGTCGCCTGATGATTGCCATCCTTGGTAGAGTGATTGAGCAGAGAGCCCAAGGTGGAGACAATACGTGGAGCGAATGAGCCGAACAGATTGAATTGAAAAGGGGAGATATAAAAGTGCGATAAAACTGCAGCAGAACAACAACTAAAAGCGAGACTCGGCACTTAACGGTCACACACAAGCCAGTCGCCTTCAAATGGTCATGTTTACACCATTCAGGGATTCCCCTTTCCTAGATCCTATTAGCTTTACGTTTTATGGGAAGGCAAGGTGAAGCAGGGTATTGATCTCACTTCTAGTTTTAATGATACAACTGTACAGGAAATACTAGGCAATACAAGAAGTTAAGCTTTTTGGTTCTTATCCGGATATAGCCAGCAGATCCTAACTCTGACATGGTAACTTCACACACCCCTTTCTCCTATTCTCCTGACAAGAATTATATATGAGTCAGTAGCGGACTACATAACATACTGTCAGAACACAGAAACAATTATTTCGCATGTTGTCTCTTGTTTTCGTAAATATGCCACTATGGCAACGCGGGCAGTCAACGGGGCGTGTGCCCACGGCAACAGCGAAATGCGCTCCGACTCCCATCTGCTAGCTTTCTTGGTTTATGTTTATGCATGACAATGACAGTGTGCAACTCAGCAGTGAATAACACACATTAAGTCATCAGACATCAAACATGTTGTCGGGTGAAGGGGTGTTAGAAATCGCGGAGCTTCGATAATTGTCTAAAGCAATAAGTGATTTGTGGTAGCCTGGTAGGCTGTCAGCAGGGTAGATTAAGTGCTGGCACCTTTTGCGTTCTGTCAGACGTCTTGGAACAACGGAGAAACGTAACGAAAAGTGCGTGAAAGGTTTATTTGAGTGAAGGCACACGCCCATGCAGCGTTTTCACTCCAATCTAGTGTTGTCTTTACAGTTTGCATTTACAGTAATGCAAAGAACACAGTACTTGCCTTCTCTGCATAGGTTTTGTTCAGCAGGCAGTCCTCGGTGTTGCTGTGAAATAGGTCATGATTTGAAGAGGCTGAGCCGGTATAAACTGGCTCACTGCCCAGGGATTGGATCATTAACATGCTCCTGTCCACCTCCATCTCCAGGAGCCCAGGTGACACACACTGCACTACGGCAAGTGGACTTACAGCTGCAGAAATGGCTTTGATCCGTCACTGAGTTCATATAATGAGGTTTGGTTTGGTAGGGCTGGTCTGATCTGGTCTGGGCTAGGCTTTACTGGTCTGGACTGTTCTGGGTTAGACGAGTGCTGAAGAGGCTAGACTGGGCTGGAGGTAGGTAGGGGAGAAAAAAGGGAGGGAGAGAGAGAGGAGTTTGGTAGAGTGAATGACGAGGAGAGGTGGTGTGTGAAGGTCGCCCACGTGTGCAGCGTGAGATGAGAGGTCCACCTGGGGTCCACCTTGCACCGCTACCCTCCAGAAATGAGAGGTCCACCTGGGGTCCACCTTGGACCACTACTCTCCAGAGATGAGAGGTCCACCTTGGGTCCACTGGCACCGCTACCCTCCAGAGATGAGAGGCCCACCTTGCACCGCTACCCTCCAGAGATGAGAGGTCCACCTTGGGCCCACCTTGCACCACTACCCTCCAGAGATGAGAGGCCCACCTTGGGTCCACTGGCACCACTACCCTCCAGAGATGAGAGGCCCACCTTGGGTCCACTGGCACCGCTACCCTCCAGAGATGAGAAGCCCACCTTGGGCCCACCTTGCACCGCTACCCTCCAGAGATGAGAGGCCCACCTTGCACCGCTACCCTCCAGAGATGAGAGGTCCACCTTGGGTCCACTGGCACCGCTACCCTCCAGAGATGAGAGGTCCACCTTGGGTCCACTGGCACCGCTACCCTCCAGAGATGAGAGGCCCACCTTGGGTCCACTGGCACCGCTACCCTCCAGAGATGAGAGGCCCACCTTGGGTCCACTGGCACCACTACCCTCCAGAGATGAGAGGCCCACCTTGGGTCCACTGGCACCGCTACCCTCCAGAGATGAGAGGCCCACCTTGGGCCCACCTTGCACCGCTACCCTCCAGAGATGAGAGGCCCACCTTGCACCGCTACCCTCCAGAGATGAGAGGTCCACCTTGGGTCCACTGGCACCGCTACCCTCCAGAGATGAGAGGTCCACCTTGGGTCCACTGGCACCACTACCCTCCAGAGATGAGAGGTCCACCTTGGGTCCACTGGCACCGCTACCCTCCAGAGATGAGAGGCCCACCTTGGGTCCACTGGCACCACTACCCTCCAGAGATGAGAGGCCCACCTTGGGTCCACTGGCACCGCTACCCTCCAGAGATGAGAAGCCCACCTTGGGCCCACCTTGCACCGCTACCCTCCAGAGATGAGAGGCCCACCTTGCACCGCTACCCTCCAGAGATGAGAGGCCCACCTTGGGTCCACTGGCACCGCTACCCTCCAGAGATGAGAGGCCCACCTTGGGCCCACCTTGCACCGCTACCCTCCAGTCCACGACAGGAGCCCAGAGACGAGGCAGTGTCGACTAGGAAGGGAGCCGGTGTCAAGACTCTAATCTAACATCACAAAGCCAAACACCGTCCTTCCCTCAGTCGACCACTAACCCATTGAGTTCGAATAACACTGATCTTCAAAGAATGCTATCATATCTCATCCAAAAACCGGTTTCAGACCAGAATGACAACTGTGGATTGATGTGGGTGGAGTGGTCTGTTGCAGTGCTGTTGCATAGGGCTTTGGGAGTTAGAGGAAAGATCCAGAGCTCTTAATAATTTATCACACAATTAAAGTTTAAAGCAAATATACTAGTAGGTTTGTCAGCAATCTGCAGAAGGGTCATGGCCACACTTATCACTGGGTTTATCTGAAAAGCCTTTCAGGGGGTGGGGGGGGGACTGCATTTAAAAAAAGAGACTTTGCATTATTAAAATATGAATGTGACATAATTAAAGATTTAAACAAAGCTTTTTCCTGACTGCGGTGTGTTCTAGAGGGCATTCTGTGTAACCCCTCACCAAACCCTTCACATAGAGTACACTAGTACTGTACATAGACTGCGCTAGAACTGGACCTGTTCTCTGGTCACCCTATCAGTCTCCAACCCTGGTCATCAGGGCCCTCTGTCCTGGATGTTTTCAATATTTCCCTGCTCCATCACACCTAATTCAGATGATTGGGTTGTTATCAAGCTGCGGAGAAGACTGACAACCACCCATTCATCTGAATCAGACGTGTTGAAGCAGGGAAACATCTCAAGCATACAGGACAGTGTGCCCTGAGGACCAGGGTTGAAGCCCACTGTGGTATGGACACCACATCTGTTTACAGCACTGAACATGACCATTCAATTGTAACAAACGTTCTGAGCTGTAGGGTGACTAGTAGATGACTAGAAATGGTTGTGCTTTGATCTGGCCACGTGACTTGGATGAATACTTCTGCATTGTAGAGAGGCTTCCTGACTTTGTCATGGTGAAATAGATTCTCCTCAGTATTATTAGGCCCTATCACTGAACCCGAGCAGATAAATATCCTAAGCCATTTCGAAGGCACTTTGCATTGCAGTTGTTGAGTTAATATGATATTCATATTCTAACATAATGTGATCAGTTATTGCTCACCCTACTTGCTTCTCCGACAGTACAGGGTTATTAAGCTGCTGCAGTTTCCAACCGTAGCTAGTTCAGATTTCATTTCTTATTTTTAGAAATGTTGTTTGATCAGCCGCCTCTGGAAATGAATGAAAAGCTTGCGTAACAGGTGAATTAACTAAAACGACCCAGTTTTGCCATAAAGACCGTTCTGCACTAAGATGATTTGTGGATTTCTCTTTCTGACAAAAAAGGATTCCAGCATGTTTACAGATTAGGGGGATCATTTCAGAATGCCTCCACCGTTCTAAGACAGTAATAATCCAAGATGTTCTTTTGATGCTTTTTAGTGGATTGATGAGTAAGATCTAACTGGATTTGTTTAGTTTTTTCCTGTAGGAAACATGTTTGTTTGTTCCCTCTGCTCAACCCACTACTGGGATTCCTGCATCTTGGAAGACACAGCTGGAAGCGAAGACTGTATCTGCTCACACAAATAATGCATTGTGTTGAGGTGTATGCAAGTGAAACAATGGCTTGGTGTCGCAGAAGCAAGGCAGAGCCATGGCCACAGAGGTAAAACGGTTAGTCTTATGTTATAGTTTATCTTTATTTACAGTACTGTTGTATTGTTATTGTTATTACTGCTGTTATATTGTCCTGTTCATGTTCCTCTCTATTTGATGCCACGGGTTTCCCCTGGGTTTCCTGCTTTCCCTACTAACATGATACTAACATCATAAAACTAGTGTTTTAGTCTAGGTAGGCCTCACAAACATTATAAACTAATGTTTTTAGTCTAGGTAGGCCTCACTTACATAATAAAACTAATGTTTTTGGTCTAGGTAGGCCTCACAAACATTATAAACTAATGTTTTTAGTCTAGGTAGGCCTCACTTACATAATAAAACTAATGTTTTTAGTCTAGGTAGGCCTCACATTATAAAACTAATGTTTTTAGTCTAGGTAGGCCTCACTTACATAATAAAACTAATGTTTTTAGTCTAGGTAGGCCTCACATCATAAAACTAGTGTTTTTGGTCTAGGTAGGCCTCACTTACATAATAAAACTAGTGTTTTTGGTCTAGGTAGGCCTCACAAACATTATAAAACTAATGTTTTAGTCTAGGTAGGCCTCACAAACATTATAAAACTAATGTTTTAGTCTAGGTAGGCCTCACTTACATAATAAAACTAATGTTTTTAGTCTAGGTAGGCCTCACTTACATAATAAAACTAATGTTTTTAGTCTAGGTAGGCCTCACTTACATAATAAAACTAATGTTTTTAGTCTAGGTAGGCCTCACTTACATAATAAAACTAATGTTTTTAGTCTAGGTAGGCCTCACTTACATAATAAAACTAATGTTTTTAGTCTAGGTAGGCCTCACTTACATAATAAAACTAATGTTTTTAGTCTAGGTAGGCCTCACTTACATAATAAAACTAATGTTTTTAGTCTAGGTAGGCCTCACTTACATAATAAAACTAATAAAACTTCTAGTAAAGATAGGCCTTGCCCAAAAAACACAAACTAATAATAAAACTCTCTAGTCTAAGTGGGCCCCAATCCAGATGTCAGATGTGTGTGCCTGTTTGGCTATCAGCAGCGTGGCAGCGTGCTGGTGGTCTGTAGGTGGTGGTGTCTTGCTCTTGTAGCTGTGTTTAGTGAGAAGCTAATTCTCCACACACACCCCCCCCCCACCCTCCAGAACCTAATTTACTTATTGACTAACTCTGCCGTGTGTTTAACTGCATCTACGCGATTGATTGGTCAGTCTGCCTGTTATCTGCTTGGCACAGGTGTGAATCCTCCTTGGATAAAACTGCTTCTCTATCTGTTTATGTCCTCTCTCTGTTCCGGTGTGGCCTGCTGGAGTTGATTTGTTTGAGCTGAGGAGTTTGTCTGGTTGGTGATTGAACAGGCTGTCTTGCTGGCAGCATCCAGGTTTGCTGTTTGAGGTGAGTTTGGGGAGATTCGGACGACAGGCAGTAGCTGGTGACTAGCTCCCCAGCTGCCTGTAAATGGTTAGCTGGCATCCATCCACTGCCCAATACGAAGGAGATTTCAGTAGAACCGTAATCCACGACTTAAGGTATGTTGTCATATTGTGACAACATCCTCTTTGAGGACTGGAAAACAGCCAATCAAATTACATTTTGAGGAAATGTGGCTTGTTGCAGTCCGTGTTTTGTTTGCCTTTGGTGCGTTGGTATCTCTGCCAGTGGAATATACGTTTTTTCAACTGTGCATCTCAAGACTGGTGCTGCAAAGCCCTTAGCGATAGCTAAGCTTGAAACTGTGTGACCACTACTTGCTTCCCTCAGCAAATTCCTGTACTCTTTCCAAATTAGTTTCTCTCATTAAACATGTTTCACAGTGTTTGCATTGGTGACAGGGTGTGACAGCTTGTCCAAGTTATGAATTCAAATAAACCTATAAAAGCATGCGTGCATCCATCTGGGGAGAATATAAATGTATCATGTCACTGTTTTGTCATTCCATTAAAAACAAGTTTGTAATTCACATGACAAAGCTGGGGGGTAACTGACAAAACATAGAAAACGCAAAATCTCCGGCAACATCAATCCTGCCAAAACAAGGTGCTGGTGTTTGCTCCTCTGCTAGTGTGATGTTGTCCTCGTACTGTCGTTTGTCACGCGGCTCGGAGCGGGGCA
>CM042871.1:3110099-3117599 GCA_023658055.1 Thaleichthys pacificus | reverse complement strand
GCTGGGAGGCACAGAGAAAAGGGTGAGAGAAAAAGAGAGGGATGGAGAGAGGGGGGGGGAGATGAGAGCGAGAGAGGGCGAGGGCGTGAGAGAGCGTGAGAGGAAGTGAGATAGAGAGAGGGAGACAAGGGGAGGAGTGAGAGAGAAAGAGGGAGAGAAAGAGGGCGGGGGGGATATTCCGGGAAAGGACCGCCGACTGGGGTTTTGTCTAGAACAAACACAAAGGCTGGATTTGCTCACTCAGTATAACTTTCACTACTCACTGACTTCACCTTTAATTCTGTCAGACTTCACTGCCAACCAGGTCCACAGAAAAAGGCAAATAGATTCTCAAGTTCCTTTTATCTTCTACATACGCTTCTCCCCCTTTCTCTCTCTCCCCCTCCCCTCCTCTCGGATGGTTCTGGTGGGACGAACGGAGGGTGTGGGACAGGTACAGTCCTGTCGGCAGGTTTCCAACCGGGAGGCTGACAGGATGCTGTGTGTCTGCAGAGGACCGGCGCGTGCTTGATCCACTCGCCTGTTCATTACTCGGACACGCCACTAATGACACGCGTGTCCGGCAGTCGAGTTTCCATGGGGGGGGGGGGGGGTGCATGAGGACTTGGAAGATGCCGTCGTCAAAACACGACAATCAACAATCGTCATCGGTTACCATGGTGAGAGGAAAAGAGAGGGATGGAGAGAGAGAGAGAGTGACAGGGTAAGAGCGAGAGAGAAAGAGACAAACAGAGGAGAGACAGAGGGAAAGGGAGAGGCAGAGACTAAATAGAGCCAGCGAGGGAGTGAGGGCAGATTCCAAGAACACGCTCACGTTGAGGTTCCCGCGTGATCTGCGTGTGCACGACAGTCACATGATCCTCCCCCCCCCTACCATGTGAACCAGCACCTCCATCCCAGAGGGGAGTATCGACCAGCCTCACCCCACAGATAGCTCCAGGCCCCTGGGCTTCCTGCTCCTGTCCAGACCCCCTCTCCCACGGAAGAGTCTGCTCACACATATTTAACGGGGAACCAAGAGGGGGATTTCTGTGCCGAATCACACACGCACGCTCCAGCCGGCCGATAGCATTGATCGTGTGTGCGTGTGTGGTAATGTTTTTAATCGACTGAGGGAGGACGGGGAACAGGGTGATTAGAGAGGCGGGGTGACAGTGCAACGCAACAGGAACCAGAGAGCAAAGCAGGGCGGGAGCCGTGTTGTGTGTTCAACTGGTTATGGATCGTTGCTTCTGGAAACGAGAAAAACAAACGCAAATATTTGGGAATTGAAATAGAGAGAATCTTTGTTTTTTTTCTCTCTCATCCTTTCCATTTCAGTTCAAACACAACCTGCGGCTCTGTTTTCCTCTGTTGAGTTTGAAGGTAATAAACCAATCCCTGATTCAGACCTCAAATGGATGGTTGAAATTCTCATGTAGAGCTCCTTGATGAAGCTGGCCCTGTACGAACCGTACCACTTTCCTGGCAGTTCTTCAATGCTCCTCCCCAACGCTAGCGTTCCTGAAGGACACCCAGAGAGCAGCCTGGGATGTTGGAAATGCTTACACCACATACTGTAGCATAGCACAGCCATGAGGAATCGCTTCGACTGTTTCACTTGTTTAGCTAACAAGGTGGCGTTGATGAAAAACACCGTCTGCTGTAGAAAAACAGATTGATTTATGTGCTCCAGCTCACACACTGTGGCAGCAAGGAGTTCTTTGAAATGGAGATGAGCTCATAGAGTCTCTCTGTGTGTGTGTGTGTGTGTGTGTGTGTGTCCACGTTCCAGCCACCGGTGCATCGAAGATTGTTTGCGTGTCATTGTTGACGGGTGGACGGCAGATGTCGGTTGGTATGACGTCCTGTCTCCAAGGTGTCAGTAATGAGTTATGGGAAGTGTAGTCCGTCGGGGACGGTGGCGACTGAAGGACAGGGCTTCCAGTGTTTTCCTCGCCTCTCAACCTGAGCTGTGGCTGGAGGATGTGTTGATAGGGCTTCACACATGGCCGCCCCTGCTGTGGCGCCCTGGTGTTCTCTATCTCCTCACCAGGGCCAGGGCCAGGTGTGGAGGTAGTGTTTGTGTGTGTGTGTGTGTTCATGTGTGAGTGTATGTGTCTGGTCGTCTGTGTTTTTGTCTGTGTATTTGCATGTGTGTTCGCGTGTTAGGGCTTGTTCGTGTGTGTCCATGTGTGTGTTTGTGTGTGTTTGTGTGTGTTTGTGTGTTAGAGCATGTACGTGTCTGTGTGTCCGTGTGTTTTCGTGTGCGTGTCGTTGTGTGTTTGTGTGTGTGTGTGTCCATGTGTGCGTTGTGTGTGTGTGCGTGTCCATGTGTGCGTTGTGTGTTTGTGTGTGTGCGTGTCCATGTGTGTTTGTGTGTGTGCGTTGTGCGTGTGTGTTTGTGCGTGTGTGCGTGTTTGTGTGTGCGCGCGTGTGTGTGTGTAGAATGAGTGTGTCTCAGCTGGCTAGCCTGCTCCCTTGCGAGGGGGGTTTAAGGGGGGGTTAGATGATACAACAGTCTAAATAAATCTCTCGGCGGGGATTAAAAATGTTGCTTTGCTCATTTCTGTGAGGAATTGTTCTCTGGTGTGTCCTCAGGCATTCATATTTTGAGGCATCTTAGAGATTGTATTTCGACTCTGCAAATGCCAACTGGGTCTGCTAAGGTCATTAGCTTGGCATTAAACGCTAATGATGCAGTTTGGATACAGGCAGACATGCAGCACTTCCAAAATGCCCCCATCGACCTGAACTGTAGTGTCAGAAGAAAAATGGACATCATTCATGTTTTCAACAATTCCTTAGCTTCTCTGCTATTGTCCCTGCTGTATTCGGCTTCATGCATTTTCCAAGCACCCTGGCTCAGCTCAGGCAAAATGCAAATGCACACACCAGCAGCATACACTTTCAACATCTGTAAACATTTGCATTCCTTGACTAGGATCGGATTGCTATTAACTCTGTATGTGTCTATCTTCCTCTGGGAACCACTATCTAACCAGACACCTGTTTAGTTCAGCCTGTCCTCGACTTTGCATGTCTCTCTTCCACCTTCTGTCAGACAAAATCACACCCGGAATCTTCCCAGGTTCCCTCTTATATACACACAGTTACAGTTTGAGGACTGCATATAGCACCTTCACATTCAACCAGGATAAGGCCAAACCAATCACACTGGATTTGTATGACCATTTTTACAAGTCGTGTCACAGAGGGCTTCGCATAAGACCGTAGAATCTCACCGACACCAAGCTCAAACCCTCAAGGAGGATGACAGAAAACTGCCAGGAAAAACTGCATAAAGATAAAAAGGAAGAAATCTTGGTAGAAACAATTTAGTTAGAGATCCCCCTTCTCCAGACATGTCCTGCAAGCATTCATGGACAGGCAGAATGCCCTCCACCAAGCTTGTCCTTGTACATCATACAATGCCATCGTGGGGGGAACGAGTGTTTCTGGGATTGAATGATTAAGCAAATAATTGTCTGGTCCTAAGCTCACTGGGTTATTGACTGTGGCGAAGACAAAAGAAAGAGGTCATTTCTGCTTTCGTTTGGACTTCAGAGCAGAGCCACCAGAAGCACCAAGCCCAGGGGCCATTCTGACTGTCCAAAGCGGCCGCTTTCATCAGAAGCGATGTTTAAGCACCAAGTTTTATTAGTTTTGAATCCGACGGGAAAACAGGAACAGACTCTCTGAAGTGTTGAGGCTGGCGCAAATCTGTCCGTAATTACGTCATTTCAATATTTTCACAAGCTAAATATCCTGTTAAAAGCGCCAACCCATTTGGGCAACCGTGGGCTGAGCAGTTGTCGCCAGCACCACGCCGTTGGAATACTAAACATGCCGGCGTGTGACGAGAAGCCTTCTGTCTCTGTCCCTGATCACCTCGCTAAATTCCCTCAGCGGGGAGAAGATGAAACAGCTCTTCTGATTGGAGGGTCCACGCTGAGGCAGGAACACGGTAGCCATGGCTGTGTCCCCTCTGCGTAGCCAATCAGAGCCTCCATAGGACATGGTTGGAGAAGCAGCACTACAATCCTGGCCCCAAGATCCTCCTAAACCCCGAAAGCAGCACCTGGATGAAGGCCTTACCCACAGGGCCTCTGCTGATTGGATATTCAACGGTGGCTGTTGCTAAGCAGTCCCGACATACACGTCAAATCCAGTCCCGTTTTTTTGTTCTGAGTTTATGAAAGGATTTAGAGGAGTTAAGACAGATAGATGTGTGGCCATTACAATATACGTAATCATAATAGAGTGCTTAACAGAGTGGTTCCAATTTAGATTTTCCATGTTCCGTCATGTTTATGACAGCAATCTTTTGTTTGGCATCCAGTCTTTCTGGCATCATTCAGATTTGCCGGTGAGGAGACGGCAGTTCTTCAAGCACCTGAAGAGGGGGTGGGAATCTTGCTGTTGAGGAAATGTGATTTATCACACAACAAAGTGAAAGACAGACTTTGCAGTCTCCACTACTGATCTTGGAGAATCGCTTTTCAACTCTGGCAAATCCAAGGTTGGGCTGCGCAGTGAATTCTCACTCCTCCGAGAACTCCGAGTTGCTACTTTTGGAGTTTGTCCAATGTAGCTTCTCAGCCATCTGCTCCCAGCCGTCTGACAGTGATTATGTACACACACACCAAACAGATAACTAGCTTTTATGGGCATGGTTTTCTGGAGCAGCATTATGTCTTTCCAGTAAAAAAAAAACCATAAAGATAAAATATACTAAATTAAACACTGTTGAATTATGGGATATTTTTTAGTTGTGTGTGTGGTCGAAGTTCAATTACGACCAAGACGTGCAATAGGAAAATCACTCCAAGTATCTTCATGGATGGAGGGATGGTTCTCAAATGATGCAAGGTCAATTCTCTACCAAATGGCAGTGTTGCACAAACTTAGAAAGCACAGAGAAGTCGACAGTGAATGGCAAAACAAAAAGGACAACAAAGATAGTCTCTCCATTCAAATATCTTTATTATCGTGAGCACAGTATAACACAAGGTCATTCTGGACATTGACATTCTTGTGAGATGGCAACAGCTACTTAGTGGCATAAGAAGGAAACAAATATTACTGCTGAAAAGAGAGGAGAAGACAAATGTCAGCTCCTTTGTCCCCAAACCACCACACCCATATCTGTTCATGATGAGAACTTCAAACTCCTGCCCCAGCGTCCTGCGCAGATCCACCTTTCTTCAGATGATCACTGCTCAGAATCAGGCTCCTTTAAAGGACTGTGCAGTCCTGCAAGTTGCACAGGTCAGCATCCACCTCTGGTTAAAGATATTCTGTGATGGAGAGGTGGTCAGTTCGAGGTTCAGGTGGTGGAAGATAAATGATGGCATCCATGCGATTCCTGGTGAAATAAAGGTTGTAAACAAGCCTTAAGCTCTAAAGCCCAGTGGCAGACTGTCTTGGTGGATGTTGGGGTCTTGGGGGGGTCATGGGAGCCAATATCATCGGCCCACCTGGGCCACGTCTCGTTTCTCCAGCACAAAAACATCGCTCAAATCGAGATTACTGGAGAAGAAAATGGAGAGATATATCAGGGTATATCACGTAGACTAAATCTGCTCGCGTGTGTGTGTATGTGTGTATGTGTGAGAGAGAGACAGACTGATTTACAGAGGGAGAGAGACGGAGAGAGAGAGGTTGGCACGACACAGAGCTGAGCTGAGAGTTCTTAGCATTAATGTGAGTGCGTATTGGACCATAATGCCACAGGAGCACATCAGCCCTGCACACAGAACTCCTCTAAGCCCCAGTCCAAGGTAATCACCATGAGGAATGGTCACCCATATGAAGCACCTCACAACACCAAACCAAGGTGGATTGTGGGCCTCACATAACACACACGTATATACACCACCAGTACAGATTCAGGACCAGTGAAACCTGACTCATGTCCAGCCAAAAAGCACCCAAAACAGAAACACACCTTCAATAAGAGTTGATGACCAGATCGTTTTCCCCCAAACACAGCATGCCCCCTCCCTCTCCTCCTCCCATACCCCAGACTGGGAGTGATCTTGCTGGTGTGCATGCGTGTTGGAGCCCGCCTTCCCCAGCGTTCGTGTGCGTGTGACCACTCAGCACATCACGGCTGCATCTGTTACTCTCTGCTGAAGCTGAACAGGATGTCTTCCTGGGTTTCCTTCGATGGATGTGACAGGACTTCACAGAGTCAGCAGGGCTGGTGATGAAGGGCCGTGTTTTACGATGGACGGCCGCCCGGGTGACTGTGTGATTTCAGGAGTGTAGGGTAGTGTGTGTGTGCGTTTTGGTTTGCTCATGCTTGTTTGGGCATGCACTTGTGTGTATTTAGTGTGTGTGTTTGCAAGTGTGTGATGTGAGAGTTAGAGGCTTTGCATGTGGTCTTGTTTAACTACCCTTGTGAGGACTTCTGGTCTAGACCAACAGTCCCCCCAAGGGTAGTAAACTAAGACACAAATTGACCTACTGAGGTCATTTTCTCAGGCCGCGCATCGAGGGCTATTACTAGGACGTTTTATGGGGTTTAGGGTTTCGAATCAGTAGAATTACATGACGGATTAAGGTTAGGGGTTAGGTCCTTTGTCGGTCTATGAGGGAATTGTCGGTCCTCACCACGATAGCAAAACAAACCTGTGTGTGTGTGTGTATCCATAACTGTGTATCCCTGTTCCATATCTCTCCCTCCACCTCCACAATCTGACAGCGTATCACTTCCTTACTCCTGCCTCCTCTTCCTCTGCCTGCGTTGGTGACTAGTTAGTGTGTCTGCTGACAGGGGCGGCCGGGAGGGGGGAAAACAAACGTTTATCATAATCCGTCTGGAAAGCACGAAGGAAACCTTAACGATGCCGGCAGCGCCTGCGACTCGGGAGGACAAATGAGAGGAGGGCGACGGCAGGCGCGACGAGGCCAGCGCCGGCGTGGAAATTAAAACTACAAGCTGCCGAACAATACTGCTCCTGTTGACACGCAGATGCATCACCACGGAAACACAATATCCATCGAACGAGGAAGAGAGTAGGGGCACGCCAGCCATGATCCGTCACTGACACTCTCCCGAAGCCTGGCTTCGGATTGAATGATTCACTTTTGTTTTCTGGAAACTCGTGATATCCTCATTTGTTCTGTCGGGATCCAACTGGGACACAGGTTGTGTGAGAACGTTTGAATACAAAAGCAAAGTTCTTAGATTTCCTTCATGTTATTCAGATGCAATGCCTCTCGCTCTCTCTCTCTCTCTTTCTCTCTCTCTCTCTCTCTCTCTCTCTCTCTCTCTCTCTCTCTCTCTCTCTCTCTCTCTCTCTCTCTCTCTCTCCCTCCCTCTCTCTCTCTCTCTCTCTCTCTCTCTCTCTCTCTCTCTCTCCAGAGTTCCCTGAGGGTGTTACCGCAAGAAAGGCAGATTTGTCTGTTATTGATCAGAAACTTTGTCTACGTGACAGTCGATCTCAGCTCGGGCGTCAGCTTCTGATGAGCAGCTATCCTGTTTACCTGTTACACGTCTCCCTTTCAACACGC
>CM042871.1:3090099-3105099 GCA_023658055.1 Thaleichthys pacificus | reverse complement strand
TGTCTTTCTCTCCATCTCTCTCTCTCTCTCTCTCTCTCTCTCTCTCTCTCTCTCTCGTTCTCTCTCTTCTCTCTCTCTCTCTCCTCTCTGACTCTCTATCTCTGCTTTCTCTCTCTGTCCTCTCTGACGTTCTATCTCTCCTCTCTCTCTCCTCTCTCTCTCGCCCGTGGTCCTGAATTTGAGGATGGAGATTTGCACCTGTGCATTATTTTGTTCCAGATAAACAGTAGGGCTGTAAACATCACGCCTGGTGGTCTGTCCAGAGTCAGGTGGTCTGTCCAGAGTCAGGTGGTCTGTCCAGAGTCAGGTAGTCTGTCCAGAGCCAGGTGGTCTGTCCAGAGTCAGGTGGTCTGTCCAGAGTCAGGTGGTCTGTCCAGAGTCAGGTAGTCTGTCCAGAGCCAGGTGGTCTGTCCAGAGTCAGGTGGTCTGTCCAGAGCCAGGTGGTCTGTCCAGAGTCAGGTGGTCTGTCCAGAGTCAGGTGGTCTGTCCAGAGCCAGGTGGTCTGTCCAGAGTCAGGTGGTCTGTCCAGAGTCAGGTGGTCTGTCCAGAGCCAGGTGGTCTGTCCAGAGTCAGGTGGTCTGTCCAGAGCCAGGTGGTCTGTCCAGAGTCAGGTGGTCTGTCCAGAGTCAGGTGGTCTGTCCAGAGCCAGGTGGTCTGTCCAGAGTCAGGTGGTCTGTCCAGAGTCAGGTGGTCTGTCCAGAGTCAGGTGTTCTGTCCAGAGCCAGGGACCTGGTGGTCCACACACCACACCACACGCCTTGGAACACACACCGGCTCCAACTCTGGATAATAAAATGTGCACACACACACACACATGTGCACGCACACACACCTACATTCACACACAGATATACTGTACACACACACACACACATACACACAGACATGCACACACACAGATACATTTATAAACTAAGGAACATCCAAATCCACAGTCACAGCAGGTGGAGGATATGGCGTGTCTTATCATGGCTTTCAGACACCATTACAGCAGTAGTCCAGTCCTGGTCTAGATCAAACTGCTCCTGGGAAACCTGATCCAGAGAATGCTGACTAGTTCTTTCTGGAGGTGATTGGATCCATGTAATCCCATCTCAGTGCTGGAATCTGCAGCTCTTCTGTGGTTTCAGCTTTACACCTTCATGAATCAGGACCTGATCATGGTTATGGATCACTTGATTCCACCCAGTTCTAAGGTCTGAGCCTTCCCTATTTTCTACATGCGTGTATAAGACCTTCGAAATCTCCTTGAATCATTAATAACGTATATTACACACAATTGAAACCTGGAAGTCACAGTGTTAATATTTCAAATAGGTTATATTCACATATTCATGACGGCACGGGGAAACAAAATGTCAAGTCTACGGCGGCGAACACGAAGCTCATTTCTGTCCTCTTCAGCGGGAGCCGTCAAGCCTGGCAGGGCTGTTTGGCTGTCGGAAGCTCCCATCTACGTCTCCCTCCACCAGGCAACACAACAAGCACGTTTGCCAGGGGTAAATTGGCACAACACGTAACTGTTATCAAATATTCACGCCACGGGGGGTGGTGGGGTGGTGGGGGGGTGGGGGGTGGGGGGGTGGGGGGGTGGGGGGGAATACCTGCGCTGGCCGCAACGCGTTACCCGCGCCACCGTTCCACGTCTCTGAGCTGATTATCGGGAGGGGAGATAATAGACAGGGAGGCGGGTGGAGGAGAGGAACTCACTGTTGATGACAGAGAACAACAAACAGATTCTGTCTTTTTGCCCCCCGCGCCCCCACAGCCCCCCACAGCCCATCTCCAGTCTGATTGCTTGGCTTGTGCGTGATTGGTTAACGTTGCGCACAGGGAGGAATGCTTAAGTAGACACACCCGGCACATTCCGTCAGTCCAGGCTGCAACTTTCCCTCTGGTGGCTCCTCATCATGGAACTGAGAGGTTTTTATAGTTTAATGTGATGTAGCGATTTAGCAGACGCTAATCCAAAGCAATGTTTGGCACTGGGGGATTAGCAACTAGCCCCCTCTCCCAAAATAACCTAATAAACTAAATAACCTCCCAAACCGCAAGGTAAGGTGTGTAAGTCAGTATATCAGCGATGTGTGTAGATGACTGGAACGGTCAGTGTAGTCAAGCTTGCAACCACAAAAAAAACTAACCATTAACATCCTAAACTAAATTTGAAATGAAAGAAGTCATATATGACTGCAGACTAGTCTAAGGTCTCAGGAACCTTCTGGAGCAAAGTGTGTTCAAGGTGTGTTCCAAGTCCCCATGTGTGTTTCAGGTACCCAGGTATGTTCCAGGTGTGTTCCAGGTGTGTTCCAGGTGTCCAGGTATGTTCCAGGTATGTTCCAGGTGTGTTTCAGGTGTGTTCCAGGTGCCCAGGTATGTTCCAGGTCCCCAGGTGTGTTTCAGAAAGCCCAGGTATGTTCCAGGTGTGTTTCAGGTGTGTTTCAGGTGTGTTTCAGGTCCCCGGGTGTGTTTCAGGTCCCCAGGTATGTTCCAGGTCCCCAGGTGTGTTTCAGGTACCCAGGTATGTTCCAGGTGTGTTTCAGGTGTGTTTCAGGTGTGTTTCAGGTCCCCGGGTGTGTTTCAGGTCCCCAGGTGTGTTCCAGATTCCCAGGTGTGTTCCAGGTGTGTTTTAGTTGTGTTCCAGATCCCCATGTGTGTTCCAGGTGTATTCCAGGTGCCCAGGTGTGTTCCAGTTGTGTTCCAGGTGTGTTGCAGGTGTGTTGCAGGTGTGTTCAAGGTGTGCAGAAGACTGACAACACTCCTGGCTACGCCCACCGTCCCTTGCAGCCAATCAGAACAAGGAACCAGCAGCCAGAGAGGGAGGGCTGTCACAGCAGTCAAAGGCTCTCACCACTGAGCTACACCCGCCCCATCATTAAGGTACTTGATTCACTTGATTGTTTTGGGTTTGGATCTGTGTCCTTTAGCTAATTACGTTCTTTTGTGAGCGTACTGTAAACCCATCTCACTTATTCTTATTGTGTAATTGTATCAGGCCTTTAGTTAGGAGCTGACGCAGCTAGCAGTTTTAGATTTCCACCTGGTTCACACAGTGCAGCGTGACTAATTGCCACCTTTGTCTCTCAGATCTCCTAATCCCCCTCCCTCCCCCCCCCCCCCCCGTCCCTCCCTCCCCCTCCCTCACAGTATGTTCTCTTCCTCCGCTCCCCTCACATCGCCATGACGCCGAGCCCCCCCGGGCACTTCAGATCAGCCTTTAGCTCGCTGCGTTTTTATCTCCTCCCAAACTCTCAGTTCCCTGGTCTCCACCCTGTTCCCTTTCTTCATATCTTGGCTTAATTGAAAAATATCCACACACCGTCTGAAAGCGTCTGTGTTTGTAACTGCGACTCTGCCTCTCCTCGTACCGCCTAGGGCTGTTCGTTGAAGAACAATCACAGCTGCATTTAGCTCTATTTATTAAATGGGAAGTGTTTTTTTCCTGATAAATCCCTCTTTTCTTCAGGAAGTTACATAAAGCTCCATTATTTCCCCTCTGGTTATTATCTGCACTTGGTTCCCCCTCCTCTCGTTCCGTTTCAACAATGGCTCCCTGTGCTTTTATCTCAGGTTTTCTGGCAGCAGGCTACGCCACAGACCTTCTCTCGCTCTCTCTCTCTTTCATACCTCACATTTCCCCCAGACTTCCTACAGTGCTCCTTTAGGTGGCAGGGGAAGCTGTCAGCTTCAAAAACGGATGAGTCCAACCTCAAAACTCCAAAGTATCGCTTTCATTCTCCCTCTCTCGCTCTCTCTCGCTCTCTCTCTCTCTCTCTCTTTTTCCCCTCCTCTCCCTCTCTCTCTCTCTCTCTCCATCAGCCCCCCCCATCCAGTCCCATACTGTCTGAGAGCTCCTTTTCTCTATTCCGTTTGTTCACGCCTGAAATCAGCAGCCACCTCTAAAATTCACACCAAGACAAACAACATGTTTCCTAACGATTTTTCAGATATCTCACTTTGTGAAATAAAACGGCAAAACGCAGACTTTCCTCAACCCCCCCCCCCCACCCCCCCTCGCACAAGTCAACCTCAAAAATAAATAAATAAGACAAACGAGGGAGGAAAAGGAAAATATATAAACAACACAGAGTATGTAATACAAATAACGACTACCTAACGAGGATGGCGTGTCTGAAGGCCCTCGTCAGATCCAGAATGGGGCCTCCTCATTGGCTCCTGGGTCTAGGTGTCTGCTGATGGCGTTTCTTCCCTCCCCGCCCCTCGTTTCCCTCCGAGAGCTGTCAGATTTACTTCCAATTAATGTATATCTGTTCCAGTCCGACGACTCTGAAGCTGCCTCTCCCAGCTCACAACTTCTCAAACTTTCTGCTGTTGCCATGGCATCGCTGTGTCTGTCAGCAGTCTGATTGGCTCTGTGTTTGTTTATGGTTTCTGTTTCCCAGCCGGGACGTGGGGTGTGTTCAGAGAAAGGGAGGTGGGGTGTGTTCAGAGAAAGGGAGGTGGGGTGTGTTCAGAGAAAGGGAGGTGGGGTGTGTTCAGAGAAAGGGACGTGGGGTGTGTTCAGAGAAAGGGACGTGGGGTGTGTTCAGAGAAAGGGAGGTGGGGTGTGTTCAGAGAAAGGGAGGTGGGGTGTGTTCAGAGAAAGGGAGGTGGGGTGTGTTCAGAGAAAGGGAGGTGGGGTGTGTTCAGAGAAAGGGAGGTGGGGTGTGTTCAGAGAAAGGGAGGTGGGGTGTGTTCAGAGAAAGGGAGGTGGGGTGTGTTCAGAGAAAGGGAGGTGGGGTGTGTTCAGAGAAAGGGACGTGGGGTGTGTTCAGAGAAAGGGAGGTGGGGTGTGTTCAGAGAAAGGGAGGTGGGGTGTGTTCAGAGAAAGGGACGTGGGGTGTGTTCAGAGAAAGGGAGGTGGGGTGTGTTCAGAGAAAGGGAGGTGGGGTGTGTTCAGAGAAAGGGAGGTGGGGTGTGTTCAGAGAAAGGGACGTGGGGTGTGTTCAGAGAAAGGGACGTGGGGTGTGTTCAGAGAAAGGGAGGTGGGGTGTGTTCAGAGAAAGGGACGTGGGGTGTGTTCAGAGAAAGGGAGGTGGGGTGTGTTCAGAGAAAGGGACGTGGGGTGTGTTCAGAGAAAGGGAGGTGGGGTGTGTTCAGAGAAAGGGACGTGGGGTGTGTTTAGAGAAAGGGACGTGGGGTGTGTTCAGAGAAAGGGAGGTGGAGAGATGGCGGGTCTTCTGAGGAGGGCATTTAGGTCTCGTGTCGTGTGTTGCATGAGATGTCGTCTGCATCATCATCCTCACACCATCCCTATCATCATCATCCTCACTATTACCATCACTATAATCATCATCATCAATATTACAATCACTATCATCATCATCATCATCAATATTGCAATCACTATCATCATCATCAATATTACAATCACTATCATCATCATCATCAATATTACAATCACTATCATCATCATCAATATTACCATCCCTATCATCATCATCATCAATATTACCATCCCTATCATCATCATCATCATCATCACCATCATCATCACTTTGATCATAATCATTTCATGATCATTAGTATCATAATCATCATAACAAATATTCCGCTAATTATTCACGAGTATAGACCGTGTCAGTGCAGTGTCACACAGTGTTAGTCAACCTAACATTGACATGAGGATTTATATATCTTTTCATATGAAAATGCATAGACCAAAGAGATTATCTTTTTTGTCATGACACACACAACAATCTTGACTGACTTCACATGGCCTAGATATTCTACATGGCCTCAGAACATTCTCTTGTGGTTGTGCTGTTCTGACAGCTTCCTGTGGTTGTCTTTTCTCTGGACAATAAAATAATAAATCCACTTGAAACGGCTGCAGCTATTAACACTTCCCATCCCTCAGTAACAGTCCTTCTCAAATCAGACTGGGGCACGACCAGGAGAACAGTGCAGCTTTAAAACAGCCAGCTCTGTGTCGTGGTTCTGCTTGAAGAGAGCAGCACCACCAACAATGACAGATGGGGAAATGTCTGTCTCAGAAAGAGAGGGGGGGAGAGAGGGAGGGGGCAAGAGAGAGAGGGGAGAGAGGAAGGGGGGGGGGAGATAGAGGGGGGGAGAGGGAGGAAAAATGACTTGAAAGAAACAAAGGGAGAGAGAGAGGGGAGAGAGAGAGAGAGAGGGAGAGAGAGAGAGAGAGAGAGAGAGAGAGAGAGAGAGAGAGAGAGAGAGGGAGAGAGAGAGAGAGAGAGAGAGAGAGAGAGAGAGAGAGAGAGACAGAGAGAGAGAGAGACAGAGAGAGTGTATTCAGAGTTGATCAAGACTGGTTTCAAATTATGCAATCAGGATCTGGCCGACCGCCTGGGTTCTTAAAAAGAAGAGAGAAAAAGCAAAGTCCCTTCAATTTGCAGAGGCTCAGAAACACCACCATGGTTCTCCATGCTCCAGGGGAAGTCTAACTGGCAGGTTTTTTATATTGCTATTTGGGGGAGGTTTCAGTAGTGAGTCCAGCAATTCTGCAAGTTCTGAAGAAAGGTTGGTGGTAGGTGGTTCGGGGGGGAGGGAGTTTATGGGGGTTGATGGGGGAGGAGGAGGGGTGGATGGGGGGAGTGTGGATGAATCCTGTCATCATCCTGGTCCTCATCCTAATCTACAGTATTCCTGTCATCATCCTGTCATCATCCTGTCATCATCCTGGTCCTCATCCTGGTCTACAGTATTCCTGTCATCATCCTGTCATCATCCTGGTCTTCAGTATTCCTGTCATCATCCTGTCATCATCCTGTCATCATCCTGGTCCTCATCCTGGTCTACAGTATTCCTGTCATCATCCTGTCATCATCCTGGTCCTCATCCTGGTCTACAGTATTCCTGTCATCATCCTGTCATCATCCTGGTCCTCATCCTGGTCTACAGTATTCCTGTCATCATCCTGTCATCATCCTGTCATCATCCTGGTCCTCATTTCATTCACCGGCTGGTAAAAAAAAGATTTGAATTAATCAATAAAAAAAATGGCATGATCAATTTGATTTCCCTTACTTATCATAATTAAATATCCCCTATGTCAATACAGCCCTACCTCGTATTCTCTGCCCGTTCTCAAGCCAGTTTCCATTTAACCCAAATGAGTCTCGTGAGACTGAAGGAGGTGGGGTTCGTAATGTGTAATGTTCTAGATTGCTCAGATGACATTTAATCCAGTTTAATACAATCCACTCTGTCTCTATTGTGATGGGATGCTTCCAGAGCCAGGAGGAAGATGAGGCAGTCTATTGATTCAACGGGAAGAGCATAAACTGGATTGCTTCCTGTGGCATTTCATTCGTTTGCTACTCAAACAAAAGCTGATGGAGATATACATCTGCCCTGATGACGGCTAACCCTGTGCAGGTTCGGCTAATGATATTGCTTTTGGCCGTGAGGATTCCAGGATCGTTTAATAGAATGTGTAGATACTGTGGTACTCTGCCCCCAGGCATCATGTGTTGGAATATACACAGCATCACCAAGCCAAAGAACCCTGAGGGAACAGAACTTCACACTCTGATAAATCATGTCAGCTGAGACGACAATCTGGGAATTCCTTCTTTTTTTTCCCTTCCGTGTTTCCTGTGTGACATGCATGTTGCCACGGTAACATGTCAGACAACGGGGAGGTTCGAATGTACAGGAGTGATTTCAGTTCCAAGGCTGGACCATCGCCTTGTGTATACGTATAAGAATGAGTTTCTCACGAAAAAGGAAGCATTTCTCCTGTCTGAATGGGATGGTTTCCTGATACGTAAAGGTAGAACTAGAAGTGGGCTGTTTGATCATTTGACCCCCATGCAACTCCTCACAGGAACATGGAGGAGTTGGCATTTACAGGAGTAATGACTGTAAACATTATTACACGTTAAATTATTGTCATGTGTAGGAGGACTGGCCACAGATATATTGTTAGAATCGACCCAGGTATCCAGGCAAAAACACATTAAACTTAAAGCGTACTCTCAAAGTATAAGTACAAGCATACTCTGTACAGTTTATAGTCAAAGATTTGAATTACACTTCCAATTGTGTAAGAAAGATAAATATAATTCAAATGTACAGTACTGTGTTAAGATACATCTGATTTAGATGTAAATATAAAACTTTTAGCGCTAGGGAAGCTAATCTGTCATACCCTCCAGACTCCATCCAGGATCAATCATCCTGATAAAAGGAGGAGGGGTGTTTGCTGTTGTGGTAACCAGTGGCAACAATTACAATGAAGTGAGACAGCGACTGAGGGAAAGAAGCCGCGCACACCTCTATAACATCTCTGCCTCAATGAGGTGTGAAAGTCAGATCAAAGCAGCGCAGGCCACTATTGATATGAGTCTGAGAGACATCAAAAAGCATGTAAATACACCGCCATGATGATGCCAAGAAATTGAAATCTCTTGAAACATATTCTTTGATGAAGCATAGACGGAAACGCATAACACAATCTTGGAACCCTAGCAAGTTGGCTTTCTTATACGTTGTGTGTACACACTTGGTCAAGGACTTAATGTGTGTGCGCACACTTGGTCAATAACTTAATGAGAAGAATAAAAAGATTTAATTATGTTTGAAAATGTGAGCAAGCACTGGGTTTCATTATTTAAGATCCATTTATTGAATTCCCAGATGTGTTCATCCCACCCGACATCTGAGCCTGGGATCTTTTGATCTCGGATACTGTACACCTGGGCAGCAGTCTACTGCACTGCACCGTAGTAATGCACGTGTTGTAGTTACACTGCATCTAAGATTTTAGTATTATTGTTCACCTTGCCTGGTAAGTGACACACAGATACTTTCCTCTTTCTCCTCGTACACACACACACACACACACACACACACACACACACACACACACACACACACACACACACACACACACACACACACACACAGAAACACACACGGAGACATTGCCAAAGGTTAAAGCTCCACTGGGTAACATTATACAATGAATTTAATTGATGCCACAATTCTTTGTCTGATCTTCCTTGCTTTCCTCCAGCTTGACTTTGATTGACATTGGTTTCACAAAATAAGACAAGGAGGAAGGCCCGCCTCGCTGAAGGCGATTGGCTGGAACAGCATTGCTGGAACATAATTGGCTGGAAAGTAGCGGGCCGCTCCAAAATGAGAAATCACGTTTCCACTGGCACTGCTAAACAACTCTCAGAGGGTCTCATTAGCTTACAAAACATGTTTATAGGAGACAAAACTCATTTGCTTACTGAACAACTCTTACCTTATGTGCCTTTGAAGTAACATTGCCTAACAGTGAGACTGCAGGGAAAGACTACATGGAGGAGAGACCAGCAGAGGCTACATGGGGGAGAGACCAGCAGAGGCTACATGGAGGAGAGACCAGCAGAGGCTATAATGGAGGAGAGACCAGCAGAGGCTACATGGGTGAGAGACCAGCAGAGGCTACATGGAGGAGAGACCAGCAGAGGCTACATGGAGGAGAGACCAGCAGAGGCTACATGGGAGAGAGACCAGCAGAGGAAACATGGGGGAGAGACCAGCAGAGGCTACATGGGGGAGAGACCAGCAGAGGCTACATGGGAGAGAGACCAGCAGAGGAAACATGGGGGAGAGACCAGCAGAGGCTACATGGAGGAGAGACCAGCAGAGGCTACATGAGAGAGAGACCAGCAGAGGCTACATGGAGGAGAGACCAGCAGAGGCTACATATTATTTTCCGTATATACATATTACATATCACGTCTTGCAGTCATGTTCCAAACACAGCATGTATGTAGGGAGGGTATGGCTCTGTGGTTAGAGCACTTGGAAGCAGATCAAGGGGTCCCAGTTTGAAGTGCTGCACTGTACGCCACTTTGGATGAAGGGTCTGTGAAATAAGTAGGCCTACATTATTACTGTTGTATACCGTTCAAACTGTACACACTCCTAGATGTCTTAAGAACAAATGTCAATATTCAACATTTCGACGTCTTCCTATAAACCTCAGAAGGTCCAACCATGTTTCAGAACCAGAATCAGAAAATAAATCTGTTGCTGATTCAGATTCTGAAAGATGGTTGGACCTTCTGAGGTGGCGCTCCCCAGAAGTGTGCGAGAGGACAGCCAATCACCTGTCCCTGTGGTATTGACAAGCTCATGATGTCACACTCACCAAGACAACGGAAAGACTAGGTCCTTAACGGTTCTGCCAGTATTACACATCATGCTGAATAAAGGGCAGCATTGTAATGGTCTTTGACGGACAGAGCTTAATGAGAGGGGTTTTAACCGAGTTTTTTATTTTTGTTCACTCCAGAGCACCTCCATGCCATTACCAAACCACAGAACGGAATGAGACCTAATCATCACACTGGGAAAGTATTGAGAGTGAAAGCATTTCAAAGAGAAGAGAATGTACTCTGTTCAAGAGCCGGGCTTTTCATCTCTGTCTCTAACTCCTTCTGTCTTTCCTGTAACTAATCCGCCACGGTCTTCCAGCATGTTCCACAGAATCCCAATGAGATTATCATTCCTAGTTATTTTAGGTACATTTGATTCCAACCGTTCTATCACAAATGTTTCTGATCATGTGACAGTAATTAAACTGGCATGCCTGGCAGACCTTAGAATGTTATTTTACGATTGTGGAGAATGGATATATTGAAGTTGACATAAAACTGAGAAATGTTCAATCCTATTTGATTAGTGGCAACAAGCAAAAAAGTTATCTGTCAGCGCTTTCCGACGCAAGATAACCCAAGTCCAGCGTGTTACCAGGGGTGATTCCTATTTTCTCTTCATATGGCTTTACGCTGCAGAGACAATTGTTTTACAGCCGTGAAAAACAATGAATCGTATTTTTCCAGGCCCTGCACTTGCCATTCATTGCTGGACAAGGAGATGTTATGTTGGCTTTGTGATTTTATCGGCCTGGTGGCCTTTTTCCTATTCCCTGTGTGGAGATTCCTCCCCTCCATAGCCCTCCACTCCCCCCTTCTCTACATCCTGCCCATCCACCCTCCCCCTCTCATACCCCCCCACTCCCCCTCCCATACTCTCGCCACCCCACACCCCTATACCGCCCCCCATCCTTCCCTCACACCACCACCCCACCACCCCTTGCCCATTAATGGAGGTGTCTGCTGCAATTCCCCCCCACTCCTCTTCTCCCCTCCTCCTCCCCCTCCCCCTCTCCCAAACTCTGCCTATACTCTCCTGGCACTGAGCAGCTGAAGATTGCAGTTGGCCCCCAGTGATGTGATATGACTACTGATGGTGTCACACACCATCCTCCTCTCTGCTTGGCCCCCTGCTGTTCCCCTGAGAGCCCACGTGAGACTCCCACACCGTACTCCACACACACACGCACACACACACGCACACGCGCACGTAGGCTAACATCTGCAGGGATCAGTCACTGTAACCGTCCCCCCCGGGGCCCCCCCATCACCCAACCTGCTGCTCTGGTCTGAATCCTACAGCTACGACATTGCTCATAAATTATTGTAAATGGAACGAACTCTGAAGTGTTATTTTCGTCTCCTTGGTGGCCTCTGACTAACATGGACTTCATGTAGGCTGCTCAAACCGCATAACCCCTCCACCGGTTTATGAGAAGGTACCTCACACACACATACGCACACAGACACACACACACCATAGCTGCTGGGACTCAAATAGGAGTTCCTTCTCTTCAAACGAAGACTTGAAATCGAGACTGAGCTGCAGTCGCTCGGAAGGTGAACCCCGGCTCCAGGAGAAGTGGAGCCGAGGCTCTCCGGACCTTTGAGCCGCGAGCTGCTGCTGTCGGACGCATCGGTTTACTGGAGGTCCTCTTCAGAAAGCTGTCCCATCAAAAGTAACCCAGCGCCTTTAAAAGTCTGGCGCTGTCTTGTTTGGCCGTATTGATTCGGCTCGTAAATCAAGCTACGGTCGAGTCTGGAGACGGCTCGAGGGAGGAGGATTCAGAGCTCGAGTGCGACCAGGTCCGGTTTTCCTTGAGCTCCTCTTCTTCGTAGAACTAGTGAATCGCTTTTAATAGTCTTTGTGAGACAAGAGATCTGGTCTTACCATCGGGCCAAACAGTTCCCAAAGACACTAGACTAACAACCAGATAAACATTTGTCCTCATTCTTGTAATTAATAGCATCGGAAAATGTTATTTCTGGAATGTTATGGTTCTTCAGGATTAGGAATTGTTCCTCACAGCAAGGCTACAGGGGGGTGGGCTGGCAGCTTTGGTTGGCGAGGATATCTCATCTTTTTTCACAGCCATCTCAAAATGCTGACAGTAGAAACATGGGGGAGGGTGGGGGGCGGAAGGGTGGGGGTGGGGGGTGGGGTTGGTGGAGGACTGGTAACCAAGGTAACTGACAAAGTGTTTGATCAAGGCAGCACCAGAGGCCTGTGCGGAGCGACGGGGAAAACAGTAAACAGCCTCTCATCTGGAGAAGCTTTCCAAGGCTCCCCAGCTGATCTCTACACTCGTCCTCCCAGATCCTCTCGCTTTCATGAACAGGAGTTGCGAGAGCTCTCTTGTTAACTGCCAGTGCCCTGAAGAGCACGGGGCTGTTAGGAGGCGGCTTGTTCTGCAGCCGTCCTGTACTGTCCAGTACTGGGTACTGATACACATGATGAGGGGCTGCTTGATTTCCATGTCTTTTTGACCTTGATTGTGGTTCCATTGGCTACTCTACTGTGCATTTCATGTATCAAGGTTATGGAATATAAGTTTTCAAAAAAGGTTTGCTTAGTGATCGAGCTGAAAAGGATAACCCCCACTCAAACAAGGCTGACCTTGAAGCTGGAGCATGGACTCATCCACAAAGCTTCTCCTTGCCAAGTGAAAAACCTCCATATGTTTTCATTTTCAAGGTAAAAAAAAAAGATATACCATTCACCATTCCTATCAACCAAATCAAATTACGATAATTGTCTTGATTTAATTCCCATGGCTGTCTACTCCACCCATCCCCGGTGTTTGCTCTGAAAAACCAGACCTTGCTTCAACTGAGGCCTGTATTTAAACCCCCGGGAGATCTCATTCAGTCGAGTCCAGGGACCAAGGCCTGTATTTTTCATGCACTCTCTAAGTGAGCCTTAATATTGCATGTGGAAATGCTTTTAGTGCTTCCCTGCCGTCTGTCAGTCACAGAGAGGAACAGACCACTCTCAGGCTGCTTTCTATGACCCCCCACAGACCAATCACTGTAGGAGAGAAACTGCATACAATACTATACCTGCACACTGTGGTTTCAGT
This sequence comes from Thaleichthys pacificus, assembly GCA_023658055.1. Classification (NCBI taxonomy): domain Eukaryota; kingdom Metazoa; phylum Chordata; class Actinopteri; order Osmeriformes; family Osmeridae; genus Thaleichthys; species Thaleichthys pacificus. Next base: position 3,091,892 of record CM042871.1, on the reverse strand, counting down.
CAGAATGCAGCAAGTCGTCACCATATAATAAATAAAAAGTAATGACAATGTATTTATTTAGCAGACGCTTTTATCAGAAGCATCGTACAGAACGGGGGATTTTGATCATCTGCAGTTAAACGTCCTGAAGACGGAGCTAACGAACGCATGTCAGTGAGCGCTGGTGATATCTTACTGTAACCTTGCTACACAAACATGAACACTGTACCAACATAGAGCAGACTGTGCCTTCAGTTTGGACAATCGTGTTTTCACGCCATTATTTACATCTTACACTTACACTGCTCGGGTTGTGAATACGGTGTTGTTAACTGTGCAACACTGTTAGACTGTTATACTGCTTTAACTGTGCAACACTGTTAGACTGTGATACCGCTTTAACTGTGCAACACTGTTAGACTGTTATACCGCTTTAACTGTGCAACACTGTTAGACTGTTATACCGCTTTAACTGTGCAACACCGTTAGACTGTTATACCTGCTTTAACTGTGCAATCACTGTTAGACCTTACACACCCTGGCCGTACAACAGTTTGCTATCCGTGCGTTGACGCGAAGAATCTTCATACGGTTCGCTATCTCCTCGTTGTCGTGTCTCTCCCTTCCACAGGCGGCTCCACACCCTCTCCCCTGCAGTCCGGGTTCGATCCTGGCAGCTCCCACGCGGCCCCGAGCAGCTCTTCCCCAGGAAACCTCCCGTCTGCCGCAGAAGAGGAGCGTCGGAGATCAAAGCCTCCGAGAAGCCGATCAGGCGGATGTTTCCACGCCGTCAGGCGAGCTGACGTCCCTCTCCTCTCCACTCAGGTGTTGTTTATTCATGTTCCTGGCGAGCGGGAGCGTCTCATCTCAGCTTTTGTTCCGGGCGTGTCTGTGGGAGCCCGCTGAGTGGTGTCCTGGAGCGTGGGCGGCCATGTTGGTTGGCCGGGGTGTTTAAATGACCGTGCTTAGTAAACACAGCAGAGGTCTGGCTTTAATAGGAATGCTCTCAAGGGGAAGGGGAGAGGAATTACGTTATGCTGTGAGGAACTCTTTCAAACTGTTTGAATTTGGTGTCTGCCAACGAACCCGAGAAAAAGGTGTAGGTGACTCTTCACATTCTTCAAGGAAGGTGAATATTCTAAATGTGTTATTAATGATTCATGAGACCCAACTTTGCAACTCGCAAAGTTTTGTTCAACGCAACAATCAACACACGGAGGGATTTGAACCTACATACTCTTAATCAACAGCCAAATGCTCTACCCACTGAGCTAAACCCTCCCCTGCAAGACCTTCCTCTGAAAACATCTGCTCTACACAGACAATCTCATTTTAGAGGGTTTTCTCTCGCAATGGGATTTGGTGTCCATGTAGTTCCATACAGCCCAGACATGGCAAGATTGATTCAGTTGCTTAAACCGACTATAAATGCTCAGCCTCTAATGAGATTATAGCCGACTGTAAAATGTAGGTTGCTGTTGAAGGTGTCAGAAGCTGTTATTTCTGGGGGGTAAAATGAGTCCTCCTGACATCAATCAGCTTCGCAAATTAATTGTTATTCCCTCAAAACATTAAACTCTTATTCAAAGCTGCCTCAGAAATCAATGCCAAGAATTATTCTAAGCTTTTAGACTTCGGAATCATTTAAGTGTGATGGCAACGCAGTAATCCATCATAAATCCTTTTACTTTACGTCGATAGACAAACCCGATACGGGACAAAGCACACAATAGGACCAGCTGCGTGCAAATCAAAATAATCTTGACCACATTGTTCCGATGTCTTTGTCTTTGTATTTATATCTCAGATAAAAA
>CM042871.1:3052599-3085099 GCA_023658055.1 Thaleichthys pacificus | reverse complement strand
ATTGATGGTGCATTTTCAAGGAGTTACCAATTGTATAGGATCTGTACTGTATTTTGTACTGTCCATTTAATTTCAATTAGTTGACAACCTTGATACCTTGATACTTTGTTGAAAACTTGGAACATTGCCACTAAGGTCAATCCTATTAACTTCACAAAGATAGAAGTTGAGTTGTATTTACCTCCTACCTGTACTGTACCTCTCCCTCCTACACGTACCTCCGTCTCTCTCTCCAACTGCCTCTCTCTCTAACCCCCCTCTCTCATTCTCTTTCATCCTTCTCTCTCACATCCTCCCTCCCCCCCTCCCTGTTTACTCTCCCATTCACTACTCTCCCTCCCATTAACCCTCCCTCCCTCCCTCCCTCCCTCCCTCCCTCCCTCCCTACCTCCCTCCCTCCCTCCCTCCCTCCCTCCCTCCCTCCCTCCCTCCCTCCCTCCCTCCCTCCCTCCCTTACAAGCTCCCCCTCTCCCACCCCCCCCCCTCACTCTCTCTCTCTCTCTCTCTCAGCCCCTTCCTTCCCTCTCTACCCTCTCTCCCCCCCTCACTCCCCCTGCTTCCCTCTCACCCCCTTCCTCCCCCCACCCTCTCTCTCTCACCCACATACTAAGTGAAAAAACAAAGTCCTCTGTGGGAGGAGGGAGATTTTTTTTTCTTATTTTTTTTCTCCCCAAATGTGTCCGTTCCGCCACACTTCAATGGAGAGCGGCTATCTCCCTGTGCATACAGCAGGCTCTAAATGCCATTTGCCTCTTCTATTTCACCGCGGCTCCTATCTCCTGCACCTGACAAGCCTGTTAATGCTCCGTTTTGCTCCAGTTCTCTCCCTCCATCCTATCTCAGCATGCAGCGACATGCTTTGTGCCAGGGTATCATATCAGCTGGCTGGGTTGGATGAGACCCCCAAAAAGGTCTTTGCCATGCCTGCCCGGCTGCCTGCCCGGCTGCCTGCCCGGCTGCCTGCCCGGCTTGCCTGGTCTTTTCTGCCTGGTCTTTCTGCCTGGTCTTTCTGCCTGGTCTTTCTGCCTGCCTCTCTGCCTGTCACTCTGCCTGTCTGCCTGTCTGCCGTGCCTGTCTCTCTGTCTCTCTGTCTCTCTGTCTCCCTGCCTGCCTCTCTGTCGTCTCTGTCTCTCTGTCTCCCTGCCTGCCTCTCTCTGTCTCTCTGTCTATCTGCCTGCCTGCATGTCTCTCTGCCTGTCTGTCTCTCTGTCTGTCTGTCTGCCCGGTCATCTCTCTCCTGTTGGGGTCGTGCTCCTTCACCCAGAGTTCTGCTAATCACTCAGCCTTTAATTGGAAGAGAGAGATCGAAAAACTGAGAGAGAGAAAAAGAGAGAGATAGTGGGGAGAGAGAGAACATGGGGGGAGAGTTAGGCCGAATCCCAATACTCTGTCTTACCCCTACCCCTTACCCCTAGCCCTTAGTTTACCCCTAGCCCTTATGTCTCGAAACTGAGGGGTAAGGGCTACATAGCCCTATGAAATGAGACGCCACTTGGTTACGGTTACGTATATCGTTGTCTCCAAATCAAGTAGTGTTATGCACTGATATCAAACGAAATTCGCTGCTAATGGAGTTTAATTAAAACTGTAGACATGCATGGAGTCCATTCAAGGCTAATCAGAGAAATGCGGGACTGTTGTGCAAATCAGCAATGTAACGTTAGCGCAGCAAACTAGCGATTTTTTAAAACGTTTCAATTAAGAACATGGTTGCAAATACATACAGGACTGTGTAGAAGGCACAAAACAGACTGATCATTTTTAATCAATTTAATTAAAGCCAAATATTACATTCATGCGACTCTCATGGATGATCTGTCCTGCCCATGGTTGCAGGTTGCTCAGTAATTCACATACCCTTAAGGTTTCAAGTTCAGCTCCCGCGACCTTGACTTGATTTTAAGGGGTGTATACCCCTTCATCTTAGCCCTACCCTAGACTCATAAAAAGTTTTGGGACATACCACTTACTCTCAAAGGAACGAGAGGAGAGAGGAGAGAGAGAGAGAGGAGAGAGAGAGAGAGGAAGAGAGAGAGGAGAGAGAGAGATGAGAGAGAGGAGAGAGAGAGAGAGATGAGGAGGGTAAATGAGAGAAGGGGGGGGATCCTCTCATAATTAACATAGACAGGAGAAAAAAAGTCCTTCCTAGACCCAAACATGGCGAAACAATACAAACACACATCCACAACATCCACGACATCCACACATCCACGACATCACAACATCCCACACATCCACACATGCACCGCAACTGAACACACACGACAAAGTCTGACACAAGGCCCATCATCCCTGGGCTGGATCCAGGCCGGAGCCCTGTAGATCGAGGAACTGTCTGGGCCAGACCCTCTGCCACCGCCCTGCCCCAGCCTGGACCAGACCCCCTTCCTCTGCCGCCGCCCTGCCCCCTGTCTGAGGTGCTTGTCTAGGCAGAGAGGGCTGCAGCCTGGGGTCCTGGAGCCTTGTCCATGGTCCTCACAAGTCTGGTGTCGGGGGTGGTGTCAGGGGTTGGGGGTGGGGTCGGGGTTGGTTGGGGGTGGTGTCGGGGGTGGTGTCGGGGGTGGTGTCGGGGGTGGGGTCGGGGTGGGTCGGGGGTGGGGTCGGGGGTGGTGTCGGGGTGGGGTCGGGGGTGGGGTCGGGGGTGGGTCGGGGGTGGTGTCGGGGGTGGGGTCGGGGGTGGGGTCGGGGTGGGGTTGGGGGGAGGCGTGGGGGTGGCATGGGTGGACTGCTGTTAATGGAGTTTCCGCTTTGCGGCTCTTTGCTCATCTCCCCGTGCTGAGAGCAAGCCTGGTAGCTGCCTGGAAACGGGCATTTAATAAACGCAGCCTCTGCCAGAACAGATCAAATTAGCGTAGCGGCAACGTGGCCTCTTTGTGCTAGTGGGCATAATGCATTTGGCCTCAGTGATGTGTCTTCAGGGTCTGGTGTGCGCCCCTATCTCCTTACAGTGGAGACTCTCTCTCTCTTTCTCTCTCTCTTTCTTTCTCTCTCTCTCTCTTTCTCTCTTTGTTTCCCTCCCTCTTTCTCTCTCTCTGTCTCTGTCTCCCTCTCTCTCTCTTTCCCCCTTTTCTCCCATACCTCTCTCTCCTCCTACTCTCCTCTCTCCCACCCCTCTGTCTCTATTTCTCACCACCCCCCCACACCCCTTCTCTCTCCCTCCCCCTCTCCCTTTCTCTTGGTCTCTCAGTACCTCAGGTTACTGTAGTCAGGCGCTCATCATCTGCCTCTAATCAGATGGTGACAGGCGTCCCTGTAGGGGGGCGGGGGGTCCCTGGAGGTGGGCGGGGGGTCCCTGGAGGGGGGGTCACATCCAATCAATCCGACGTGCTGTGAAGGTGTGCATAGCCGCGGCGGCAATGGATGCAAGCTGTCATACACCGTCGGAAACCACGTACGATCTGGGGAAGGGAGCACTCTGTCACCTCTGCAGGTATTAGAGAGAGAGAGAGAGAGAGAGAGAGAGAGAGAGACGAGAGGGAGAGAGAGAGAGAGAGAGAGAGAGAGGGAGAGAGAGAGAGAGAGATGAGAGGCGCGAAGAGAGAGAGAGAGAGAGAGAGGGGGGGGGGGAGAGGGGGAGACAGGAGAGAGAGAGAGAGGGGGAGAGTGAGGGAGGGATGGAGGCAGAGAGAGAGAGAGAGAGAGAGAGAGAGAGAGAGGAGAGAGAGAGGGAGAGAGGGGGGGGGGAGAGGGGGAGAGAGAGAGAGAGAGAGAGAGAGAGAGGGGGGAGAGTGAGGGAGGGATGGAGGCAGAGAGAGAGAGAGAGAGAGAGAGAGAGAGAGAGAGACAGAGAGAGAGAGGGAGAGAGAGAGAGACGAGAGAGAGAGAGAGAGAGAGAGGAGAGGAGGAGAGAGAGAGAGAGAGAGGGAGAGTGAGAGTGAGGGAGGGAGGCAGAGAGAGAGAGAGAGAGGGAGAGAGCAGAGAGAGAGAGAGAGAGAGAGAGAGAGAGAGAGAGGGAGAGGTGAGGAGGGAGGCAGAGAGAGAGATAGAGATAGATTGAGAGTGAGGGAGGGAGGCATGGAAAGGGAGGGAGAGGGAGGGAGAGGGAGAGGGAGAGAGAGAGAGAGAGAGAGAGAGAGAGAGAGAGAGAGGAGAGAGGGAGAGAGAGAGAGAGAGAGAGAGAGAGAGAGAGATGAGGAGGGTAAATGAGAGAAACAGAGAGAGAGAGAGAGAGAGCGAGGGAGATGTGGGAGATGTGGGGAAGACTGTAATAAAAGATTAAAATGGAGTAGGGTTGGGTGTTGGGTGTGTGTGTATGTGTTTGGTGTGTGTGTGTGGGGGCGTTGGGGGGGGGGGGGGTTGACATGGCTTCTGGGACACAAGATAGAGCTATAATTTCCTTCTATGCAGTGATAAGCCCAAAGACCTGCCAAAGCATGCCAGCAGAAAGCTGATATACTAAAATTGCTTGACTATTAAAAGTTTCTTCTTTGTGTAGATGAAATTGAAACCGCTAAATTATTATTTTTTTCCAGGTAAAGTTTGGCCCACACAGTCGTTTTTTTCTTCTTTCTTGGATACATTCGCCATGATAAATATTGAGGACAAATATCGCAAACCAGAAATATTACGGAATGGTTGCCATGGACAACTGATGTGGTTCAGTACATTTTGACCCCAGCCAGATAGGAGATCCTCAATGACAAAGAAGGATCCCTTCGTGAATAAATTTTTAATTGAGCACATTGAGGACATGTGAAATTCAATTTAAATGCAATGTCTAAATTAAATAATTAATTTCTCAAGTAATTTGTTTATTCCTCAACGATACACATTTGTTTACCCGGCTCCGGAGTGGAAATAAATAGTTTTTGTAGTTTGCTTGATGCACTATCTCTTCCATCCATGCTAAATGGATTTCCGTGTTCATGCTTTATGTATGAGAGCTGTAATAGTCGTAAACACAGCATTCTGCTTGCTTGACCCTGCCTTATGATGCAAAGGGAAAAACTAGGACATAATTGCGTGAAAATTATTTTCCAAGAGAGGCAAAACAAATTGGACCGGTTTTCTCCGTCAAGGTTGTGGTCACCTCTGGGGGTTTACGTGTATGGAGCAGCAGATTCGCCATTAGGGCGTTGAGTTTCCCTTCCTGACGCTCCCTCAAACAGCAATAAAGGCTGTACTCCCGGGAAAAGCGAGCGCTGGACAGAAAGGTGGATGCATCCATTTAATGACTGTGTTTATTGGACAGTTACTGAATATCAAGCTGATGGCAAAGCTACAAGCTTGGCTTAATTGTGGGCTCTGAGGCCGTTCGCTTGCTGTACGGGGATTAACTTCAATGGGACCAATCAACTGACTATCCCCGTGTCCTTTTCTCTTCCCCCTGTTCTCTTTTTTTCTGCTCCCTCCCTCCCTCCCCTCCCCTCCAATAACCATCCCTCTTCTTCCTCTCCCTCCCTCCCTCCCTCCCTCCCCTCCCTCCCCTGTCCTCCCTCCCCCCTCCCTCCCCCTCCCTACCCTCCCTCCCCTCCCTCCCTCCCTAGTTGCTCAGTTGTCTTTCGTTCAATCTCTCGCTCTGATATGTTTTTTTCCACTCTCCACCTCCCTTGTGCAACCTTCCCTCTGGTTCTCACCCTCCTCCTCTTTTTGATCCTGACACATCCTCTTTCCTCATCCCTCCCTCTCACCTCTGTCATCTTTCTCTTTTCTCTTCCCCTCTCTCTCCTCTGTCTTCATGTCCCTCTCTCTTTTACCTCTCGCTCTCCTCTTCTTCCTGTCTCTCTCCCTTTTCATCCTCCCTCTTTCTTTTCTTTTCTTTCTCTCCCCCTAATTAAAGACCATCCCGAGTGAAGAGGAAGGAAGACAGGCGGCGAAGGAGAATGATCTAAGTCATTTTATCAGAGAGAGAGAGAGAGAGAGAGAGAGAGATAGAGAGCCGAGAGCGAGAGAGGAGAGTGAGAGATCTGATCGTGAGACCGAGGAGAGAGGAGACGACCAGAGAACGGAGACGAGAGCGAGAGAGAGGAGAGAGAGCGGCGACGCGCCAGAGTGTTCGCGGGGGGGGGGAGAGAGACGGCGTCCGGGCAGCGCTGGGCACCCATCAGACGGGACGGCGAGCAGCCAGGGCTCCGTGGGTCCAACGGGGAAGGAGGCGTGGCTCCGCCCCTCCACAGTCCCTCTGGAAGAAACATTACGGGCACGCTCGAGTCTCGGACTCCAAGCCATCCCACAAAGCACCACGCCGTTCCCTTTGACGCCCCAGACCCAAAACGTGTCCTGAGTGAGGCTGTTTGTTTTGAGGAAAAGCTTTTTTTTCCAGCTGCGGTTTCGTGACTCTGAGAGGATTGGTGGAGCCTGCCCTCAGCAGGGATGAATACTAATGGCCGAGATGAGAGTTTTCGTTCCTTTCCTGCTCCGAGATGAGGCCGTTTTCACTGTCGATAAGAGGACACCCCCCCTACTAGCCATTGCTAAACAAGATAAAGCTTCGCTCTATCCCTGATTGCTTTTTTGCTAGATTGCTTGGCATAAAATGATATCATGTTTTTCATGCTGCTGTGTTTTTCTTATTGGGCCCGATCGATCCAGAGACAAGTCATCGCTCTGAAAGAAGAATTGGGACAGAAGAGGACAGGTTGCTTGGACCTGGAACAGTAAACGTGTTTGGACCCTTGTCGAGGCTCCAGACTGTTCTCATGAGAGGGCAGACATTGCCACATCTTTGGATATTAGACCTTCGATCCAACCACTGATCTGATATCCAATCAGATCCCTGGGTAGGAGAGAAAGGTCGCGGGTGCTCCACAGCTAGCTCGCGGGTGTAGGATGTGTGTCGTACCAGGAAGGTTCAAATCCACCCCACACAGTACACGGGGGAGAATTGAGTGCTCTAACCACTGAGCTACACTCTCCCCCGCCACATCTGAGGGTGACAGCACATCTCCCACACCTGAAAACAACTGCAACAGCAAATAATCCTTTCAGTCAGCCCCTCAGTCAGCCCCTATGGAGCCTGACTGAAAGTACTTGAGTGTCTGCGTGGTGTGTGTGCTGACTTGTGTGTGCGCAGCACGCGTTTACATGTGTTGATGTGTGTGTGTGTGTGTGGTGTGTCCTGTGAGAGACAGAGAAGTAAGATCTGGAAGGAAAGAAGTGAGATTTTCCTGAATCTTGCAGGTGAGAGATGAGCTGGAGGAGAAAAGCAGGGCACCTTACCTCATAAGAGTGAGGGGGAAGAGGAGGAGGAGGGAAGAGGAGGAGGAGGAGGGAAGAGGAGGAAGAGGGGGAGGAGGAGGAGGGAAGAGGAGGGAAGAGGAGGAAGAGGGGGAAGAGGGGGAGGAGGAGGAGGAGGAGGAGGAAGAGGGGGAGGAGGAGGAGGAGGGAAGAGGAGGAAGAGGAGGAGGAGGAGGGAAGAGGAGGAAGAGGGGGAGGAGGAGGAGGAGGAGGAGGAGGAGGGAAGAGGAGGGAAGAGGAGGAAGAGGGGGAGGAGGAGGAGGAGGAGGAGGGAAGAGGAGGAAGAGGAGGAAGAGGGGGAGGAGGAGGAGGAGGAGGAGGAAGAGGGGGAGGAGGAGGAGGAGGGAAGAGGAGGAAGAGGAGGAGGAGGAGGGAAGAGGAGGAAGAGGGGGAGGAGGAGGAGGAAGAGGAGGGAGAGGAGAGAGAGGAGGGAGAGGAGAGAGAGGAGGAAGAGGAGGGAGAGGAGGAGGGAGAGGAGGGAGAGGGGAAAAGGGCACATCTAGTATCTCTGCTGCCCCATGAATAATACATCCAGAATTCATAATGCATGATCAAAGTTACCAGAGTTATCCTGTCTGTCACTATAGCCACACTGTTATTTATCTGCTGGCAGAAGAACCAGAGAGACCCAGAGAGACCCAGCGAGTGTGGAGCGAGGGTTTTTTACTTTCTTACCTATGAAACTTACATGTGACTGAAATGTGCTCATGCTTCCATATATTAAATACGACACCGTGAATCTGAAGTGAATGTCTGGGATGCGAAAAACTGAAATGGGATCTTTGCCGTATCTCAGATGAAACATCAAACCAGGGCAAAACGAATCAGAAAGACAGACAGGGATAGTAAGGAGAACATGACAGACAGAAAACAGCACCAAAAGTGACCAAAAATACAACTATGTACAGTATTTTCTCTGTATTTCTTCAAACTGAGACTGATCCTAGGTGTTGTCTAATTACCACGGAGCTCTGTGAAACCCAGCTGGTTTGTTGTTCTACGTCTCTGCAGTCTGGAACCTCCAACTCAGTGAGACAGGGTTGCTCCTCACCTTCATTGATTTCAGTTGAACAAAGACAGAATATTTAGGTTTTGTTTCAGAGGCGTTTCCTGTGGTGGGATTAGAGACAAGGAACCTTTATGACGTGGGAATGTTCTCTGTCTCAGCACCCCCCCCGTCCCCGCCCCAGGCAGAACCAACAAGCTGTAGTGGGTAAAAGATGAAACTTTGGATGAATTTATTGTGTTTGTGTGTGTGTGTGTGTGTGTGTGTGTGTGCTGGCTGGCTTTCTGTCTGCTATAGGAGGATAGCAGCAGCAACCAAGCAACCAAGCAAGCTGGCTGTTGGATGTCCCTGATGTACAGTCATGTAGTTCCTACACTGACACTACGTCATGTAGCTCCTACACTGATACTACGTCATGTAGCTCCTACACTGACACTACGTCATGTAGCTCCTACACTGACACTACGTCATGTAGGTCCTACACTGACACTACGTCATGTAGCTCCTACACTGATACTACGTCATGTAGTTCCTACACTGATACTACGTCATGTAGCTCCTACACTGATACTACGTCATGTAGCTCCTACACTGACACTACGTCATGTAGGTCATGTAGCTCCTACACTGATACTACGTCATGTAGTTCCTACACTGATACTATGTCATGTAGCTCCTACACTGACACTACGTCATGTAGCTCCTACACTGACACTACGTCATGTAGCTCCTACACTGACACTACGTCATGTAGCTCTGATACTACGTCATGTAGCTCCTACACTGACACTACGTCATATAGCTCCTACACTGACACTATGTCATGTAGCTCCTACACTGACACTACGTCATGTAGCTCCTACACTGACACTACGTCATGTAGCTCTGATACTATGTCATATAGCTCCTACACTGATACTACGTCATGTAGCTCCTACACTGACACTATGTCATGTAGCTCCTACACTGATACTACGTCATGTAGCTCTGATACTACGTCATGTAACTCCTACACTGATACTACGTCATGTAGCTCTGATACTATGTCATGTAGCTCCTACACTGATACTACGTCATGTAGCTCCTACACTGACACTACGTCATGTAGCTCCTACACTGACACTACGTCATGTAGCTCCTACACTGATACTACGTCATATAGCTCCTACACTGATACTACGTCATGTAGCTCTGATACTATGTCATGTAGCTCCTACACTGACACTACGTCATGTAGCTCCTACACTGACACTACGTCATGTAGCTCCTACACTGATACTATGTCATGTAGCTCCTACACTGATACTACGTCATGTAGCTCCTACACTGACACTACGTCATGTAGCTCTGATACTATGTCATGTAGCTCCTACACTGATACTACGTCATGTAGCTCCTACACTGATACTACGTCATGTAGCTCTGATACTACGTCATGTAGCTCCTACACTGATACTACGTCATGTAGCTCTGATACTACATCATGTAGCTTCGGTCTGACAAATGCTCATGTCACCAGGCAATGCTCAAAACTGTGTTTGTGTGTGTGTGTGTAGGGGATGGGTATCTAGAGGTCGCAGGTCCAAATCCCCCTTGTATATCTTGTATATCGCTTCGGATAGAAGCATCTGCCAAATGAATACATTATAATGTGTGTATCTGGAGTGTGTGTTTGTTTACATGTGACCATGTAAGTCCATGGATATACTGTGTGTTTGGGGATATACTGCATGTATGTATGTATGTATGTACAACGTGTGCATGTGAGTGTGCATGTGTGTACGTGTGTGTGTGCGCGCATGTGTGTATGTTGTATATGTGTGTGTATGTGTCTGTGTGAATCACCTTGTTTGTGCAGGATTCCAAGCCCCTTCCATGATCCCCCCCCTCCCCCCCCACCCCCCTGGGACAGAAGGGTGTGAATATGAGATGGTTGGATTGTGGAAGGGTAGAAGGGAGAGAGGTAGAGAGGGAGGGAGGGAGGGAGGGAAGGTGAGAGTAGGACAGAGAGAGGGAGGGAGGGAGGGAGGGAGGGAGGGAGGGAGGGAGGGAGGGAGGGAGGGAGGGAAGGTGAGAGTAGGACAGAGAGAGGGAGGGAGGGAGTGAAGGAAAGAGAGAGGGCTGACTGGAGCGGGAGAGGGAGTGAGGGAAAGAGAGGATAGAGGAGGGAGGGTGAGAGAAGGGTAGAGGGAGCGAGGGAGGGAGGCTGAGAGCGAGAGAAGGATAGAGGGAGGGAGGGTGAGAGAAGGATAGAGGGAGGGAGGGTGAGAGAAGGATAGAGGGAGGGAGGGTGAGAGAAGGATAGAGGGAGGGAGGGTGAGAGAAGGGTAGAGGGAGGGAGGGTGAGAGAAGGATAGAGGGAGGGAGGGTGAGAGAAGGGTAGAGGGAGGGAGGGTGAGAGAAGGATAGAGGGAGGGAGGGTGAGAGAAGGATAGAGGGAGGGAGGGTGAGAGAAGGGTAGAGGGAGGGAGGGTGAGAGAAGGATAGAGGGAGGGTGGGTGAGAGAAGGATAGAGGGAGGGAGGGTGAGAGAAGGATAGAGGGAGGGAGGGTGAGAGAAGGATAGAGGGAGCGAGGGAGGGAGGCTGAGAGCGAGAGAAGGGTAGAGGGAGGGAGGGTGAGAGAAGGATAGAGGGAGGGAGGGTGGGTGCAGGGGCCAGGAGATCCTCCTCCCTGGTGTACCTCACACTGCTGTAATCTGATCACGCTCCATTACCCCTGGGTGGCTCTCCCTCCGTGTAATCTGGTTACAGCCCATAAGGTCCGCGCGCGCCCCCCCAGACCCCTCCCTCGTGCTGTAATTTGGGATTACGTCTGTAAAGCTCCTGTGGTTGGGATCAGAGAGGGATAAACACTTGTGACTTTCCCTTTTCACCCTCGTCCTCTGAAGCGTGGAGTCCGCTCTGTGTTTACCGGGACAGTAATCTCTACCGGCAGCACTGCCAGTGATGCCCGTCGCTGCCCCGGCCTCTTCACACAGGCTCTCTCACACACGCACACACACACGCTTCGAAGCACACAGGGTGGTCACGTGATGCCGCCCGTGGTGATGTCATAAACATCTACACACCCTGATGTGACGTCTCTCTCTCTCTCTCTTTTTCTGTCTGCCTTTCTTTCTGTCTCGCCCCCTCTCTCGATCCTATTTTATTCTCTATCTCTCTCTGTCCTCTGTCTCTCTTTCTCCTCCCTCCATCCCTTCTTCTTTCCCTGCTGCTGTTTCCTCCTCCCTCCCTCGTGAGGGATGCAGCTCTGAGAGTGTGTTTTATCCCGTCTGTCTGACACAATCCGGGTTCCATCCCTTGTCCTGTTGCATTATAGCATCGGCTCACGCTGCCGAATTTTACCTCTGATTTAACACAATATCACAGACCCTCTAGCTAGGCTTCCAAAGCTCCCTCGCCCTCAATCTCTTAGCCTTCTGTTCTCACACGTCGCAGGTTCAGTCAGGAAACTCAGGCGGTGAATTTTTTTTTTTGTTGCGTGTACTGACACATTGTCTTGTCGGTGTGGTTCTGCTTTAACGACAAAAAGCTCAGCGCTGTTCTTAATCATCATTTCTGCTGCTTACTAAACCAATGGTAGAGGTCTATGGACCGAAACCAAGGTGACGCCTCAAGAAAGGCCGTTTCTCCACCAATTTCACCACGTTCCGTTAACTCTCCATGAAAACTCTCGATTGATAAATAGGTTTTGATTGGGGGATGAAAAAGACGCGGAGAGACGCAGCCTGGCTCCCGTCTTCCAATCACTGTTGCTTCCCACCAGCAATGATAATTAGCCAATTAATAGGATCTGGCGTGCACATTCGTTATCTGCCTCCCCCTTGCCCGCTCGCCCCGGCAGAGCGGCGCAGATTAATGCCCATCTGAACACACCTTGTGTGAAAACGTCAATCTGATAACAGCGAGGCGGGGAACTGGCGGAGGGAAGGCACGCGCCCAGGAAAGCTCCGCGGGCAAACCTCTAATGATCTGTACAATGCCAGCAGTTGCCCGAGGGAGGTTACCGATAAGACTGTTTTTATTGATTTATTAGTATTACATTTTCACCATAGAGAATGGTTTTAATGAGCTGGTTTCTCAGCGGTGGGTTGGACACAGACGTTGTTGCATTGTTTGTTTTTCGGTGGAAAGTGGCTGGTCAAGTTTCGATTTGGGGCAGAAGTTCACAGTTTGAAGCGAGAGCGCACCATGAATCTTTGCACGTGTGGAGAAACTCGTCCATCTTTCGATGTTATGTCACCATGAGCCACGGCTGATCCCATCAGGGTTTTGAATGTCCTTGAGTAAGAAGTTGGCACTTTCAAGCATCATGCAATGTGGCTTCTTCCAAAGATTGGTCGGCTTGGCAGAGTTTCCCTGTAACGTTATTGTGGGCGAACCAGGAACAGCTCTCTGACCTGTACGATCGTCAGGTCGTAAGGAAGTAAACATCAAGTTACAACTCATAGGACTAACACATTCAAATACTCTTTGTTTGCACTGCAATCAGTGGGTTGAATTTGCACAAAATGATTGCACTAAGCACTTTCTGCACTCAGCACTTTGCTGATCTTGTCTTGTCACATGAAGTGTCCCTGCGTCTTGTAGTCTCTGTTTGCTGTCTGGTGTGTCTTTCATGCTGTATTCATGATGGACGTAATGCGTTAACACAGCAGCAGCAAAATGTCCCCTCGTGGGATAATAAAGGACTTGTCCTGAGTAGGGGTTGAATCTCTCGAGGAGGGCACCAGAGGGAGGGGTGGGGGGCGGGGGGTGGGGTCGCAGTCCTGGCAGGAGCCCCCGCCCCTCCCCTCCCGCTACACACAGAAGTCAGACATGTGAAGGGCGAAGTCTTCCTCAAGCAGCAGGTCAGACAGCTAAGTACAAATGTTTTTAATCTAATCGTTTGCTGCTCTGCAGATCCATACCGCCCCATGGGGTCAGGGCGGGCGGGGAGCGCTAATCTGATTGGCCGCCGTTCTGCTGAGTCATAGCCTGGCCTGGGGTCACGGGGGGGGGGGGGGGGGGGGGGGGGTCATGGATAGGCGAGGCTGAGCCTCGTGTCCTTGTTTGAACGCTATGCTGACTGAGGGGGTTTCTGGGTAAATTGGTGGCCTTCATGTCAGAGCCTGTTCATGTTCCTACACACACACCTGCAAACACACCTACACACACACCTACACACACACCTGCAAACACACACATGTTGCTCTTCATTTATTGGTCACTGACACAAACCTCAGCAACGCAGCGCGTGTTCAGAGTCCTGTCACATGACCCCGCCTGAAAGGTTGTCTGTCGGGTGTGAGGGACAATGTATATCCTTCACTCCATTACTAAGACGTTGAATCAGAAAATCTGACTGACTACTGACAATATTACCATGGCGTGACGCAGACTACTCCATAAGGGGAAATCATCATTCAGAAGGATATTTTTCTTTCGACTATTTTTGAATTGGAGGGATATTTAATAAAAAAATTTCGGTCTTGCATTCAGCATCTGTTACTTTGTTCGTAAGGTTGTGTAAAGGTCCTAGGATGTGTCATTATTTTTCCCATCGCGAAAGTCTTCTTCCATACTGACCTCCTTTCATGTTCTTCACTAATTTACCTCTTTGTTCTCCGCAGCGTTTGATCCAGGCTGCTGGGGAACCGCAATGTCGGCGCGTTCCGCGAGGAACAAAACTAAAGACAACTCAGCTTGTGAAGATTTTTTTTTATTTTCTTTAAACTTGTGCATCAACTTCAAACAGTAACCTGTGTGCACGCCATTTTGTTTTTCACAACATGTTCAAAATGTGTTAAGTGTTCTTCATTTTTTAATACATCTTTTTCCTTTTTAAAACCATTTACACACAATTTCTCAGCACTGAATACTAGCAGTCTATTGGTAATCTGAGGTGTAGAATGAAAAGCATCGTTGGCAGTTCTCTTCTCTTCAACCCTTCTCGTGGAGGCTATAATATATTTGCTCTAATCCTTAATATTATTCTTCTTTCACCTGAAGTAAAAATATCTTTCTTTAAATATGATTCCTTTACATGATAAAAATAGTTTTTCCCCTACTGAAGCTCCACCAGAACTGTTCTATCTGTAATTGGGCGTGGAGCCCCTTGTGGGTGGAGTCGGGTCCAGGGAGGATCAGTCCCCGAGCCCTGTGAGGGATGGGTCGGGAAGATCCAGGACTACCCAGTCAGCCACCACCCTCACCCAGGCCGGGGTGAGCCGGTCTGGGCCTCCAGCCCCTGAGAGAGACACCCTCTGCCATAGATGACACCCACGCTGCGCTTTTGTGTTGATAAAAATTATTACAAAATTTTGATTTTCGTCTTCGTACAAAAACACTTTTTTTTTTTTTCATAGAAATTGCATTTGCACAAGTAAATGTGAGGAGTTTGTTACTAACATAAAAGCCACAAGAGTACAAAAAAGAAACTTGAGACTTGACATTGAGCGAAAACAAAAATAAGATCAAATTCCTAATCCTTACCAAATTGAAAATGAGGTGAGTCCTTTGCTGTGGTGAAACTCCAGCCCACGAAAATATATAAATAAATGAAAATGAATAAATAAAAACAATAAATACTTGAATAAATAGAGTCCTTGTGTGATTGCCGTGAACTTGGTTTTCCCGTGAAGCAACATCTTCCATCTTGAATTCAAAACATGTTCAGGTTTCAATACTTCCTACCTCACATACTGTCTATACGAACATCACTTCCTGTCAGCTGCTTGGACATCAACAACTATGCACATTCTTCAGTACGCCTGTAATTCCTCTCTGCTTGCTGCTATATGCTGTGTTTCACTATATACTCTCAATCTAAAAATATGATTTTCCACACCCCCATATTATCCCCACCCACAAGTTTTTTACGTGTTAGTACTTTTGAAACACAAAAAAGATGAACATCTCTTATTGCCTGATGGGTGTTTGTCAGGTTTCTGATCAGTGCTAGGTATGAACAAGCGATGCCTCTGTACATGTTCGGGAGCCCCGTGGTCTCAGAGGTGTCTTGGGCTTTGGGTTAATTTGGATTGGCTGATTAAGCCCATCTGGTCCTCCTCTTCACCGCGGACGATAAACAAACAAGATGGATCCTCTAGATACCCCCCAAGCCATCGTCTCTCCATTTTCTTATTAGTGTCATCACTGTGTGTGTGTGTTGGCTCCAAGTACCAGTGAGTGAATGAGTGAGTGAGTGTTGTACGATCTCCTGGGAAACCCATCCACAACCATCTAACTGACGAGGAAACCGTGAGAGTGATTGTATAGCGACTCGAGATAATAGGTCCAAATCGAAATATATTTATATATAGAAGGGAACATCGAACTAACACCTGTTTTAACCTAAATCCCTTTCCCGGTTCCTCCTCCCTTCCTCCCCCCCTCCTCCCTCCTAGTCCTGGATAGTTGCAGTGTGACTAAATCCAGCCCCAGCTTAGAGACTGTGGAGGGTAGGACTGGTGAGGTATCTCACGACCAGGTTCAAGTTATTTCCACAGGAAACATGGTTGAATCTCCGTTTGCCTCTAGCTAATTGTTAAGAAAACGACGATGACAGTCTGTCTGGTGCACCCTCCGCCCCCTCCCCCTCCACCCCTACTCCCCCGCTTCCCCAAGCCCCCCCCCCTCCCCGCAAACACAAGCCCCCCGCCCGCCCGCCCGCACACACACACACACACACAGAACCCCATCGCGCCCCCTACCCCCCCCCCCACCCTTTCCTTCACCCATCTCCTCTTCCTCAAGAGTCTCTGCGTGCCTCCTGACCACAGGAGAGAGAGAGAGAGGGTCCTGTTCAGGCCATGGTCTCTTTCCCCGGGAGTCTGCGGTCGTTGAAGGTGTGCATGTTGATGACCTCCTCGGTCTTCACCATGACGGGAGGCTGGGGCTTGTGTTTGAGGCGCCGCTGGCACTTGAGGGACACCCGCAGCTCGTCCACCATGGCGCTGCAGAAAGACCTCTGTAGAGGGGAGAGATAGAGGGGCGGAGAGGGAGAGAGAGAGAGAGAGAGAGAGAGAGAGAGAGGGAGAGAGAGAGAGAGAGAGAGAGAGAGAGAGAGAGGAGGGAGAGAGAGAGAGAGAGAGGAGGGAGAGAGAGAGAGAGGAGGGAGGAGAGAGAGAGAGAGAGAGAGAGAGAGAGAGAGAGAGAGAGAGAGAGAGAGAGAGAGAGCGAGAGAGAGAGAGAGAGAGAGAGAGAGAGAGAGAGAGAGAGAGAGTGTTCAGGCGGCTTCTGAGGTCCAAACAACATGTCAGAAGAACGCCCCAGTTGTTCTCCAGGGCTGGCACCCAGACCCCTGTCTGCCAGACGCCAGCAGGACACACATGGTGACACACTCAGAAGAGCAGGCTGGGGAGGGAGGGGAGGGAGGCTGGGGGAGAGAGATGGGCTGGTAAAGGCAGGGAGAGGCTGGGGGGAAGGGGCTGGGGCTGTGAGGGGCTGAGAGGGGCTGGAAGAGGCTGGGGGAAGCTGGGGAAGGCTGCAAGGACAAGGTCAAAGAGTTTTCTATCTACAGGATTGGCCCTATTGCTGTAGGATGTGGTGGAGCATGTGTGTTCTGGTTGAAAAAGAATAGTGAGCTGCAAACCACCATGAAATAGCTACACAAACAGTGTTGTGTACCAATGTCTGCATTGAGCCCTGGCAACGTCCATGTTTGGAATCAAGGATTGGCCAAGGATTGGCCAGGGACTGATTTGAGGTATGGAGGTGTGCAGGGTGGAGGCCTGGATGGAGGTTTGGGTAGTGCTGCATCCTCATTAAGCCCCATCAACTATGACATTGAGGCATTGAGCCCCAGCAAAAATCATGGTTAGGGTTTGGGTGGCGTTCAAGATGGCTGCATCAGGAAAACAGGAGAGCTGTGCTCAGGGTTGAAACACTCTGAGGCCCACATGGGGGTGTTTCCCCCACATGTCCTCAGACAAACACAAGGTTGAAACACTCTGAGGCCCACATGTCCTCAGATAAACACAAGGTTGAAACACTCTGAGGCCCACATGTCCTCAGACAAACACAAACACCGGCAGGCAGACGGACGTTGGACACACAAGCACGTCTACATGCAGGATCGTATAAACACAGGGCACACACACCCAGAGCATCTTAACTGAAGCAGTTTCCCAGTGGAAGCCACCCTCTCTCCTCCCTCCATCCTCCCCCCCCCACCCCTCCACCCCCCTCCATCCTCCCCCCCCCACCCCTCCACCCCCCTTCATCCTCCCCCCCCCCCTTCATCCCAGACTTGATCCTCTGATGCAGATAACATCTGGTCTGACTCATGTCTGCAGTTCATTTCCTATTATTATTATTATTATTATTATTCCGTATCATTTCTTTGCCATCATCTCCTTTTTTCCTCACAAGCTGTTTTCTAGAACAATCTACACACATGATGCTCAACATCGCCACGTCTGCTGGATGTAAGGCTGCTCATCCTGGATGAGCTGCAATGTCTTCTCTTCTGTGCTGGAGCAGTTATCCGAAGTGCTGCGGGTGTCAGCCTCCTGTGACCCTCGTCCAGGACGGTGACGCCGTTCGTAGGTGAAGTCACACAGTGGTTGGCTATCATTCAGGGGGCTCATTCCTGTGCCTACCTAACCAAGAGACAGCCTTCCTCCCAGTCTTCCTCTACAAGCAATGTTGACACTGCCATGCTCAGACTCAGACTCACACACACAATACATATTTCACATTGACTAACCACTGGATATCTAGGACCCCGCTTTATAAAAAATAAGTACGTAGTCTAATGTTCGAATGAGTTCACCGGCAATCAAAATGTCACCTTTAAATAGTTTACACCACCTACACTGCGTTGGAGTGGAAACAGCATGAGTGTGTGTGTGTGTGTTTCTGTGTGTGTGTGTGGCTATCCCCTATCATGTATATGTAAAACAGCATGGCTGTCTTTACATTCAACCACAAAGCAGCTTTATGATCATTAATACATTTTCAGTAACTGTCTGAAACGGCCACAAATAGATTTGCCGCCCGCAAAGATCAATCCCAGCTGAAACACCTGCTGATTGTCAGTCACCTTCAGAGGCTTTTCATGGCTATTGATTTGCTCAGGACGAGATTGAAAGGCATGGCTGTGTTCTACCTGTGACAGCCTCACATTCCTGCTGTAAAGCAGCATGCTTTGTGGACACAAGGCTCTCTCTCTCTCTCTCTTCTCTCTCTCTTCTCTCTCTCTCTCTCTCTCTCTCTCTCTCTCTCTCTCTCTCTCTCTCTCTCTCTCTCTCTCTCTCTCTCTCTCTCTCTCTCCCTCTCCCTCCTCTCCTCCTCCTCTCCCCCCTCTCTCTCTCTCTCTCTCTCTCTCTCTCTCTCTCTCTCTCTCTCTCTCTCTCTCTCTCCTCTCTCTCTGTCTCCTCTATTCTCTCTCCCTCTCTCTGTCTCCCTCTTTCTCTCCCTCTCTCTCTCCCTCTCTCCCTGAGTGGTGGACCCTGGGGACACATAGCCTTCATGGCTGCCCGCTGCTCTTCGTTTGGATTGATGCTCGCTGTTTAGGGCCTTTGAATTACAGAGGTTTTATCACCCCGCACTCACCCCACCCAGCAGGCCCTGCAGCTGTATGGACACAAAGCACTTTAAAGAGAAGCCGCTCGCTTTAGGTGGAGAAAGTCGTTAATCTCACACTTTCACCGTGTTTTATTCCTCTCTCTCTCTCTCTCTCTCTCTCTCTCTCCCTCCCTCTCTCTTTTATTCCTCCTCTGATCATTTCTAATGCAGTCGTTTCTGAAGCGATCCCTCCGTGTTTGCAGCGTCCTCGTGTTTCCAAGCCCCCGACCTATCGGCCCTGCTTCCTGCTTCCTGCTTCCTGCTCCCTGCTTCCTGCTCCCTGCTTCCTGCTTCCTGCTTCCTGCTCCCTGCTTCCTGCTCCCTGCTCCCAGCTTCCTGCTTCCTGCTCCCTGCTCCCTGCTTCCTGCTCCCTGCTTCCTGCTTCCTGCTCCCTGCTTCCTGCTTCCTGCTCCCTGCTTCCTGCTTCCTGCTCCCTGGTCCCTGCTTCCTGCTTCCTGCTCCCTGCTTCCTGCTTCCTGCTCCCTGCTTCCTGCTCCCTGCTCCCTGCTTCCTGCTCCCTGGTCCTGGGGTTCTCAGCTGCTGCTGGGATGGATGTGTGGCGGAGGGTGTGGTGGGATGGGGCAGGTGAGGATGGGGGCATGGACGTGATGTCCCAGATGAGTCTGGGGATGGTCTGCAGGTTCCTGTCCATCTCTCTCCCCGGCGGGCCTGGGATGGGTGGAGAAATGCTGGGCGCCCTGGATGATGGGCTGCTCTGCGTGTCCCATCTGCTGGCTTGTGTGTGTGCTGTGTACTGTCTGAGCAGGTATGTGCTGTGTACAGTCTGAGCAGGTGTGTGTGTGTGCTGTGTACTGTCTGAGCAGGTGTGTGTGTGTGTGTGCTGTGTACAGTCTGAGCAGGTGTGTGTGTGTGCTGTGTACTGTCTGAGCAGGTGTGTGTGTGTGTGCTGTGTACAGTCTGAGCAGGTGTGTGTGTGTGCTGTGTACTGTCTGAGCAGGTGTTTGTGTGTGTGCGTGTTTGTCCACATGCGTGTGCGCGTGTGTTGGGCATGCGTCTGTGCAGGTGCGCGTTTGTTTTTGTGCAAGTGTGCGTCTGTATGTGTGTGTGTGTGACTGTATGTGTGTGTAAGTATGTGGGTAAGTATATAAACTCCTCCAAAAAAGTTTGGAAACGTTATTTCGGTCGATTATTCCTCCCCTTCAATAATACCAATTGGTATTGTATTTTATATCGTTGGAAAGCCTGATTAGTCACCTTTACAACGAGGTACAACTTGTAAGGATCGTGCATTCGTGGAATGAGCAACACAGCTAACCGTGTGGGTAGCGGCCCAAATTTATTTTCCAAAATCCCCTGCAATATTCTTCTGTTGGTATTCACTCTCGTTTTGAGCTTCAAGTGGGATCAGCTTGGGTGTGCAGTACGTGCCAGAGTGACCAACGCAGACATGTTGGCTGACTTGCGACAAATCCTGGTTGAGGAATGGGAGGCCATCCCACAGCAGTGTGTGACCAGGCTGGTGACCAGCATGAGGAGGAGGTGCCAAGCTGTTGTGGCTGCGTATGGATCTTCCACACGCTACTGAGGTCCCTGACAGTGTAAAATGTATAAAAAAGTATAAAAATGGCCAATATGTGTTGTTTTTTTCTTATTACTGTGGGAGAGTGCAATCATCCAATTCACCAAGCTACTCAAAACGAGAGTGAATACCAACAGAAGAATATTGCAGGGGATTTTGGCAAAATGTTTTGGGCCACTACCCACACGGTTAGCTGTGTTGCTCATTCCACGAATGCAAGATCCTTACAAGTTGTACCTTCGTTGTAAAGGTGACTAATCAGGCTTTCCAACGATATAAAATACAATACCAATTGGTATTATTGAAGGGGAGGAATAATTGACCGAAATAACGTTTCAGAAAGTTTTTCGAGGAGTTTCTATATATGTGTGTGTGTGTGGGTGAGTATTTATGTATATATGTGTGTGTGTGTGTGTGTGTGTGTGGGGGTGAGTATATATGTATGTGTGTGTGTGTGTGTGTGTGTGTGTGTGTGGTGTGTGTGTGTGTGTGTGTGTGTGTGTGTGTGTGGGCGGGGAGGTGGGGTCCTCACACACAGCTGGTGGTCCCTGTCCCTCGAGGGCCTTGTTACTCTGCAGCAGCACCAGCAGCCAGGAGCGGAAAGACAAGGAGGAGGAGGAGGAGGGGGAGGAGGAGCAGAGGGAGGAGGAAGCGGAGAAGCTGGGGGGGGGGGGGAGGAGGAGGAGGAGGAGGAGGGGGAGGAGGAGGGGGAGGAGGAGGAGGAAGAGGAGGAAGGGGACAACCATGATAATCATGGCATTTGAATGGAGATGACAAAGAAATCTCAAATGTTCTATGAATATTTTTGTGGAAGCCGTTGTGAAATATGTTGGCTGAGCAGCAGTCATATTTTGTCCAAAATGTTTTTGAACAGAAGATATTTTTTAAGGGAGTTTTTCTGTACCCTTAAAGTATGCAACCTCTCCAATAACGTCACCACTAACCACACCTCTTGTGACCTTGAAAATATATCTTACAAATGATCTAAAACATTGAACCTATTATGATACTTTGTCCAAAAACATTACAGTCAAATGTTAGAAAATTGCAATAAAACATAAAAAAATAATACCACAAAGAAGAGTACATACTATACAACTACAAATCTTAAAAACGGAAATAAATGTTTATCTCTGAGCTGCAGAGGTGTGAGGTGTTGGGGATGGGAGAGGTGGAGTGATGAGAGAATGACAAGATTGCTCTAGTGAAACCTGCATGTTTGTTAAGTGTTTATTCAAATTCAGAACAGCAGAAGAACTTTAGTGGGCAGTTTACTATAATTGGCGTTAAACAGTCTGAGATGAGTAAATGAAATTAATTGAAAAAAAACAACATTTATGCCATTACAACAAGTCTCTTTCTGAGTTGTTTTCGAAAGCCCCCTTTAACAATGCCTAGATTAGAAGGTGTGTGGCTCATCACATCATCACATTACACAAATGACTGGCTCTCTATTTTTGCTCCTTGCTCGTGTTACAAAATAGCAGTAATTATAAAATGCAAATTGCCAAGTTACGCTATCAAGCATGACTAACACAACAAAGGGATGCTTAGCACTACATTTTTCAACTTGACACTTTCAGCATCTCTGTGAGAAATATGACTGCATTGTGGCAGAGGTTGGAATTGGATTTTGTGAAGGGGTTTTGTGCAACAGAATCAAATAGGATGTTGATATTCAAACACAACCAGAGTTTCTAAATGTAACCATATCATTAGGAACTGCGTGTTCTACAGACATCTCAGCTGTGTCTCTCTCTAACGGCACAAACTGCTTCCGTACAGGTAGACATCCCTGCACGGTTCCTTCCGGTCTGAAAGTGAGCACTATACTTTCATCGTCACGACAACGTCTCCTGGTCTGCCGTGGTTACAGCGGATTACAGCATGCTAAACGACTACACTGAGTGTGAGGTTACTTGTGTGAAGCGGTATCAACTCTCTGTGCTGTGTGGGAGTCAGAGTGAGATGCAACAACAAGCCCCACGAGCCTGGCATGACCCTGGCATGACCCTGGCATGACCCTGGCATGACCCTGGCATGACCCTGGCATGACCCTGGCATGACCATGGCATGACCCTGGCATGACCCTGGCATGACCCTGGCATGACACTGGCATGACACTGGCACGATCACAGAATAACTCGGTGGTGGAACAAGAACAGCCGAACGTCTGGGATTGAAAAGACCTAAAGTGACCCAGCGCTCTTTTAGAATTCTCTCTCATCCGGCTTCGGCACTGGGTAATTCTCTTCACAGTGTGCTCTTATGATCGTTATTACATCGTGATCACTTATAGCAGCGTGACGTAAGTGTGTTTTCGGTTGGTACTTTCAGCATGGGCGGGTGTTGGGCCAGGCCGGTTGGATCACATGACTGCAGGGCTTCTGGTGAGTTTCACCCTGAAGGGAAACACACATCCCTCACTGGGGCCTCAGCCAGGTCAATATGGAGACTTAGAGGAACAGGAAGCCTTTCTGGGATCGATGGAGGGTGTTAGAGGAAGCGGTCAGAGGGTCAGCTCGTATAGAGAGAGGCTAAGTAGCGGTCTCTGTTTTCGGATTTACGAGTTTGTCGTCGGGTTGGAGGGAAACGCCGCTTCCTTTTTTACGAGCCTGCGCGGCTCAGGGACAAACCGACAGACACGTCGGAGGAGACAGGCGGCGGCGCATCTCGCCGTTAATATCGAATCGAATCCAACTCACAGTGTGTTCTAGCGTTCGGACATGTGTGAGGTGGAGTTCTGTATACGGTTGAGCTGAGGTGAATGAATCACATACGAACGGATCGTGAATCATAAGAGGACGAATGATGAATCTTAAGTGGATGAGGTGCGAGTTACACGTGAAAGACTCCTGAATCATAAGTGAATCAATCATGGGACGCAAATGAATCAAGCCTGAATTGATCATGAACCAGGTTAAGGACAGGATGAGAGTATGCTGTATAATAGTGAACAAGTGAAAAATGAAGAGGTGAAACAATGAACAAGAACTAACCTTTCAAACTACTCCTATTAAAACGAAAAAAGTAAAACTAACATGTCCGTGAATCTACGGTCAACACAACCAGACAAGCACTCCATGCGTTCCAAACACGTTCCTCAAACGAAAACAGCTTCCCACCCCGCTATAAAGCATCTTAAGAAATAACAATGGTGTATATTCAGGCGTCTTAGATTAAAATGAGTCTCTGAGGTTGTTTTGAATGTCAGTTGGGATGGCGGTTATTGTCTAGCTGGGGTCCGTGACGACAGCAGCCTTCCTCACGTGTCCTATCAGCTTGTCGCCATTGGGGCTGAGAGGACAAAGACAACAGATGCACCTCTGAGCGCCTGGAGCTACTGTCTTGTGGGAGCAGAAGAACATCTAATCAAATAGCTTTAGAAAGCCAAGCACAATCAAATGTTTGAGCACCGTGCCTGTATCACCTGTGATTCTCCTTCGGTTGGCCGCCCAACAAACATCTTTCTGTGAGATAGCTGAAAGCAGGAATGCATTGTATGGCGATACAATGTCGTAAGCCATGCTGTTTGGCTGTCTGGATGCTCGTGACCGAGCGTGTTACCGTGCGTGCTGAGGTAAAGAAGGAACAACTTGAGCCTGGTGCTCTGTGTGCTGAGGTAAACAACGGAAGCTTCTGGTGAGGGGAGAGCTTCGGTGGGGAGAGAGGCTGTGAGGGCACGCCGCAACGTCGTGCTCCAGCCCAACACATCCTCCAACCACACATCACACTTTGCATGGGAACAGCGCATCAACAACACGCCCACCCACCCCTCCCTCCCTCCCCCACACCCCCCTCCTCCACACCCCCTCTACACCCCCCCCTCCTCCACCCCTTGAAGCGCCGGTTGAAAGAGAGCCACCGCAATCACAGCCACAATCGCTTCCATCAAAGTCTGGAGTCTGCCGGCGGTTGTTTTACCTTTTCCAGCTGCGCGTTCTGTTTGGACTTATAGAGGAACTCCCCCACCGCCACGAACACGGAGAGAACCAGGCCGGCAGCCAGCACGATGAAGATGCCCCCGATGTTCTGCACCCCCAGGGCGCTGGCCTCCTTGCTGTCCTCCTCGGGACAGCCGTTCCCCCTCCACCACTTCTCCTTCATCATGTGCCGCTTCCCTTCTTCCTGCAGCTGCAGGATGGCGATGGTGATCTTGTCCCGGTACGGAGAGCCTGGAGGGACAGAACAAAGGAGGACGTCAGGATTGAGATCCCGATTTTTGGGAGGGTGGGAGGTGTCGAGAGCATGGGGGGACAAGAACATGGCCGCATCCCGGTAGATTATAGATAAGTGTCAGTACCATGTAGGCTGAGGCCTTACCGCAGTGGCCTGGGTTCGAATCCCAGCCTTGGACCTTTGCCTGCATGTCTTCCCCCCTCTCTCTCTCTCTCCTCTCTCTCTCTCTCTCTCCTCTCTCTCTCTCTCTCTCTCTCTCTCTCTCTCTCTCTCTCTCTCTCTCTCCCTCTCTCTCTCCCTCTCTCTCCTCTCTCTCTCTCTCTCTTCTCTCTCTCTCTCTATCTC
This sequence comes from Thaleichthys pacificus, assembly GCA_023658055.1. Classification (NCBI taxonomy): domain Eukaryota; kingdom Metazoa; phylum Chordata; class Actinopteri; order Osmeriformes; family Osmeridae; genus Thaleichthys; species Thaleichthys pacificus. The sequence continues at coordinate 3,060,301 of CM042871.1, read as the reverse complement.
TCTCTCTCTCCTCTCTCTCTCTCTCTCTCTCTCTCTCTCTCTCTCTCTCTGTCTCAGTCTCTCACTCTCTCCCTCCCTGCCTTTGTCCCACTTCACTTACTGTCCAATAACGCATGACCAATGCTCTAAAACATATGATAATAATGATAACAATTGTATGGTATATAACATCAGGATTGTGAACCAGATTTTGGGGGTTGGAGGTGTTGAAGTCTTCCCCCTCAGAGGAAGAGTGGCCAGGCCAGTCTGGTGTGTTCCCCCACCAGCCGGAGGATCAGGGAGGATGGATTTCCTGACGCTCAGGACCCAGGATTAGCGACAGCGAGGCAGGCAGGGGAAGACAGAGTTGTGAGGGTTCGAAGGTCAGATGGTGTAGGTGTCTGTGGTTTTAACTTTGTGTGTTCTCCTGGTAACCTTTGATCCTACCCGACAAGCACACGTGGCTGAGACCTACATCCCGGATCTTCAGTCTCCACAAAACGAGTGAATAAACAATGTATTTATTGAGCGGATGCTTTTATTCAAAGCCACAGCACAAACAGTCAAGGGGGATTTGAACCTAGGACCTTGATATCTGCGGTGAAACGATGCTCAGACCACCAAGCTACACCCTCCCCTCGATAAACAAAAGAGACAAAACATACTCAATAGAGAACTGCTGTGTTTTCATTCTAGCTGTTGCTTCTAGAAACTAAGGCTACCAAGGCTTACTTTGCCCTTAGACTTCCAGCCAGGGAGGTTTCTGCAGGTTTAATAAACAAACTACGGCTCCCCAAAAGTGATCTTTGAAGTCCTCCTCCCTGCACGCTCGCGGCATGATCGCACTTTCTCCGAGCAGCCCTGGGAGAATTCCCAGAAGCCTCGGCGGCACCCACACACGCAGGTAAACAGCCCTCGCATTTCCCCGGCTCTGTGGATCAAACCCAGTCACACGCCGGGCTGCCTGATTAAACCTGAAGGGTGAAACCAAGTGAAAGCACTTGAAATCCCCCCCCGACCCTTCCCATCCCTCACCGGTACGATGCTCCTGTGATTAGACCCCCACACAATCAGCCTTGTTAATACAGCCGGAATTGTGTAGAACTCAATCACACTCTCCTTATTATCTCACACACTCGGAACGAGGCCCGGCTTGGTGCAAGGGGGGGGGGGGGAAGCGTCAGCATCACGCGAAGGTGCTCGAGGAATATCAAGAAGGGGGTGTTTGTTCGAGGGAGGGCGCCACGCCGCGCTCGCTAAGCGGTTTAGCATTTCCAAAAGCCGCCGTCCGTGGGTCTTCTGAACAGGATGGTCACCCTGAGAGGTGCCGGATGATCCCGTCAATCTGGCGCGTAGCCAGGAACGAGGGGGGGGGGGGGCGCTCACGGAGCTGTGATTAAATAAGTCGGATCTGCTCTGTCTTTCATCCCTGCCTGTCGGGTCTGTCTGTCTCCCAGGAGTGAGGGTGAGAGAGTTTGAGAGCAGCTGTCAACATGCTGATGACCAATGCGAGACACACACTTTCGCTGGTCATTTCACCCAGACAACTAGCCAAACAGTAGCCCGGCCAAACAGTACCCTGGCCAGCTAAAGAGTCACTCAGCCAGCAAAACAGTCAGCCAGTCAGCCACCCATCCAGCCAGCTAAACATAAAATCATCCAGCTAAACATAAAATCATCCAGCTAGACAGAAAATCATCCAGCTAAACAGAAAATCATCCAGCTAGACAGAAAATCATCCAGCTAGACAGTCTGCCAGCCACACAAGCAGGCCTCATGGACACCCAGCCCACAGCATGTGGAAGCAAAGGACCCAGAGCAGCAGGGGTCTGTGAGTACAGTAACACCAGGGCTGTGCTGTGCCTGTGCTGCTGGTCCATGACCCTGTGCCTGCCTGGTCACATGACCCTGTGCCTGCCTGATCACATGACCCTGTGCCTGCCTGGTCACATGACCCTGTGCCTGCCTGATCACATGACCCTGTGCCTGCCTGGTCACATGACCCCCATGACGCTCACAGAGCCAAGCTGTTTTCACATCCCTCCTCACAGGCGAGTAAAACGTAGTGATGAGTAGAGTAGAGTTTGACTGCTTGGAAAGTCATGTGTTTACATTCCTAGGATGAGTCCACTAAGTGTGAAGCCTTCTGTCCTGCCAAGCAACGTGACAGAAAGGGTTTTCTTTTCAGTTGAATTTTATGTTTGAAAGTTACTTCTGATAGGACCCTGTTTGCTCTTGAGACGTCATAATTGACCACATTCAAGCAAATATGAATAGTACCAAAAACATTTGTATGTTCATTTTGACCCATTCGACAATCTGCACCCAGTATCGATGGTTTACTGTCAACTGCAACCTTGTTACAATTCACTCGTTGTGGTTGTGGTTAAAGTATGGGTGGTTCACTGGGTAGAGCACCTCCGGGCTAAGACACGGGTTCGAATCCACCCTGGGCCCTTTGCTGCACGTCTCTCTGTCCTCCTCAAACGGTCTTCTCCAAAAAGCTTGAAAAATCCGAAAATACATCGTAAAAAGAGAGTGAGTGATTGTCTTTTTGTTTATTGATTTGTTTCACGCCTCTACAGACACTCCCCTGTAGTGTTTAGGACAGGCAGGTGGAACAAAAGACTTTGCACGTGGAATGTTCCAGAAGCCTATCGTTCTGTGTGACACCTCCCTCACAGACAGCCAGATCCTCTTCATCACAGAGCCAGATCCTCTTCATCACAGTGGGGGAGAGATGGAAGGGGGAGACTGAGGGGGGTGTCTAATGTTGGTGTTTGTCAGTGATAAACAGAATATGTTAATTTGAGAACTGAAAAACAGGCCTTCGCAGCATGGATCCTGTGCGAAAGAGCCGTAATCCTCACACTGAATGAGTGGAGGGGAAAGTGACAGGCCTTGGTAATCCAAAATAAGACACATAGCTGTAATCTTCTAGATCAAAGCTGGGTAATAGTGTTCCAATCCCTAATGCATTGTCTCTCAAAAGCTCAGCATGGAAATTATAATGTGCTGCAAACCATGGCTCTATGTATTTTTAGCCCGGTAAGAGAGATTTTGTTTTCTCTCTTTGTAATACATTTAGAGAGCTGTTTGCATGTTGAATCTAGGGAAAGACACAAAATAAAGTAAATGGATATGTATAAATGTTTAAAAAGATTTATTTTGGGGCCTTGACAATTACAGTGTAAATGGCTTGAGGGTAGTGCTTCATAAATATACACTGTTAGATCTGGTTTTAGGCTTTGATTATGTTCCTTTTCTCTCTCTGGTGATCTGCGACTTACATCTAGCCAAGCCCTCTCCTCTGCCTCTCCCCTCCCCTCCCCTCCTCTCCTCTCCTCTCCTCTCCTCTCCTCCTCTCCTCCTCTCCCTCCCTCCTCTCCTCTCCTCTGCCCTCTCTCCCTCCTCTCCTCGTCCTCTGCCTCTCCCCTCCCCTCCTCCTCCTCTCCTCGCCCTCCCCCTCCCCTCCTCTCCCTCTCCTCTCCTCTCCTCTCCTCTCCTCTCCTCTCCTCTCTCTCTCTCCTCTCCTCTCCCTCTCCTCTCCTCTGTCTCTCTTCTGCCCCTCCTCTCCCTCTCCTCTCCTCTGTCTCTCTTCTGCCCCTCCTCTCCCTCTCCTCTCCTCTGTCTCTCTTCTGCCCCTCCTCTCCCTCTCCTCTCCTCTGTCTCTCTTCTGCCCCTCCTCTCCCTCTCCTCTCCTCTGTCTCTCTTCTGCCCCTCCTCTCCCTCTCCTCTGCCTCTCTGCCCTCTCCCCTCCCCTCCTCTCCTCTCCTCTCCTCTGCCTCTCCTCTCCCCCCTCCCCTCCCCTCCCTCTCCTCCTCTCCTCTCCTCTGCCCCTCCTCTCCCTCTCCTCTCCTCTGTCTCTCTTCTGCCCCTCCTCTCCCTCTCCTCTGCCTCTCCCCTCCCCTCCTCTCCTCTCCTCTCCTCTGCCCCTCCTCCCCTCCCCTCCCCTCCTCTCCTCTCCTCTCCTCTCCTCTCCTCTCCTCTCCTCTGCCCCTCCCCTCCCCTCCTCTCCCCTCCCCTCCTCTCCTCTCCCTCCTCTCCTCTCCTCTCCTCTCCTCTCCCTCTCCTCGCCTCTGCCTCTGCCTCTGCCTCTGCCTCTGCCCCTCCCCTCCTCTCCTCTACAGTTCAGGCAGAAGGCAGGTCACAGCCTCAGAGAGGTTCCATCTCCCAGAATTCCATTCAGGTCTGTGTGGTTTATGATGGGGATTTGAACGACACACCGGGGAGCACCACACCCTGCAGGCCCCCTGACCAGCCGCACAGGCACCTGCTGATTAATACAGCCCAATGAAGCCAAATGAAGATGGATAGTAATGAGGCGATGAAAGGAACAAAGAGAGGTAAAGGCATAGAAGGAGAAAAAAGAGATGAAGGAGGGAGGGAGAGAGAAACAGGGAGAGAAAGAGAGAGCGCAGAAGGTAGAGGCAGAACGGAGAGGGAAAGGAAAGACAGATTAGGCGAGGGAGAGAAAAAGAATAAAGAGAAACAGAGAGAGAGAGAGAGAGAGAGAGGAGAGAGAGAGAGAGAGAGAGAGAGAGAGAAGAGACAGAAAGGCCTCCTGAGATATGGACATGCGAGGCAGAGGAACTAACAGTTTATTCACTAGCGACCAGCATGACCCTGCACAAACAAACCTGTGACAGATGTTTGATGACATGGGACTGTGTATGACTCCATTTAATGACCTCTCGAGGGAAGAGGTCCATACAACACACACACCTACACACATCCACACACACACACCTAAACACGTCTACACACACATGGCCACATCCACACACACCTACACACATCCACACGCAGGCACAAATGCGCGCACACACACCAAACGACACACACACGTGTTCGCTAGGGAGGTTTCGTTTGGCCCATCAGCAACAAACGGGACAGCGGTCACTACACCGCGTCTCCCACTAATGGACACCAGAACGGCTGACACACAAACACTGTGTACTACAAGTCCCAGAAAGCACCTCCGGTGTCCTACAGGGCAGAAGGAAAACATCACAAAACCAAAGAAGAAGTCTCAGGCTGGCTCTGCAGACAAGGACCTGGTGAGCTGACGTCTGGGCCATCTCCCTGTCTCTCCCTCGCATACATCACCCACTTCCCACGTCAAATCTGAGATGGAATTAGCCGGCAGATTTATATCCCCTCACTCTCCTGCACTTCCTCTACGGGTGAAGTCTTTAATTCACCGTCAACGGGAATTGCCAGTGAAATGGCTTCTTGCAGTAAATATTCCATTAGAGAGAGATGTCGTGGTGCTAACAGCTGGGAGGGGTGTCCCATCTGACCGCTCCGGAGAGGAGAGAGCAGGCAGAGGGACGTGAACACACGCTGGTACGGACACCCAGGTGCTAAAGCTGCCTGTCAGCTGTAGCGTGTTACACGTCGATGAGATACATGCTAAATGGCCCAGTGGTGTCGGGGCTGAGGCTGCATACGGAGGCTGGCAGTAAGAGGGGATGTTCGGCGCTGTAAATGCCCCGTCCAGGGCGTTTACAGCGTGTGTGAATGGGCCACAGGGGAGCTGATGCTAAACAGCCTTCCTTTGTGAGGAGGGGGTTTACAATGCACCACCTGTGTCCTGCTGTGATGGATGCACTCTGGAGGTTTTGGAACACACACATGCACTAAGGAGTGTAGACACACACACACACACACATGCAGGCACACACACACACCTACACACGCAGGCCAGGCACACACGCATGCTGTAAAAGCACGCACATGTCCAGTCGTGGACCATAAGTTTTGGCAATGACAAATGTGTTTGCTGGTTCAGTGTTTGAGGAAAATGTTTTCACATGTTTCTATAGAATACTGGAATACAATAAGGCACTATTTCATATTTTTTAAAGCTTTTTTGGGGCAAACATTTGGAATATATGCAAATAGTCCCCTCTTTTACAGCAGTCAATCTGCTCTTAAAATCCAATCAGAATGATAATTTCACCTGGCTAGAACTAGTTCACACTTTGCCCTGTGCTGAATGATATGACTTACTGAAATTATATTAGCAGTCATTTTATGCCAAGGCCCAGCAAGCTTTGTAAACACTAAATGTATGTCGCTCCCAATACTTTTGGCCACGGCTGTACACCCACATACAGACACACGCATGCACAAAAACACACATGTGCCTGCAAACTCATGCATACACACACGTGCACTCACACAACAACACAAATGCACATGCACACACACAAGCACACACACACTAACACACATGTGCCTGCACACACACAAGCACACACACAAGCACACACACACTAACACACGGTTCTTGGAATATTGCAAACAAAGAACAAAATGATGTGTGAGCCAATGCCTTCACACACTAACACTTTCTCTGACTGGAGAATCTGACATCGCTCACTGAAGCCACACTGGAAAAGACAAAGCCAGGCTGACCTCGTCAGTATGCTTTGTCTTAAGATACGAGTCCATCTCTGTACATCAAGTCAGGCTGAATACAAAACAACCTCCCAACCAAAGCCAAACCGTAACTCATCCAGTCAAGACCAACAGCATTTCTCTGCATGGGCGGATGCTTAGAAAACGTCCGTTTGACTGTTTGATATTTTCCTAAAAGTGTTTTGGAGAGTGATGCAGACGTAGACACTCAGACGCCTGTCTGTCGTGAGGTTGTTCCTGTGTCTCCTCTCCAGGCCTCGGAGCCTCTCTCTCTCCCTCTCTCTCTCTCTCTCCCTCCCTCTCTCTCTCCTCTCTCCCTCCCTCTCTCTCTCTCTCTCTCTCTCTCTCTCTCTCTCTCTCTCTCTCTCTCTCTCCCTCTCTCTCTCTCTCTCTCTCTCTCTCTCTCTCTCTCTCTCTCTCTCTCTCTGTGAGGTGTCTCTGCTCCTCATCTGCGTGGCCCGCTGCCTGGGGCTGGCTGTGGAACAGGATTAAGACAATCTGCCGCTGAGCTCAGTAATCACATCCTACACCTCTGCACAGACAGAACAGCAGCCTCTTCTATCCACACACTGTATTATATCTGTGTCATACAGGCCCTTCGTTCTCACCAGCGCCCAGCCTCCCCCGGCCTCCCTGAGCCTCCCCCAGCCTCTCCAACCAGCGCCCAGCCTCCCCCGGCCTCCCTGAGCCTCCGCGAGCCTCCCCAACGGTGCCCAGGCTCCCCGGCCTCTCCTAGCCTCCCCCAGCCTCTCCGACCAGCCCCCAGCCTCCCCCGGCCTCCCTGAGCCTCCCCCGGCCTCTCCTGAGCCTCCCCCAGCCTCTCCGACCAGCCCCCAGCCTCCCCCGGCCTCTGTGTTTTCATGAACAGAGATCAGGTGAAGTTGCAGGTAGGCTCCTCACGAACAACGTCAGGCAGATCTGTTTGTCCGTGTTGACGTGCGAGCGGATGTCCAGTAAGTCTCTCCCGCGTGATGAGTGTGTGTGTTACAAGTGTTTATCTGAGGGGTTGTCTTTCACCATCAGTGTTGGTAAGTGTTCTTTCTTGACATAAGCGTGTGTAAACTGTTTTTGTCTCGTTCTGTTTGTTTGACACAAATATGAGCGGCCAGAGAGTTTCTCCAGGTGAACGCATCACCTGCTGTTCTTCCTAGACTCACTACCAACACAACGCTTTAGATAAAAGACAATAAGACTACAAAACAGTTACATTTTATAAGACCGTAAGTGTAAGATGTCTTCAATCACCACATTAAAGTGGCTGCTAACTGCAGAAAATGTCGACATTTCATACAACGTA
>CM042871.1:2973317-3052499 GCA_023658055.1 Thaleichthys pacificus | reverse complement strand
TGATGGAAGGAGGATTGCGTCGTTCATGTAGGGACTTAGTACGAATGGAGGGATGGATCTCGGAGGCTGGGAGGATCGGCTTGATGGAATGGAGGATAAGATGAGGTGAGAGTAAAGATGGAGGGAGGAAGGATGGAGGGAGGATGGAGGGTTGAGGAGGATGGATGGATGGAGGGAGGGCGTGTTCCTACCTGACAGAGGAGACTGAGAGAACAGAGAGAACCTTCCAGACTCATTCTGATTAGTTATAAATCCTTTCATCTCCTGCTGCTATCCTCTCTCCACCCCCACCTCTGCTTCTCCTCTCTACACCTCTCCCTTTCTACACCTCTCCCTTTCTACACCTTCTCCCTCTCTACACCTCTCCCTCTCTAACACCTCTCCCCCTCTACAGCCTCTCCATCTCTACACCTCTCCCTCTTCCCTCCTATACACCTCTCCTCTCTCTAACACCTCTCCCTCTCTATACCTCTCCCCCTCTACACCTCACTCCCCTCTCTACACACTCTCCCCTCTACACTCTCACCCCACCTCTCCCCCTCTACACCTCTCTCTCTCATACAACCTCTCCCCCTCTACCACCTCTCCCTCCTCCTACACCTCTCCCACCTCTACACCTCTCCTCTCATCTCCCTTTCTACACCTCTCCCTCTCCCTCTCTACCCTCTCCCTTTCTACACCTCTCCCCCCTACACCTCTCCCTCTCTACACCTCTCCCTCTCTCCACCTCTCCCTCTCTCACCTCTCCCTCTCTCCCTCTCCCTTCACCCTCTCCCTCTCTACACCTCTCCCCCTCTACACCTCTCCCTCTCTCTACACCTCTCCCTCTCTCTACACCTCTCCCTCTCTACACCTCTCCCTCTCTACACCTCTCCCTCTCTACACCTCTCCCTCTCTACACCTCTCCCTCTCTACACCTCTCCCTCTCTACACCTCTCCCTCTCTCTACACCTCTCCCTCTCTACACCTCTCCCTCTCTACACCCTCTCCCTCTCTACACCCTCCTCTCTCTACACCTCTCTCCTCTCTACACCTCTCCTCTCTACACCTCTCCCTCTCTACACCTCTCCTCTCTACACCTCTCTCTCTCTACACCTCTCCCTCTCTACACCTCTCCACCCTCTCCCTCTCTACACCTCCTCCCTCTCTCCCCTCTCTACACCTCTCCCTCTCTCCCTCTCCTCCCCTCCTCCTCTCTCTCCACCCCTCCCTCTCTACACCTCTCCCTCTCTCCCTCTCTCCCTCCTCTCCTCCTCTCTCCCTCTCTACACCCTCCCCTCCTCTCCACCTCTCCCCCTCTCCACCTCTCCCTCTCTACACCTCTCCCTCTCCTACACCTCTCCTCTCTACACCTCTCCCTCTCTATACCTCTCCCCCTCTACACCTCTCCCTCTCTACCCTCTCCCTCTCTCCCCTCTCCCCTCCCCTCTACACCTCTCTCCCTCTCTACACCTCTCCCCTTACACCTCTCCCTCTCTACCCTCTCCCTCCTCCCTACACCTCTCCCTCTCTCCCTTTCTACACCTCTCCCTCTCCCTCTCTACACCTCTCCCTTCTACACCTCTCCCCCTCTCCACCTCTCCCTCCTCTACACCTCTCCCTCTCTCCACCTCTCCCTCTCTACACCCTCTCCCTCCCTCTACACCTCTCCCTTTCTAAACCTCTCCCTCTCTACACCTCCTCCCCCTCCTACACCTCTCCCTTCTACACCTCTCCTCTCTACACCTCTCCTCTCTCTACACCTCTCCCTCTCTACACCTCTCCCTCTCCTACACCTCTCCCTCTCTACACCTCTCCTCTCTCCCTCTCCTCACACCTCTCCTTCTACACCTCTCCCTCTCTCCCCTCCCCTCTCTACACCTCTCCCTCTCTACACCTCTCCCTTTCTACCCCTCTCCCTCTCTACACCTCTCCCTCTCTCACCTCTCCCTCTCTACACCTCTCCCTCTCTACACCTCTCCCTCTCTACACCTCTCTCCTCTTTCTACACCTCTCCCTTTCTACACCTCTCCCTCTCTACACCTCTCCCTCTCTACACCTCTCCCTCCTCTACCCCTCTCCCTCTCTACACCCTCTCCCTCTCTCTACACCTCTCCCTCTCTCCCTCTCCTCCTCTCACCCTCCCTCTCCTCCCTCTCTCTCTCTCCCTCCACCCCTCCCTCCTCTACACCTCTCCCTCTCCTCCCTCTCTCCCTCCTCCTCCCTCTCTACACCTCTCCCTCTCTCCACCTCTCCCTCTCTACACCTCTCCCTCCTCTCACCTCTCCCTCTCTCCCTCTCCCTCTCCACCTCTCCCTCTCTCCCTCTCTCCACCTCTCCCTCTCTCCTTCTCTACACCTCTCCCCTCTCTCCACCTCTCCCTCTCTCCCTCTCTACACCTCTCCCTCTCCTCCACCTCTCCCCCTCTCCCTCTCTCCCTCCTCTCTCCCTCTCTCCCTCCTCTCCACCTCTCCCTCTCTCCCGCTCTACACCTCTCCCTCTCTCCCTCTCCCTCTCTCCACCTCTCCCTCTCTCCCTTCCTCTACACCTCTCCTCTCTCTCCACCTCTCCCTCTCTCCCTCTCTCCACCTCTCCCTCTCTCCCTCTCTCCCCTCTCCCTCTCTCTCCTTCTCTACACCTCTCCCTCTCTCCACCTCTCCCCTCTCTCCCTCTCTCCACCTCTCCCTCTCTCCCTCTCTCCACCTCTCTCCACCTCTCCCCCTCTCCCTCTCTCCATCTCCACCCACACATCCCTTCTCTACCCTTGTCTTGCTCTGCATTCTTTCCTGTAATTGGGCAATTAGTCCATGTTCCTTCCCTGTATGAAAGTTGGGTCTGGAATGCTTCTGGTTTGTTCTCCAGACGAGTTTCTAGGTAGTTTTTTCAGAGGCATCTGTTCCAGGGTGACTCAGGAAAGGTGCACGCACATGTTTTCTCCTCCCATATCTCCAACACACAGCTCTCTCTCTCCAGCGGCAACATACACTGCAGAATAATAACAAGATTGCCTATTGGGAGCTGTTGTTAATGTATTGTAATGGTAGTGATGGATGTAATTACTGTAATGACTATCAGCATTGTCCCCATGACCAGAATCCTTCTCTGAGAGTGCAGACAAAAGATGATGATGATTGATGATTGATGGTGATTATTGGGGGTAATGATGTTCCTGTAGAGGGGGCATCATGGGTTTGTATTATAGATGGGACATCAACTTTATCTTTATGTAACATGACTTTTGTTCCACGCACTTTTTTTGAAAACAGCAAATCTGTCCCCCCGACTTTAGATTTAAGAGAATCCTATTCTACAGAATCAGAATCAGAACGTGTTTTAATCGCCATGAAAGTTTTGCACAGACAAGAAATGTACTTTGGCAGGAAGGTGCATACATTAAACATATAGGAATCTTAAAAACTTAATATGTGGTCTAAACTATACTAAAGGTACATAGTCCAGCAAATACTAATGGGATTTAGAATTAAAATAATAATATACAATAATCCTATAAAGTAGTCATAATTTTACAATATAAAAATACAAAAATACAAATATAAAAAAAAATACAAATATAAAAAAAAATACAAATATTACAAAAAATACAAATATTACGAACGGCTGCATCCTTATTAAAGTTATTAAAAAAGGCAAACCTACACCCCTGCATGTAGTGATGATGACGATATATGGTGACAATAATTGACTGATGATATCGATATGTTGTTTATGTGATGATGACTAAATGTCAATAATGTCCGTGACGGATAGTGTTATTTCACATGATGATGATGCCAGTAACTCTAACACAGCCCTCCCCCCTCCCCCTCTCCCCCCCTCCCCCCCCCTCCCTCCTCCCCCCTCCCCCCTCCCCCCCCCCCCCCCCTGCCCCCCTCCCCCCTCCCCCCTCCTCCCCCCCCCTCCCCCCCTTCCCCCTCCCCCCTTCCCCCCCCTCCCCCCTCCCCTCCCCTGCTCCCCCCTCCCCCCCCTGCACCCCCCTCCCCCCTGCCCCCCCTCTGCCAGTTGGCGTGGAGGACGGCCAGGACACCATCGAGAGCGCGGCCGTCTTCCTGTTCCAGACCTTCCACAACAGGGAGCAGGTGGGCCGCGAGGAGACCCTGGCCATCAAGCAGATGTTCGGCGCGCCTTCCCTGCCTCGGCGGCGGACGCCTCGTGCGCGGCGGTGGCGAGGGCGGTGGCGCCGCTGGGGGAGGCCCGGGTGGAGGAGTTCGTCCACGCCCAGAGCCCCGGCCGAGCCGCGCACGGCCCCGCCTTTGGGCGCAACACATCGCCTTCTCCTACGACTGCTACACCCTGGACCAGGCCGACCGGCCGCCCTGGGGGGCGGGGAGTAGGGGAGGGGGAGGAAGAGGGGGGAGGGGGAGCCTGGACTTTGACAGCTTCCTGAACAGCCACCAGGGGGGCGGGAGGGGGGCGGGGGGAGGCGGTGCCGGCGAGGCGGACGGGGCCGTCCTGAGGGAGGAGGTGGAGCGGTACACTGGGCGGGGGGAACATGATCGCGTCCAGCCCTGAGAGCTCTGCTCCCCCCTGTTTGAGATGCTGGCCTCCCCCCAGAGTGACGACGAGCTGCAGAACGAGGTAAGGACACCCCTGCACCTCCACCCACAACCCCACCCCACCCTGCATCTCCACCCACAACCCCACCCCACCCCCAGCCCTGCACCTCCACCCACAACCCCACCCTGCATCTCCACCCACAACCCCACCCTGCATCTCCACCCACAACCCCACCCTGCCATCTCCACCCACAACCCCACCCTGCATCTCCACCCACAACCCCACCCTGCATCTCCACCCACAACCCCACCCTGCATCTCCACCCACAACCCCACCCCAGAGAGAGAGAGAGAGTGAGAGGAAAGAGAGATGTGAGGAGAGAGAGAGGGAGAGATGTCGAGAGAGAGAGAGCGAGAGAAAAAGAGGAGATTGTTGAGAGAGAGCGAAGAGGAGAGATAGAGAGACCCACTAATCCGTGGAAACTCCAGCATTAATGACTTCAGAGGCAGATTTTACGACGTAAAGCCAAAAAATAAGTAGGGACGCAAACAACACCAAAAACCTAATCCACCAAAATGACCTGAACGACCTGTGAAGGCCATTGGTGTTGGCTGGCCTACTGCGGTGTGAATAGGCTTCTCCGTATCCCGTTAGTCTGTTGGGCACACCGGGCACAAGGCACGCCGGGCACAAGGTCACAGCCGGGCAAGGCACACCGGCACAAGGCACCCGGCACAGCACACACGGCACAAGGCACCGGGCACAAGGCACCGGGCACAAGGCACACCGGGCACAAGGCACACCGGGCACAAGGCACACCGGCGCCGGTAGCACAAGGCACGCCGGGCACAAGGCACGCCGGGCACAAGGCACGCCGGGCACAAGGCACGCGGGCACAAGCACGCCGGGCACAGACCGGTCACAAGGCACGCCGGGCACAAGGCACGCCGGGCACAAGGCACGCCGGGCACAAGGCACGCGGGCACAAGGCACGCCGGGCACAAGGCACGCCGGGCCACAAGGCACGCCGGGCACAGGCACGCCGGGCACAAGGCACACCGGGCACAAGGCACGCCGGGCACAAGGCACACCGGGCACAAGGCACGCCGGGCACAAGGCACGCCGGGCACAAGGCACTCCGGGCACTAGGCACACGCCGGGCACAAGTGCAAGGCACCCGGGCACAAGGCACACCGGGCACAAGGCACACCGGGCACAAGGCACGCCGGGCACAAGGCACGCCGGGCACAAGGCACACCGGGCACAAGGCACGCCGGGCACAAGGCACATCCGGGCACAAGGCACAGCCGGGCACAAGGCACGCCGGGCACAAGCACACCGGGCACAAGGCACACCGGGCACAAGGCACACCGGGCACAAGCACGCCGGGACAAGGCACGACCGGGCACAAGGCACCTGGCGGCACAAGGCACGCCGGGCACAAGGCACACTCGGGCACAAGGGCACGCCGGGCACAAGGCACGCCGGGCGCACAAGGCACGCCGGGCACAAGGCACACTGGAGGGTCTAACAGCGTGAGGCCGGGGCCGGGGAACGCTCCTCCGTACCTGGCTGAACTTTGAGAGCAGTCCCAGGAGGGAAAGTCGGGTGTCAGGCTCGTTCGTCTTTCGCCACCTCTGACCTTTTTCCCCCCCCGCCCACCACCCCCCCAGTCACGCCTGCCGGGGCCCAACCCAGCGCTGGAAGCGCGGCGGCCATCATTGGAATGTAGCCTTCAGGATACGTCACCCTTGGCCTTTAGCTTGTAAGACCAGGCTAGGGCTGGAAAACTGACATAAATGTACCTAGAGGAAGAGTCCTTCTTAGCCTCCAGAGATGGAGAAGGGGGGGGGGGGGAGAGAGAGGGGTAAGTATAGCCCAGTGGCTAGAGCATTCAACTCCTGATTAAAAGGTTGCAGGTTATCAAACCCCCCTTGAGCGCGATCACCTTGAGTAAAAGCTTTTCTACGAAATCAGAATCAGAAATGAAACGTAATTATGATCATTATTGTTTCCAAGAAGACTGCAGCCTGCAGAGATGCATATCACGCAAAGTGCATCAAGCCCAGTTTTTTAATACTTTTGTCGGGGTTAGAGAATGTCCTGATGTTGAGTGAGAGCGAAACCTGAATCCCTAGTTCAGCTAGCACGATGGGGGAGATGCTGCTGCTATTCAGACACTGGTAGTGTTAACACAAATCGTATCCAAGAGAAAAGAGTGAGACCGAGAGAGTGATACAAGGGGAGTGGGACTAAAGACAGACAAGGAGTATGGGGAGGAAGGCAGGGTAGGAGAGAGGGTGGGAGTGGGGGGGAAGGGGAGGTAGGGGGGGGGGGAGACGGGGCAAGGAGGGAAGTGGAGGGGGAGGTGCGTAGGGGGAGTGGCGAGGGATAGCAGGTCAAGCGGAGGGGGAGGAGTAGGGGGTAGAGCGGGGTGATGAGGGAGGGAAAAGCGGGGGGAGGGGGAGGGGAGCGGAGGGGGAGAGCAGAGTGGGAGGAGGTGGGAGGAAGGGAGGGGTATAGCGAAGGGGAGAGGGAAAGCGGGGGTGGGGGAAGGGGGGAGGAGGCGGAGTGCGGATGAGCGAAGGTAGGAGGGAAAATCCTGGTTTCCATTCAGCCCGCCCCCCCCGCCCTCCGGTCCCCCGAGAAGGTAGCACCAGTTTGCAAGTCGCTATCGCGTCAGATGGTTGGTGGAGAGCGGGGGCCGACGACGAGAGGGGAGGGAGAGACGGGGAAGGGGTGAGGGAGGGACAGGAGGGGGAAGGAAGGGAGGGAGGAGGGACAGGGAGCAGGGAGAGAGAGAGGAGAGAGAATGGGCAGGGAGAGGAGGAAGAGAGGGGAAGGGGAGAGGAAGAGGGGAGACGGGGAGAGAAGAAGAGGGAGAAAGGGGATGACGAGAGAAGAACCGCTGCCACACACCACGGATCCTACCCCAACTCCCCGCAGGGGGATTGAATGAGTTTCGGGGCTAACCAGCTCCTTCCCTCTTTCACCAAGGGGTGATTCCATTCAGAACCCTCTTCTTTCTCTTCCCTTCCCTCCTCTGGGCCGCGCCCCCAAAAAAGGTCAGGTCGCCCAACAACTCCGTATTTTAAACTAAATTTATTAGCCATCTTCTGTACTTGCTCTGCAGGGCTCCCTCTCCCCATCACACACCACAACAAGAGGAACGAGTGTGTATGTAATTGTAGATCATGTTGGTATGTGTGTGTGTGTGGGGAATGAAGCTAGTATGTGTAATTTGTGATAAGAATTCTGTATTATGTTGTACTGTGATGAAGCGTAAAAAGGTAGGATAATAAGTGAGTTGTCGCCGCCGCTAGGCTGCTGAATGTGGCTACCTTCCGCCCTGGCCCTAGGAATGAAACGCTGACATTGTATCGATTCGACTTAACTGCTCATCGGATTATCAAGAGCAACACTTCATCATTCCAAATACTTGTGACTCCACCAACCCCTAGTCATTCCTCCAACTCCCCTTTCCACACTCCCCACAAAAACCTCCCCCATCATCTCATTTCAGTTCAGCTGCCCATCTCTTCTCAACCATATCTCCCCTCTCTGTCTTTCTCCACACACCAACTCCAACCCTCCACTAAGAGGCGTCCTCTCTTGTGCATACCTCTGTCGACATACTTTACAATTTCAAATATTAAAAAAAAACATACCCAAAAAGTCTGCGGGTATCGGCCCCATACCGGGGCCACTAGATGGAGTCAACTAATTGGCCCTCCCTGTCGGGTGCCTACACTGACTGTATAGGGTTGGCTCTCAACGCTCCGCCTTCCGTTGCCCTATCCATGCGGGAGCCCCCCACCCTCGTGAGGTCTTGCCCACTAGCTCCTGTCTGTCACTGATGTTTTGTTGTGCAATTTTGTCAGTAAAAACCCCAACAACTCTCGCGCATTTAAAATTTTTTTCATTAGTTCATAAACGAAAAAACTTAGTAATTTTTGTTTTTTCTGTTGTGGTGTTGTGTTTAGTTTTTTGGTTGTAGTGTGTGGTGTGGGTTATTTTTTTTTCTATTTCTCTCTCTCGTTTTTTATCTTTTGTCTCGTTTCTATCCTTTCCTCTCGTTGTTCTTCTGTTTCTTCTTTTTGTTCGTTTTCGTTTTTTTCTGTCTTTTTCCCTGCTCTTTTTCACTTTTCTTTTCTCCTTAGTTCGTTGGGTCTTTTTTGTAATGGTCCCTCTTTGTTGCTTTTCGATAGTTTGTGGTTCTGTTCGTGCAGCATGTATTTTTTTTGTGTGTTTATGTGTTTTCGTTGTTGCGCATTTTTCCTTATCGTCTGAGTGTTCTTTCTGTGCGTCCCCTTCCTCTTTTCTCTTCTTTCATTCTTCACTATCTACAATAAATTACACATTTCAACCTAAACAATTACTCACGGTTTACCTCATTAACCCAAAAACAAACACCAAGTCATTCCTCACTACAACCCTGTGCCCTAAGCAACATTAACTCACAATGTAAAATGAAATTATATGTAAAATTGCCCTCAAAGCTGTTTAATAATAAACAACAAATAGTGGTTTTGTAAAAAGGCCACATAAACAAGCAATAACTGTAAAAACAATAGATAAGTTAATAAAAAAGAGTTTTGTGGGTGTTAACATTAATTATATAAAACCTAGAAATTCGAAACAATAATACTATCTTTACTCTTCAGACATCATTTCCATCATCAATGTTTTTATCTTTTCCAGAATTTACTGCTTACCCCTTTCCTGAGTTCTGATCCCACGCTTAGCTTTTTCTGTCCTCTTCCCCTGTTCTTACTGTTTCTCTTGATGTCTTGTACATACACTCTGGTCTCCCTCTTTATATACACCTCCCTTTCTCGATCTCGTTTATCCCTCTCCCTCTCTTTTTCTGTCTCCCTCTCCTTCACCTGCCCTGATAACTCTTTCACACTGCACCTCTTCTTCTCATCTCCCTCTCTAATGCTTTTTCAATCTTCCTCTCTTTCTCTCAATCCCTCAATCTATCTTATCTGTTCATCTATCTCTTCACCTGCAACTCACATCTTCGCCCCTCTCAAATCCTCGTATCCCAATCTTTCTGTCATCGGCCAGCATCTGTCTCTCAAATCTCTCATCTCTTTCTGGGGGTCATCCCTCTCTTTCACCTGGCCTTCTCTTTCCCTGCCCTCTCTTTCTCTCTTCCCTCTCTTTCTCTCCCACCCTCTCTTTCTCTTTCTTTTCTCTCCCTTTCTTTCACCTGCCTCTCTCTTCCTCTCTGTCCCACTCTCTCCCTCTCTTTCTCCCTCACTCTCTCTCCCTCTCTTTCCTCCCTCTCTCTCTCTTACCTGTTGTAATGTAACTGGGTGTAGTTACTACTTCCTGTTGTAATGTAACTGGGTGTAATTACTACTTACCTGTTTGTAACTGTAACTGGGTGTAGTTACTACTTCCTGTTGTAATGTAACTGGTTTGTAGTTGGTAGCCAAGCCGCAAAGCGGCGAAAGCCACCTTTAAGTGTTTCTCTACCTTTTCTTATTATTGGGTGTGCTTTGCCTTTGGCAAGGCACAACCTTTGTTCTCTCACATATATATTTAGTATTATTTATTTTTGCCCCCCTAAGCCTCAGTCAATATTTGGACTACATAGACAACCTAGGTGTCAAAAGTTTCGTCTTGGTAGCGATTGAGTTGCTTGTATTTTTATTTACGTTCCGTTGCATGGTTTAAGTTAGAAATTGGGTTTTTTGTGCCAAAAAGTGCCTTCTGTCAACGAAGGTGTACCAGTGCTAGCCTACGTCACTACGTCAGCACACGTTAGCAACGACGCATGGATACAACGTGATAGAGACGTTCTAGCATGCAAGTTGGAGCTTGGATTATGAGTGAAAAATGCCAACCCCCAAAATTACCAACCATTGGGCTTTGTTGAGAAAGCAACGAGTGGATACTGCCACTCTCTGAGATGCTCGTTATGCCCATGCATACTTCTAATATATATATTTTTTAATAGAATAAAATCATTCATAAGTATGCAGTGGCATAACGACATCTCTGACGTTGATAACAAACCCAACCGTTTAAAATCGGTTGAAAATTGAGCAAGTTATGGTTATTTAAAAAGTACATGTAGCACCAACACAACGTTATGGGGTGAGCGAGTTGACTGTAGCAAGATGGCCGCCATGTGCGGACGTTCTAGACTCCGCCGTAAGACATCTAGCCTTTATATATATCTGTGACTGGGTGTAGGTGTCACTTCCTGTTGTAATGTAACTGGGTGTAGGTGTCACTATCTCTCTGCTATTTCTGTTCTAATGTTCCTCACGTAGCTGACATTTGAAGCAGTCTCTCCCACTGAACACGCTTAGATGTTGGGATGCCCTTTGTGTGTGTGCTCTCCTCTTTCCTCCTCTCTCCTCCACTCTCTCTCCTCTTCTCTCCTCTCTCCATCCCCTTCTCTCTCATCTCTCCTCTCTTCGCTCTCCTCTTCTCTCTCCTCTTCTCTCTCCTCCTCTCTTCGCTCTCCTCTTCTCTCTCCCTGTCCTTTCATCTATCAGCCGCTCTGTCCCTCCCCCTTTCTCCTCCTTTTTCTCTCCTCTCTCTCTCTCTCCTCATCTCTCTCCTATTCTTCTCTATCCTCTCTCGTCCTCCCCCGCACCACACTCCAAAGTCCAACCGCAAAGTTTAAAAGGCTCGGTACTCACTGGCATTAAACTAAAACAGTGGGGAGAAACGGCTTCTTTTTATTTTACATTTGCGCCCTTGGAATGATGACATTTCCTTGCAATCGCCGTGTCTGGCCAGAGAGAGAGAGAGAGTGACATACTAACGCAAACCGGTTGATTCCGGGTCTGATTTGAAAGTTAATTGGGGAAGTGGGGGGGCGGGAGGGGTGGGGTTGGGGGGGCGGAAGGAGAGGGGTGGGGTGGGGGGGCATCCCAAATAGAGAGCTCAACAAGGAGGGACGTGGGGAAGGGGAGGACAGGCGGGGGAGTTTTCAAACGACTTCCTGTCACACGTGGCAGCAGGGCGAGCGAGGTTGATGGACAGCCACCGCTGTGACCGCAGGTGTTCTGCTGTCGCTCGGCACAGACGCAGGTAGGAAACAGGATTCGTTTCTAAAGCGACAAACATGCCCCTTGTGACATTTCGTAGACACAAAGGCCGGCCTCGAGGTTGGTTTTCGGGCACGTCTTGGTGGGAGCTGTGCTCGCACTGCGTCTCCCATAGAAATGCTCTAGCTCCACCCGGTTGGCCGACAAAGATGTCTTCAGGGTGGCCAGGTTTGTGGGCCGAGCCAAAAACCCTCACTCTGTGTCCCACTGCCTGGGATATGCTCAGGCTCTCGAGGACACTCACAATAACCAGTGAACATCAAGGACGGAATTCATGAGTGCCTGTAAACCAATTCTCCCTGGGCAGGTGCCCCCCCCAAATAACCCACTCCGCCCCCCCC
Organism: Thaleichthys pacificus; assembly: GCA_023658055.1. NCBI lineage: Eukaryota > Metazoa > Chordata > Actinopteri > Osmeriformes > Osmeridae > Thaleichthys > Thaleichthys pacificus. Next base: position 3,040,591 of record CM042871.1, on the reverse strand, counting down.
CCCCCCCCATCCTCCCCACATACACACACACACACTCCTACTCCCAACAGACAGAACAACACACAGAAGCTGAGATGGATAGAACTTTAGGCAAGGAGATTTGAAAAACAAAACAAAGGTATTCCACACTAAGGCGGCCGGGAGGGGGGGGGGGGAGGGGGGGGGGGTGAGTGACCTGACATCATCAAAGTGCGTCTGTTGTTTCCATGGCGTCCCCGGAGACAGGACCAAGAGACGGTGGCGGTCTGTCAACAACACGCATCATTAGACCACCCAAGTGCAGACAAGCAAGGGACTGCAAACTACACAACATATATACCAACCTAGCTGCTGCCTTTGGCTCTGTTGGTTGTGTGTTGTAGTGTGTGGGCAGTGTGTGTGTGCGCGTGTGTGTTTGTATGGTTGTGTGTTGTGTGTGTAGGTGTGTTTAGATCTGGGCTTGTGTAGTGTCCTGGTTCTATGATTCTATCCAGGTTTGCTCTTGTTCCTGACCTCTCTCCCGCTCAGTGCTAGGTGATGTGTGTGGGGCTGTGGTTGTGTGTGTGGCTGTGTGTGGTTGTGTGGCTGTGTGGCTGTGTGTGGTTGTGTGGTTGTGTGTGTGGTTGTGTGGCTGTGTGTGGGTGTGGTTGTGTGTGTGGTTGTGGTTGTGTGTGTGGCTCTGTGTGTGGCTGTGTGTGGGTGTGTGTGTGTGTTTGTTTGTGGTTGTGTGTGTGTGGCTGTGTGTGTGTGTGTGTGAACAGAGAGAGGCTAAGCAGCAGAGCTTATTCTGTCCTAGGCCCAGCCTTGTGCTGAGGTAATTACCAGGTGCTCTTTCTTCGTTCTGGCAGGTTGCGTAGGGGTGAACAACAGGATGTCTGTGTGTATTTGTATGTGTGTGTGTTTGTGTGATGTTTGCTTGTGTGAGTCTGTGTGTGTGTGTGATGTACTGTGGTGTGTGTGTGATGTACTGTGGTGTGTGTGTGACTTACTGTGGTGTGTGTGTGTGTGATGTACTGTGGTGTGTGTGTGATGTATTGTGGTGTGTGTGTGTGTGTGATGTACTGTGGTGTGCGTGTGTGTGGTGTATTGTGGTGTGTATGTGTGTGGTGTACTGTGGTGTGCGTGTGTGTGATGTACTGTGGTGTGTGTGTGATGTACTGTGGTGTGTGTGTGTGATGTACTGTGGTGTGTGTGTGATGTACTGTGGTGTGTGTGTGTGTGTGATGTACTGTGGTGTGTGTGTGTGATGTACTGTGGTGTGTGTGTGATGTACTGTGGTGTGTGTGTGTGTGTGTGTGTGATGTACTGTGGTGTGTGTGTGATGTACTGTGGTGTGTGTGTGTGTGTGTGTGTGATGTACTGTGGTGTGTGTGTGTGATGTACTGTGGTGTGTGTGTGATGTACTGTGGTGTGTGTGTGTGTGTGTGTGTGTGATGTACTGTGGTGTGTGTGTGGTGTGTTATTTTTGTCTCACAGCAGCTGATGCCTCCTATGTCTGTCCCCCCCCCCCCCTCCCCCCTCCCTCCCCTCCCCCTGCAGCTGTTTGAGCTGCTTGGTCCAGAGGGTTTTGAGATGATCTCCACGCTCCTCCAGCAGAGAGCCTCCATCGTGGCCTCGCTCCTCTCCGGCCCGCCCGACAGGGCCAGCTACCCCCCAGGTGAGCCGCTCCGCCGCCGCCGGGTCGTCTCCGGGGCAAACCGCTGAGTCGCCGCTCCCACGCCGAGAGCAAAGAAATACAAACCGCCACAGTGCTGGAAAGTGCTGGAAATGTTGTGAATGACAGGCTGCTACTGCTGTTACTAACGCTGTCACTGTGACTAACAGTACTGTTACTACTGCTGCTAACTACACACATCTCCTGTACGTGTCGCAGGCCATCCAGGTGCTGTTATATCCTCACCCCCGGCAACCGCACCGTGCGTGAGCCTGGATAGAGCTTCCCAGGGGGTGAGGGGATTTAAGGGGGGGGCGGGGAGTGGGCAGGTCTGGGGTTGCAGAGGGCAGCTGCCGTGTGTGTTCCAGGCCGGGGGGCCAGCGCTCGTTCTGACCATCGTCCCTACAGCAGTCTGGTGATCAGATCAATTCTGGTCTCACTTGGAGAGAGACACTCCTGCTAGTGGCTGGTTGTGGGGGGTCCTGCAGTGAGACACTCTTTCTCTCTCCATCCCTCTCATCTCTCTCTCCATCCCTCTCTCATTCCCCCCCCCTCTCTCTTTCTCTCTCCCTTCCTCTCTCATTCTCCCTCCCTCTCTCTTTCTCTCTCCCTTCCTCTCTCGTTCTCCCTCCCTCTCTCTCTCTCTCTCTCTCTCTCTCTCTTTCTTTCTTTCTCTCTTTCTTTGAAAATATCGTTTGCTGTGAGTGAGACGTGTTTTTTCCCTCCCTGCATGTGTGTGCTGGAGATGTGTGGGAAGATGAGGCAGCATCATTAGTCAGTACTGGGGATGTCCCCTCTTCCACACATCACTGCATGAGAGAGAGAGTGTGTGTGTGTGTGTGTGTGTGTGGGTGTGTGTGGGTGTGTGTGTGTGTGTGTGTGGGTGTGTGGTGGGTGTGTGTGTGGGTGTGTGTGTGTGTGTGTGTGTGTGTGTGTGTGTGTGGGGGTGGGGGTGTGGGGGGGGGGGGGGGGGGGAGTGTAAACCCAGGAGGGTATCTCTCCAGGAACAGGGTTGGAGTCAGTATCTGAACTTTTTGCTCACCTGCCAAGGGTACTAGTAGATGAGAAATCCACCAGCCAATCATATTCTTTCCCGGCCCAAATGATAAATGGCCTCTTTTGTGTCACGTATACAACATTTCATCATGAGATAAAAAGGTATGTATTAAATATACTACCTTATTATCTCATGATGAAATGTATGTATACGTGACACAAAAGAGGCATTTATCATTTGGGCCGGGAAAGAATATGATTGGCTGTGATTTCTCATCTACTAGTACCCTTGGCAGGGGTGAGCAAAAAGTTCAGATACTGACTCCAACCCTGTTTCCTGGAGAGATACCCTCCTGGGGTTTACACTCCCCCCCCCCCCCCCCCACACACACACACACACACACACACACACACCACCACACACCACCACACACCCACACACCCACACACACACACACACACACCACACACCACATAAAGTGGAAGACAACACCACACACACACACAACACACACACACTCTCTCTCTCATGCAGTGATGTGTGGAAGAGGGGACATCCCCAGTACTGACTAATGATGCTGCCTCATCTTCCCACACATCTCCAGCACACACACATGCAGGGAGGGAAAAAACACGTCTCACTCACAGCAAACGATATTTTCAAAGAAAGAGAGAAAGAAGAAAGAGAGAGAGAGAGAGAGAGAGAGAGAGGGAGGGAGAACGAGAGAGGAAAGGGAGAGAGAAAGAGAGAGGGAGGGAGAATGAGAGAGGAAGGGAGAGAGAAAGAGAGAGGGGGGGGGAATGAGAGAGGGATGGAGAGAGAGATGAGAGGGATGGAGAGAGAAAGAGTGTCTCACTGCAGGACCCCCCACAACCAGCCACTAGCAGGAGTGTCTCTCTCCAAGTGAGACCAGAATTGATCTGATCACCAGACTGCTGTAGGGACGATGGTCAGAACGAGCGCTGGCCCCCGGCCTGGACCACACACGGCAGCTGCCCTCTGCAACCCCAGACCTGCCCACTCCCCGCCCCCCCCCTTAAATCCCCTCACCCCCTGGGAAGCTCTATCCAGGCTCACGCACGGTGCGGTTGCCGGGGGTGAGGATATAACAGCACCTGGATGGCCTGCGACACGTACAGGAGATGTGTGTAGTTAGCAGCAGTAGTAACAGTACTGTTAGTCACAGTGACAGCGTTAGTAACAGCAGTAGCAGCCTGTCATTCACAACATTTCCAGCACTTTCCAGCACTGTGGCGGTTTGTATTTCTTTGCTCTCGGCGTGGGAGCGGCGACTCAGCGGTTGCCCCGGAGACGACCCGGCGGCGGCGGAGCGGCTCACCTGGGGGGTAGCTGGCCCTGTCGGGCGGGGCCGGAGAGGAGCGAGGCCACGATGGAGGCTCTCTGCTGGAGGAGCGTGGAGATCATCTCAAAACCCTCTGGACCAAGCAGCTCCAAACAGCTGCAGGGGGAGGGGAGGGAGGGGGGAGGGGGGGGGGGGGACAGACATAGGAGGCATCAGCTGCTTGAGACAAAAATAACACACCACACACACACCACAGTACATCACCACACACACACACACACACACAACCACAGGACATCACACACACACCACAGTACATCACACACACACACCACAGTACATCACACACACACACAACACACACACCACAGTACATCACACACACACCACAGTACATCACACACACACACACACACACACCACAGTACATCACACACACACCACAGTACATCACACACACAACACACAGTACATCACACACACACACACACCACAGTACATCACACACACACCACAGTACATCACACACACACACCACAGTACATCACACACAACACCACAGTACATCACACACACGCACACCACAGTACACCACACACATACACACCACAATACAACACCACACACGTCCCACCACAGTACAATCACACACACACACCACACCACAATACGATCACACACACACCACAGTACATCACACACACACACACCACAGTAAGTCACACACACACCACAGTACATCACACACACACCACAGTACATCACACACACACACAGACTCACACAAGCAAACATCACACAAACACACACACATACAAATACACACAGACATCCTGTTGTTCACCCCTACGCAACCTGCCAGAACGAAGAAAGAGCACCTGGTAATTACCTCAGCACAAGGCTGGGCCTAGGACAGAATAAGCTCTGCTGCTTAGCCTCTCTCTGTTCACCACACACACACACACAGCCACACACACACAACCACAAACAAACACACACACACACCCACACACAGCCACACACAGAGCCACACACACAACCACAACCACACACACAACACACACCCACACACAGCCACACAACCACACACACAACCACACAACCCACACACAGCCACACAGCCACACAACCACACACAGCCACACACACAACCACAGCCCCACACACATCAACCTAGCACTGAGCGGGAGAGAGGTCAGGAACAAGAGCAAACCTGGATAGAATCATAGAACCAGGACACTACACAAGCCCATGATCTAAACACACCTACACACACAACACACAACCATACAAACACACACGCGCACACACACACTGCCCACACACTACAACACACAACCAACAGAGCCAAAGGCAGCAGCTAGGTTGGTATATATGTTGTGTAGTTTGCAGTCCCTTGCTGTCTGCACTTGGGTGGTCTAATGATGCGTGTTGTTGACAGACCGCCACCGTCTCTTGGTCCTGTCTCCGGGGACGCCATGGAAAACAACAGACGCACTTTGATGATGTCAGGTCACTCACCCCCCCCCCTCCCCCCCCCCCTCCCGGCCGCCTTAGTGTGGAATACCTTTGTTTTGTTTTTCAAATCTCCTTGCCTAAAGTTCTATCCATCTCAGCTTCTGTGTGTTGTTCTGTCTGTTGGGAGTAGGAGTGTGTGTGTGTGTATGTGGGGAGGATGGGGGGGGGGGGGGGGGGGGGGGGGCGGAGTGGGGTTATTTGGGGGGGGCACCTGCCCAGGGAGAATTGGTTTACAGGCACTCCATGAATTCCGTCCTTGATGTTCCACTGGTTATTGTGAGTGTCCTCGAGAGCCTGAGCATATCCCAGGCAGTGGGACACAGAGTGAGGGTTTTTGGCTCGGCCCACAAACCTGGCCACCCTGAAGACATCTTGTCGGCCAACCGGGTGGAGCTAGAGCATTTCTATGGGAGACGCAGTGCGAGCACAGCTCCCACCAAGACGTGCCCGAAAACCAACCTCGAGGCCAGGCCTTTGGTCTAGAAATGTCCACAAGGGGCTGTTTGTCGCTTTAGAAACGAATCCTGTTTCCTACCTGCGTCTGTGCCGAGCGACAGCAGAACACCTGCGGTCCACAGCGGTGGCTGTGCATCACCATCGCTCGCCCTGCTTGCCACGTGTGACAGAAGTCGTTTGAAAACTCCCCCGCCTGTCCTCCCCTTCCCCACGTCCCTCCTTGTTGAGCTCTCTATTTGGGATGCCCCACCACCCACCCCTCTCCTTCCGCCCCCCCACACCCACCCCTCCCGCCCCCCCACTTCCCCAATTAACTTTCAAATCAGACCCGGAATCAAACCGGTTTGCGTTAGTATGTCACTCTCTCTCTCTCTCTGGCCAGACACGGCGATTGCAAGAGAATGTCATCATTCCAAGGGCGCAAATGTAAAATAAAAAGAAGCCGTTTCTCCCCACTGTTTAGTTTAATGCCAGTGAGTACCGAGCCTTTAAACTTTGCGGTTGACTTTGGAGTTGTGTGCGGGGGAGGACGAGAGAGGAATAGAGAGAGATGAGAGAGAGAGAGAGGAGAGAAGGAGAGAAAAGGAGGAGAAAGGGGGAGTGGACAGAGCGGTCTGATAGATGAAGACAGGGAGAGAGAAGAGGAGAGCGAAGAGAGGAGGAGAGAGAAGAGGAGAGAGAAGAGGAGAGCGAAGAGAGGAGAGATGAGAGAGAAGGGGATGGAGAGAGGAGAGAAGAGGAGAGAGAGTGGAGGAGAGAGGAGGAAAGAGGAGAGCACACACACAAAGGGCATCCAACATCTAAGCGTGTTCAGTGGGAGAGACTGCTTCAAATGTCAGCTACGTGAGGAACATTAGAACAGAAATAGCAGAGGAAGTGACACCTACACCCAGTTACATTACAACAGGAAGTGACACCTACACCCAGTCACAGATATATATAAAGGCTAGATGTCTTACGGCGGAGTCTAGAACGTCCGCACATGGCGGCCATCTTGCTACAGTCAACTCGCTCACCCCATAACGTTGTGTTGGTGCTACATGTACTTTTTAAATAACCATAACTTGCTCAATTTTCAACCGATTTTTAACGGTTGGGTTTGTTATCAACGTCAGAGATGTCGTTTATGCCACTAGCATACTTATGAATGATTTTATTCTATTAAAAAAATATATATATTAGAAGTATGCAGTGGCATAACGAGCATCTCAGAGATGGCAGTATCCACTCGTTGCTTTCTCAACAAAGCCCAATGGTTGTAATTTTGGGGTTGGCATTTTTCACTCATAATCCAAGCTCCAACTTGCATGCTAGAACGTCTCTATCACGTTGTAATCCATGCGTCGTTGCTAACGTGTGCTGACGTAGTGACGTAGGCTAGCACTGGTACCCTTCGTTGACAGAAGGCACTTTTGGCACAAAAACCCAATTTCTACTTAAACCATGCAACGGAACGTAAATAAAAATACAAGCAACTCAATCGCTACCAAGACGAAACTTTTGACACCTAGGTTGTCTATGTAGTCCAAATATTGACTGAGGCTTAGGGGGGCAAAATAAATAATACTAAATATATAGTTGAGAGAACAAAGGTTGTGCCCTTGCCAAAGGCAAAGCACACCCCAATAATAGAAAAAGGTAGAACACTTAAGGTGGCTTCGCCGCTTTGCGGCTTGGCTACCAACTACAAACCAGTTACATTACAACAGGAAAGTAGTAACTACACCCAGTTACATTACAACAGGAAGTAGTAATTACACCCAGTTACATTACAACAGGAAGTAAGTAACTACAAAACACAGTTACAGTTACAACAGGTAAGAGTAGGAGAGAGGGAGAAAGAGAGGGAGAGAGAGTGAGGGAGAAAGAGGAGGGAGAGAGTGGGACAGAGAGGAAGAGAGAAGGCAGGTGACAAGAAAGGGAGAGACAAAGAAAGAGAAAGAGAGGGGGGAGAGAAAGAGAGGGAGAGAGAAAGAGAGGGCAGGTGAAAGAGAGGGCAGGGTGAAGGAGAGGGAGACAGAAATGAGAGAGGGAGAGAGAAAGAGAGGGAGGACAGAAAGAGAGAGGGAGAGAGAAAGAGAGTGCAGGTGAAAGAGAATGAGACAGAAAGAGAGAGGGGAGAGAGAAAGAGAGGGAGAGAGAAAGAGGAGAGGTGAGAGAGAGAAAGAGAGGGCAGGTGAAAGAGAGGGCAGGTGAAGGAGAGGGAGACAGAAAGAGAGAGGGAGAGAGAAAGAGAGGGAGACAGAAAGAGAGAGGGAGAGAGAAAGAGAGGGCAGGTGAAGGAGAGGGAGACAGAAAGAGAGAGTGGAGAGAGAAAAGAGAGGGGAGACAGAAAGAGAGAGGGAGAGAGACAAGAGAGGGAGACAGAAAGAGAGAGAGGGAGAGAGAAAGAGAGGGCAGCTGAAAGAGAGGAGGGGAGTGAAAGGGAGGAGGACATGCCAGGTTGTGGATGATGAAGTGTTGCTCTAATCCATGGTGAACGATACACATGTCAGTGTTTCCTTCCTGGGCAGGGCGAGGTAGCCACATTCAGCAGCCTAGCGGGGGACTCCTTGATCCTAGCCTTTACCTCATCACACACACATATACAGTATATACAAATTACACATACTCATTCCCACACACATTACAACATACACAAATGATGTAATTACACTCACACTCGTTCCTCTTGTTGTGTGTGTGATGGGGAGAGGGAGTGCAGAGCAAACAGAAGAGGCTAATAAATTTAGTTTAATTACGGCGTTGTGGCGACCTGGACTTTTTTGGGCGATGGCATAACGGAGGGGAGAGAAGAAGAGTGTTGAATGAAGCACCTGTGAAAGAGGGACAGGAGCTTAGCCCAGAAACCAGTCCGCTCCCTCCTCTCCTCCCTCCTCTCCTCCCCCCCTCCCTCTCTCACCCCTCTCTCCTCTCCTCCTCCTCCCCCTCCTCTCCTCCCCCCTCTCTCCTCCCCCTCCTCTCCCTCCTTCCCGCTCCTCTCCTTTCCTCCTTCTCCTCCCTCCTCTCCTCCCCCTCCGCTTTCCCTCCTCTGCCCCTTCCTCCTCCCCCTCCCTCCTCCTCTGCCCCTTCCTCCCCCCCCTCTCCCCCCTCTTCTCCCTTCCTGCTCTTCCTTCCCCATCCTCCTTTTTGTCTCTTGTCCCAATCCCTTGACACTCTCTCGGTCGCACTCTCTCTGGACTAGATTGTCGTTATACACTACCAGTGTCCTGAATAGCTAGCAGCATCTCCCCCATCGTGCTAGCTGACTAGGATTCAGGTTTCTGCTCTCACTCAACATCAGGACATTCTCTAACCCCGACAAAGTATTAAAAAAACTGGGCTTGATGCACTTTGCTGTGATATGCATCTCTGCAGGCTGCAGTCTTCTTGGAAACATAATGATCATAATTACGTTTCATTTCTGATTCTGATTTCGTAGAAGCTTTTACTCAAGGTGATGCGCAAGGGGGGTTTGAACCTGCAACCTTTTAATCAGGAAGTTGAATGCTCTAGCCACTGGGCTATACTTACCCCTCTCTCTCCCCCCCCCCCCCCCCCCTTCTCCATCTCTGGAGGCTAAGAAGGACTTTCCTCTAGGTACATTTATGTCAGTTTTCCAGCCCTGCCTGGTCTTACAAGCTAAAGGCCAAGGGTGACGTATCCTGAAGGCTACATCCAAGATGGCCGCCGCGTCCAGCGCTGGGTTGGGCCCCGGCGGCGTGACTGGGGGGGGGGGGGGGGGGGGGGAAAGGTCATGAGGGGCGAAGACGAACGCCTGACACCCGACTTCCCTCCTGGGACTGCTCAAAGTTCAGCCAGGTACGGAGAGCGTTCCCGGCCCCGCCTCACGCTGTTAGACCCTCCAGTGTGCCTTGTGCCCGGCGTGCCTTGTGCCCGTGTGCCTTGTGCCCGGCGTGCCTTGCCCGTGTGCCTTGTGCCCGGCGTGCCTTGTGCCGGGTGCCTTGTGCCCGGCGTGCCTTGTGCCCGGCGTGCCTTGTGCCCGGTGTGCCTTGTGCCCGGTGTGCCTTGTGCCCGGTGTGCCTTGTGCCCGGCGTGCCTTGTGCCCGGCGTGCCTTGTGCCCGGTGTGCCTTGTGCCGCGTGCCTTGTGCCCGGTGTGCCTTGTGCCCGGCGTGCCTGTGCCCGGCGTGCCTTGTGCCCGGTGTGCCTTGTGCCCGGTGTGCCTTGTGCCCGGCGTGCCTTGTGCCCGGCGTGCCTTGTGCCCGGTGTGCCTTGTGCCCGGCGTGCCTTGTGCCCGGCGTGCCTTGTGCCCGGCGTGCCTGTGCCCGTGCGTGCCTTGTGCCCGGTGTGCCTTGTGCCCGGCGTGCCTTGTGCCCGGTGTGCCTTGTGCCCGGCGTGCCTGTGCCCGGTGCCTTGTGCCGCGTGCCTTGTGCCCGGCGTGCCTTGTGCCCGGCGTGCCTTGTGCCCGGCGTGCCTTGTGCCCGCGTGCCTTGTGCCCGGCGTGCCTTGTGCCCGGCGTGCCTTGTGCCGGCGTGCCTTGTGCCCGGCGTGCCTTGTGCCCGGCGTGCCTTGTGCCCGGCGGCTGGCCCGGTGTGCCTTGTGCCCGGTGTGCCTTGTGCCCGGTGTGCCTTGTGCCCGGTGTGCCTTGTGCCCGGTGTGCCTTGTGCCCGGTGTGCCTTGTGCCCGGCGTGCCTTGTGCCCGGCGTGCCTTGTGCCCGGTGTGCCTTGTGCCCGGCGTGTGCCCACAGACTAACGGGATACGGAGAAGCCTTTCCACCGCAGTAGGCCAGCCAACACCAATGGCCTTCACAGGTCGTTAGGTCATTTTGGTGGATTAGGTTTTTGGTGTTGTTTGCGTCCTACTTATTTTTGGCTTTACGTCGTAAATCTGCCTCTGAAGTCATTAATGCTGGAGTTTCCACGGATTAGTGGGTCTCTCTATCTCTCCGCTCTCTCTCAACAATCTCTCTTTTTCTCTCGCTCCTCTCTCTCGACAATCTCTCACTCTCTCTCTCTCAACATCTCTCTTTCTCCAACTCTCTCTCTCATCTCTGGGTGGGGTTGGGGGTGGAGATGCAGGGTGGGGTTGTGGGTGAGATGCAGGGTGGGGTTGTGGGTGGAGATGCAGGGTGGGGTTGTGGGTGGAGATGCAGGGTGGGGTTGTGGGTGGAGATGCAGGGTGGGGTTTGTGGGTGAGATGCAGGGTGGGTTGTGGGTGGAGATGCAGGGTGGGGTTGTGGGTGGAGATGCAGGGTGGGGTTGTGGGTGAGATGCAGGGTGGGGTTGTGGGTGGAGATGCAGGGTGGGGTTGTGGGTGGAGGTGCAGGCTGGGGTGGGGGTGGGTTGTGGGTGGAGATGCAGGTGGGGTGGGGTTGTGGGTGGAGGTGCAGGGGTGTCCTTACCTCGTTCTGCAGCTCGTCGTCACTCCTGGGGGGAGGCCAGCATACTCAAACAGGGAGGAGCAGAGCTCCTCAGTGCTGGACGCGATCATGTTCCCCCCGCCCAGGTACCGCTCCACCTCCTCCCTCAGGACGCCCCGTCCGCCTCGCCTGGCACCGCCTCCCCCCGCCCCCCTCCGGCTCCCCCCCTGGTGGCTGTTCAGGAAGCTGTCAAAGTCCAGGCTCTCCCTCCCCCCTCTTCCTCCCCTCCCGCCCCTCCCCCGCCCCCCAGGGCGGCCGGTCGGCTCTGGTCCAGGTGTAGCCAGTCGTAGGAAAGGCGATGTTGGCGCCCAAAGGCGGGGCCGTGCACTGGCTCGGCCGGGGCTCTGGGCGTGGACGAACTCCTCCACCCGGGCCTCCCCCCAGCGGCGCCACCGCCCTCCGCCACCGTCCCGCGCACAGAGGCGGTCCGCCGCCGAGGCAGGGAAGGGCTCCGAACATCTGCTTGATGGCCAGGGTCTCCTCGCGGCCCACCTGCTCCCTGTTGTGGAAGGTCTGGAACAGGAAGACGGCCGCGCTCTCGATGGTGTCCTGGCCGTCCTCCACGCCAACTGGCAGAGGGGGGCAGGGGGGGAGGGGGCAGGGGGGAGGGGGGCAGGGGGGAGGGGGGCAGGGGGGAGGGGGGGAGGGGGGAGGGGGGGGAGGGGGGCAAGGGGGGAGGGGGGGAGGGCTGTGTTAGGAGTTACTGGCATCATCATCATGTGAAATAACATATCCGTCACGGACATTATTGACATTATCATCATCACATAAAACAACATATCGATCATCAGTCATTATTGTCACCATTATCGTCATCATCACTACATGCAGGGGTGTAGGTTTGCCTTTTTTAATAACTTTAATAAGGATGCAGCCGTTCGTAATATTTGTATTTTTTTTTATATTTGTATTTTTTTTTATATTTGTATTTTTTGTATTTTTATATTGTAAATTATGACTACTTTATAGATTATTGTATATTTTATTTTAATTCTAAATCCCATTAGTATTTGCTGGACTATGTACCTTTAGTATAGTTTAGACCACATATTAAGTTTTTAAGATTCCTATATGTTTAATGTATGCACCTTCCTGCCAAAGTACATTTCTTGTCTGTGCAAACTTTCATGGCGATTAAAACACGTTCTGATTCTGATTCTGTAAATAGGATTCTCTTAAATCTAAAGTCGGGGGGACAGATTTGCTGTTTTCAAAAAGTGCGTGGAACAAAAGTCATGTTACATAAAGATAAAGTGATGTCCCATCTATAATAAACCCATGCCCCCTCTACAGGAACATCATTACCCCCAATAATCACCATCATCATCATCATCATCTTTTGTCTGCACTCTCAGAGAAGGATTCTGGTCATGGGGACAATGCTGATAGTCATTACAGTAATTACATCCATCACTACCATTACAATACATTAACAACAGCTCCCAATAGGCAATCTTGTTATTATTCTGCAGTGTATGTTGCCGCTGGAGAGAGAGAGCTGTGTGTTGGAGATATGGGAGGAGAAAACATGTGCGTGCACCTTTCCTGAGTCACCCTGGAACAGATGCCTCTGAAAAACTACCTAGAAACTCGTCTGGAGAACAAACCAGAAGCATTCCAGACCCAACTTTCATACAGGGAAGGAACATGGACTAATTGCCCAATTACAGGAAAGAATGCAGAGCAAGACAAGGGTAGAGAAGGGATGTGTGGGTGGAGATGGAGAGAGGGAGAGGGGGAGAGGTGGAGAGAGGTGGAGAGAGGGAGAGAGGGAGAGGTGGAGAGAGGGAGAGGTGGAGAGAGGGAGAGGTGTAGAGAAGGAGAGAGGGAGAGGTGGAGAGAGGGAGAGAGGGAGAGAGGGAGAGGTGGAGAGAGGGAGAGGTGGAGAGAGGGAGAGGTGGAGAGAAGGAGAGAGGGAGAGGTGGAGAGAGGGAGAGGGAGAGAGGGAGAGGTGTAGAGCGGGAGAGAGGGAGAGGTGGAGAGAGGGAGAGAGGGAGAGAGAGAGGGAGAGAGGGAGAGGTGGAGAGAGGGAGAGGTGTAGAGAGGGAGAGAGGGAGAGGTGGAGAGAGGGAGAGGTGTAGAGAAGGAGAGAGGGAGAGGTGGAGAGAGGGAGAGAGGGAGAGAGGGAGAGGTGGAGAGAGGGAGAGAGGGAGAGAGGGAGAGGTGGAGAGAGGGAGAGGTGTAGAGAAGGAGAGAGGGAGAGGTGGAGAGAGGGAGAGAGGGAGAGAGGGAGAGGTGTAGAGCGGGAGAGAGGGAGAGGTGGAGAGAGGGAGAGAGGGAGAGAGAGGGAGAGGTGGAGAGGTGGAGAGAGGGAGAGGTGTAGAGAGGGAGAGAGGGAGAGGTGGAGAGAGGGAGAGAGGGAGAGGTGGAGAGAGGGAGAGAGGGAGAGGTGGAGAGAGGGAGAGGTGTAGAGAAGGAGAGGTGGAGAGAGGGAGAGAGGGAGAGAGGGAGAGGTGTAGAGCGGGAGAGAGGGAGAGGTGGAGAGAGGGAGAGAGGGAGAGAGAGGGAGAGAGGGAGAGGTGGAGAGAGGGAGAGGTGTAGAGAGGGAGAGGTGTAGAGAGGGAGAGGGGGAGAGGTGGAGAGAGGGAGAGAGGGAGAGAGGGAGAGGTGGAGAGAGGGAGAGAGGGAGAGAGGGAGAGAGGGAGAGAGGGAGAGGTGGAGAGAGGGAGAGGGTGGAGAGAGGGAGAGAGGGAGAAAGGGAGAGGTGGAGAGAGGGATGAGGGAGAGGTGGAGAGAGGGAGAGGTGTAGAGAGGGAGAGGTGTAGAGAGGGAGAGGGGGGAGAGAGGGAGAGGTGGAGAGAGGAGAGAGGGAGAGAGGGAGAAAGGGAGAGGTGGAGAGAGGGAGATGTGGAGAGAGAGAGAGAGAGAGAGAGAGAGAGAGAGAGAGAGGTGTAGAGGGGGAAAGGTGGAGAGAGGGAGAGGTGGAGAGAGAGAGAGGTGTAGAGGGGGAGAGAGGGAGAGGTGTAGAGAGGGAGAGGTGTAGAGAGGGAGAGAGGGAGAGGTGTAGAGAGGGAGAGAGGGAGAGGTGTAGAGAGGGAGAGGTGTAGAGAGGGAGAGGTGTAGAAAGGGAGAGGTGTAGAAAGGGAGAGGTGTAGAGGGGGAGAGGTGTAGAGAGGGAGAGGTTTAGAAAGGGAGAGGTGTAGAGAGGGAGAGGTGTAGAGAGGGAGAGGTGGAGAGAGGGAGAGGTGTAGAGAGGGAGAGGTGTAGAGGGGGAGAGGTGTAGAAAGGGAGAGGTGTAGAGAGGGAGAGGGAGAGGTGTAGAAAGGGAGAGAGGGAGAGAGGGAGAGGTGTAGAGGGGGAGAGGTGTAGAGAGGGAGAGGTGTAGAGGGGGAGAGGTGTAGAGAGGGAGAGGTGTAGAGGGGGAGAGGTGTAGAGAGGGAGAGGTGTAGAGAGGGAGAGGTGTAGAGAGGGAGAGGTGTAGAGGGGGAGAGGTATAGAGAGGGAGAGGTGTAGAGGGGGAGAGGTGTAGAGAGGGAGAGGTGTAGAGAGGGAGAGGTGTAGAGGGGGAGAGGTGTAGAGAGGGAGAGGTGTAGAGAGGGAGAGGTGTAGAAAGGGAGAGGTGTAGAGAGGGAGAGGTGTAGAGAGGGAGAGGTGTAGAGAGGGAGAGGTGTAGAAAGGGAGAGGTGTAGAGAGGAGAACAGAGGTGGGGGTGGAGAGAGGAAGCAGCAGGAGATGAAAGGATTTATAACTAATCAGAATGAGTCTGGAAGGTTCTCTCTGTTCTCTCAGTCTCCTCTGTCAGGTAGGAACACGCCCTCCCTCCATCCATCCATCCTCCTCAACCCTCCATCCTCCCTCCATCCTTCCTCCCTCCATCTTCCTCCTCCCTCCATCTTCCTCCTCCCTCCATCCTCCTCCTCCCTCCATCCTCCTCCTCCCTCCCTCCATCTTCCTCCTCCCTCCATCCTCCCTCCCTCCATCCTCCCTCCATCCTCCTCCTCCTCCCTCCTTCCTTCCATCCTCCCTCCTCCCTCCATCCTCCCCCCTCCTCCCGCTCTTTTCTGCTCTGTGTGGGAGTTCCACCTGGCTAAGCTCACCCCAGAACACTGGGCAAAGGGCTAGGTTGTGTTAGCAGCAGCAGCAGCCGTAGCAACAGCAAACCCAACACATAATATGCTTCAGCGTTTCACCCCTCCACTGCTTGATGAGGAGATGGCAGTGCAAACGGGGTAAAGAAGAACCGCTGGGTCTTTCTGTGATGACAGGACAACATTTCGGATCTGTCTACCAAGGGAAGGGTGGCTTGTTTCTCAGTGGCCTTTGTTAGCTGTTCTCTGCTATATGAGAAGGGAGACTTCCTGGTTAATAAAACATGAACCCAGGGGCTTTGTGTGCTTTCAGGCACTCTGAACCCTGACCCTGGATCTGTCGGCAGAGCCAGCATGACTAGGCATATGGAGCTCTAGGTGCAGTCACGTCACACATGTAGCCAGCCTGTCAGTCAGTCAGCCAGGCAGCAAGCCAGAAAGCCAGGAAGATATAGTCTGGCAGGCAGGTAGAAAGGCGGATAGGCAGACAGAGGTAGGCAAACAGGAATGCAGACAGTAAACAGGAAGACAGACAGTAAACAGGAAGGCAGACAGTAAACAGGAAGGCAGACAGTAAACAGGAAGGCAGACAGTAAACAGGAAGGCAGACAGTAAACAGGAAGGCAGACAGTAAACAGGAAGGCAGACAGTAAACAGGAAGGCAGACAGTAAACAGGAAGGCAGACAGTAAACAGGAAGGCAGACAGTAAACAGGAAGGCAGACAGTAAACAGGAAGGCAGACAGTAAACAGGAAGGCAGACAGTAAACAGGAAGGCAGACAGTAAACAGGAAGGCAGACAGTAAACAGGAAGGCAGACAGTAAACAGGAAGGCAGACAGTAAACAGGAAGGCAGACAGTAAACAGGAAGGCAGACAGTAAACAGGAAGGCAGACAGTAAACAGGAAGGCAGACAGTAAACAGGAAGGCAGACAGGCGGACAAAAGCAGACAAGGCCAAGAGTACCTCAGAGCTCTCTGTCCTTCAACCCTCCCCTGTCTCCCCTCCCCTGTCTCCCGTCTCCCCTCCCCTGTCTCCCCTGGGTGTGGGGCTGTATCTAGGGAGATCTATCAGAGACGCAGCAGGATTAGAGACGGAGCAGGAATCCTGCTGAGTTCCAATCCCCCGCCCCCGCTGCTTTCCTTCCTCCCTCCCTCCACCCACCTCTCCTCCTCACCTTCTCCCACTCGTCCATCACCCACCTCCTGCTCACCTTCTCCTCCCACCCACCTCCTCTGCCTCCTCCTTCCCTCCCGTGCTCACCTTCTCCCCCCACATGCCCTCTCCCACCACCCCACTTCCCCCTGCCTACCTGCTCACCTCCACCCCGACCCTCACCTCCTCCCCCCCCTCCTCCTCCTCCCCCCCTGCAGGCAGGATCAGAACGGCATTGAGAGAGAAGGAGCTGGCGTGCACACCGCTGTATGGCTTCAGAGGAATTCTGGGGGATTTGCATCTAATCTAATTATTAGAGGTATCAAGGTCAAATCGACACCTTCGTGGCGCGGTTGCTCAGGCAACGGAGGATGTGGCAACATGAAGCATTGACACCTTGTGTGAGTCAGCTGTCTATAGGTGGAGGTCAGACCAGCATTCTGAGCCCGTAGACCTTCCTCTCTGGGTTGAGTCAAACAATAAACCTGTCTTCTGAGAGATCTTATGTAATTCTGCTACAAAGATTTACCATCCAAACCGATTTCCGTGCTAAGATCTGCTACAACGATTTACCATCCAAACCAATTTCAGTGTTATCTTGCCAGGGGTTAACAACTTAATTTTATTTTGATTCAGTTTCCTAAGCCGTAGTCTTTGACCTCATATTTTGCTCGTTTTCCGATCAATATTTTTCTTTTGATAATTTGATGAAAAGCGCAAGCCTGGTACTGTAAACGAGTGAGGGTTCCAGGCCAGCGAGTTGATTACCTATCTGCTTGGCAGCCTGTAGAATGCTCCTCAGCTCCTGGTTGGCTGCCTGCAGCTCTGCCTTCTCCAGGTTCTGAGTGCAGAACTGGACGATCTTCTGCCATGTCAGGCCTCGTCTGGAGAACAGCTCCTGCCTCTTCAAACGCTTGGTCTGGAACGAGACAGGAAGCACAGGGAAACAAAGATAGAAGCGCTCACTACACAGCTCTCAGAGACACACACAATCACTACACAGCTCTCTGTAGAAGACACACACACAATCACTACACAGCTCTCAGAGACACACACAATCACTACACAGCTCTCTGTAGAAGACACACACACAATCACTACACAGCTCTCAGAGACACACACACAATCACTACACAGCTCTCAGAGACACACACACAATCACTACACAGCTCTCTGTAGAAGACACACACACAATCACTACACAGCTCTCAGAGACACACACACAATCACTACACAGCTCTCTGTAGAAGACACACACACAATCACTACACAGCTCTCAGAGACACACACACAATCATGCACTGTCTCTCACACACAAAATCACACTCTCTGTCTTACAGACACAATCACACTCTGTCTTAGAGACACAATCACATTCTCTGTCTCTCACACACAAACGCAATCACACTCTCGCTGTCTCTTACACACACACACAGACACACAGACATAAGTAAGTTCATACATGACTGGAAGACACACAGTATAACATATCATATGTTAAATATGCCTGAATAGGAGGAGGATTTTAAATAAGCCTCCTTCTTATGCAACGGTTATTAGTGCTCCTCGGTCGTACTGGAAGGCAGGGGGAGAATTAACACTGTGACTTCATTACAATCAGCACTTCCGTGTCCTCTAAAAGCAGCCATTTTAACACAAGCTCAAAGATAATCTTCCAGCCTGGCCCTCCAGCTTTCCCCTGGAGCAGCAGTTTTCACGCTCTGGGGATTAAACACAGGGCCAACCGGAGCACAGGTGGTGATCTGAACACCCCACTGACTCCCAGGTCTAAGTACTATACCTCCAAAGCTGTCTCTGATCACACAGAGAGAGAGGGGGGGGGGGGGGGGGAGAGAGAGAGAGAGAGAGAGAGAGAGAGAGAGAGAGAGAGAGAGAGAGAGAGAGAGAGAGAGAGAGAGAGAGGGAGAGGGGGGGGCAACAAAGAGGAAATGGTCATAACATGGTGTGAAAGGAGAGAAGAGAAGGACTATCGACTGTAGAACAGTAAAGTCAGATCCGGAGTTCCGGACATCTGTAGGGGATGGAGAAGGTCACAGGCAGGTTACACTTAATTTGGAGCTTCCTCCTGAATGAAAGGTGTCCCTACCCTGAGGTCGTAGACCTCTTCAGTGAAGTCCTCCTGCTTGCTGACGTTGGAGAACGAGCGCAGAGCGCCTGTGAGACGTGGAGGTGACATTGCCTACGGTCCATAAGATGCTAACGCACTCCAATGTCTGTCTGCATCAAAAAAAACGCAACACAAGCAAAGTCATTAGAGTGAGTACGTTGTCAAAAACACGAAACTCATAACTTTCGCTAGCTAGATTGTTAACTGAGTTGATTAGCTCCTACTAGCATGCTAGCTAGCAACATTCCAGGGTACAGGATTAATAATTACCATATAGCACTACCACTAGAAGAAAAAAACTGCGACTTACATCCAATAGATACGCGTAACGTTATATGTTAATTATCTGCTTGCTTTAGTATTGCATGTAGGATGTAGGGTCTGTTCGCCATAGGACTAGAAAAATGTATCAGGTTAAACTTGCTAGCAGTAACTATGCAGCTTAAGTTACTGATTACAGCTAGTGCTAGTTAGCCCAAATGGGGATGCTGCAGCAAAGCAGAGGGAAATCTGTTTAACCAATGTGTCCGTTTACAAGATACTTGGGCTAGCCAGATAGATGTTTTACATTGATATCGAAAGCTAAGGAAGCTAGGCTAACTGTTGTGCCACGTTGTCCAATGCGCGTGCTTCGTGTCTTGTTCTAAAACCGTGATTCACGTGACAACGTTACACAAAGGAGACAAGGCATGCTGTTTAACGCCTGCGACAATAACGGCTCGTTTCAAGGATTGTAAACTCACCTTTTCACACTTGAACAGAGAAAATGTTAGCTAGCTCGTAGCCGGCTCTGTCAACTCTGTCAACAGACACCACGTGTATTAGAGTGGTTGTGGGTAATGTAGTTTGACGCGGGATTTCTGACAAAGGCGAGGAGCTAAGATTGTGTGAAAATGTAAGAAACACGCTGCCCATCTCTAATGTTTTTAGTTTATTTTTGTGTGGTTGATTATTACTTGTTCTCTCTGTCACTACATTGCATTCATTGTACCAGTGTTAAATCTAATAAAATCTATGTTATGGCCCATAACATAGATTTTATTAGATTTAACACAGGTATGGGGCTACTTGGGAAGTGAAGGGGCAGAAAGGGACGAACCCCTCACATTATAATAATCTGTCTCTACATTTTGACTATACTTGTATCATTACCATAATCTTAATCCTACACCGCTCTTTTCACCTCTTTTGACCTGCACATAGATAGGTAAAGGCCAGGAGCTGGCTTGTTACATTCGCAGTAGGCTAGAGAATTTACTCCATAAAAATACACAATAGCGTGAACCAGGTATATACCTGGTTCACGCTATTCTACAGTTTGGTAAATAAATGTTCCCTATTTTCGTGTGCCTATTGTCACATGCTCAAAGCAGCTACGTATTTCTTGCACTTCACGAGTAGTATGACATATATTTTTACTGTCATGTTGAGGTTCAATTCAGATATACAGATTGCTCATCAAATTATCCTCAACTTTTCACCCGAACCAATGTCGAGGTTTATCTTCCTGCTGTATCTGTCAGAGCCGCGATTCTTAGCTTCTGTTACACCAATCCCCTGCATGCATGCATGAGTCTACTGAGACCTGATGGTGCAATGTGCTATGAAGACCACCCACCCTGAGTCAAGGCCAAAGGGCTTGGGTTTGTACGGAACAATGTTTCAGTATTACTTTGTTCATCCGGATTTCTCATGTTTGCGGTGTCATCCCAGATAGAGTTGTACTTAACACTAACCTAATGTTAAGTGAACATTGGCAAGCTCGACTTTACCACGGGCAAAGGCATATGAAGGGCTAACAGCCAAACATCAAAGAAAACCATGAAAATAACACATTCAGGCTAAAAAGAATTTAAAAGAGGATGGAATTACAGTGAAAACATGGCCTATTCCACAGGCTCATATTGCCAAGTAAACATAAGGATGTAAGTGGCACATGAAGTAACCTACATTACCAATCTCATGTTCATCAAAACCAGTAGCCTAGATTAATTTTGTTGTCATGAGTCAAATTAAATTATAGCCTACGTTAGCACAAGTGCGAAAACTGTCTATTTGCGTGTCTGAAAACAAATCCACTGATTACAAATGAATTGAGAAAATACATTTTCACTCATGACAAAAATCTCAAGGAATAAAATGAGAAAGTTCTAAAGGGTCCTTGGAATATAAATTGTTGTCTGTTTCCCGGGAGCGATCTCTAATGTGTTTAGCATTTCACACGGTTATCAGACACCCACCCTCCTCCTATTTTCCACTGAAACAAAGCACTCTCCGCATGAAGAAATAACTGCTTAGCATTCGGAGCATTCAAATGCAGGCTATGGGCACATTAGACGGTGCTGCTTACTAATGCACTCTGGAGCCGAACACAGAAGCCCTCCTCACTCCCAAACGGAAACAATGTAACCCCCTCTTGCTATCTGCCGTCGCGAGAAGGGTCATTTGTTTACGTCAGGATGCCGCTGAATCCCCTGCTAATGCGGTTCCGAAACGCCCGGTACCTGCCTCTCGCGCAGCACCGGATACCTATCCTAATTATTCACATTGTGAAATGTTCTCCGTGGCGAAGGCCTTATCCCGCGGTGCAGCCACGACCGGATACATCTTAATAACTCACCTCCCTGGAACCTGCGTCCAAGCTGCCAGGGGCTCCGAACAACTAAGAGAAGTGCGTGTGTGTGTGTGTGTGTGTGTGTGTGTGTGAGAGAGAGAGAGAGAGAGAGAGAGTTAACAAATTGTACAGGACATAATGTGGGGGTAGCCTATGTACAGTTGTGGTGTGTGTCTGCATATCCCTGAATTAGCTACAGTATGGATGAAGTTTGGCTGCTAACCCATCCCTGTGTTTTCTATGTGAGGCCACTTGTCCTGCAGAATGGGCTGTGAAAAGACCCTAAATCATTCAGAACCATCTCCCGAGGTGGAATTTGTGGGCTCTTGTTGTCAAATTGGATTCCTGACTGGAGTAGTTTGTGGACAATACTTGAAAATATTGAAAAATCAATTTGAGATACAATCTAATGTGACACTGCATGGAGAAAAAAATCCCAAAGTAATCCTAAATAGAATGGTACAGCATACAGTCTCAAACCAGATGTATAAAAATGGCAGAAAAATTTGCTGAGTGAACAAAAATAATGTGAATGGGGTGCTTAACGAATATATTTCTCAAATATAGAATATTTGATGAAGGATTGTATCCATACAAGTGGATGACAAATTAGGCAAATAAAAATATTGCTGATCTGAAGTATTATTGGAATTCAATTTCTTCAGTTGTGTTTTTGCAGCGTCTGCCGTATATGGACAACCACATCGAACTTGCCACTTTAAAGTTTGGATTAGCGACGTACTTGCACTTCACTCAGTGGTGCTACACTTAAGATGCATTCAGGTTATTACTGTTAGCGTGGCTGGAGTGGACCAGGAGTCAAGTGCCACATCTCTCCCCTCCTCGCCCCTCCCCTCTCGTCTCCCAGGAACAGAGGCCTCACAGTCCCTTTAGCAGCCATGCAGGCTGACTTGCCACCTGACACATCCCTCCATCTCTGGGGTTGGGATGAGAGGATGGAGGTGGGCAGGGGTGAGGTGGGCGAGAGGACGACCTGGCACTAACAAATTAATCCAGACTGGAGGACTGCTGTTGCCCAGGGAGAAACACTCTTCATTACCAGATCTGAGTCGTCTGACCCAGGCTAGCCTCCAGGAGGGCTGGGGAAGAGGCTGGGGGGCCGGGACCGGGGAAGGGTGAGGCTGGGGGGCCGGGACATGGCCGGGAAAGAGGCTGTGATCGAGGCTATGGGGTCCAAAGGCACTACAGCTTGAAGTGTTTTCTGAAGGTCTCTCCGAACCACTCATCCATCCCAGTCCTCTTACTGAGAGCTCTGTGATTGGTCAGCTCCTCACCTCCGAGGTCTCTTCCAGTGTTCTTTATTTTACTTTACCTTATAAAGGGAAACACACAGTACAGGAAAATTGTACTTTAAAGTTGATGCACGTCTGACATAACCCTTTGCTCATCTCTGACACTGACAGATGTGGCCTACAGGCCGTAAACCTCTCTTGTGTACAGCAGCAACGACAACTTTGAGCGGAATGATGTGATGCTGCGAAAACGAACACCGCAGAATGAGGCGCCTCTCAACTGTTTGCATTTTTAGATGATCCATTCGACAGACGTCCAAATGAACAGATTGATTTAAACCTTCAGGAGACCGGACCCCACCGCACCGAGAAACTCCATCCATCACCAAACACAATAGCTTTCTCAAGCGCGGCGCAGCCACGAGTCACTCCGTCAGCCTCACCGTAGAGTGTGAGTAGTGAGACTAACCACATATGAGACGGGAGCTGCTCTCGGCTTCTCTCCGGCAACACGACCAGACCAAACCACAGCAACCGGAGCGCCTGGACATACAGGAACATGAACACACACTTTCACACACACGCACACTTTGCCACTCGTGTCAGCAAGAAATCTTGTCGAAGAGAAGAAGACACCTGCTAAGGAGACAGTCTAGAATTCACTGTCTAGTTCTCATGGTAACCCGACGAGGCATAAAAGACTGGAGAAGAAACACCTTCTCACACCTCCGAGATCCATCCAATTAGTTTGTGGGTCTAATTCAATATTTTGGCATGTATTACCTACCGTACTTTATATTCAGCGTGTCAGCTGTCACGGGCTTGTACCTGGCTTCTCTGTACAGTAGGCCTACGCTGGGAACATGTAGGCTACTGAAGGAAATCAGATTGCAAATGTCATCCACAACAAGCCTCTGCAAGTGTGTCGAAAATCGATGTAAATGTGTAAACAAGTAATCATGTTTCCACCAACGCTAGGCTATATGTTAAATGACATTATACAAATAAAATAAAAGTTTCGAACAGTTATGCTTCCCTCCAGGGCCGGCCCAAGCCTTTATGGGGCCTTAAGCAAAATTGATTTTGGGGCCCCTTGGCGTCGCTTATCGTTGCCGATTAAAAAAAAAAAGAATATATATATTTTTTAAATACATGAAACTGTAATTTCATGTGCTCTTGGGGGCCCTCTGGTAGCCACAGGGGCCCTAAGCAGCCGCTTAGTTCGCTTATGCCTTGGGCCGGCCCTGCTTCCCTCACATCAAATATGGTTGTCACAGTATAGACTAGGCTACTTGCTTGTTATTTAATGTTACAATTATCGGCATTCTCCACAACCAGACAAGCTATAGGCTATATCAATTCACAGATAAAAACACGTATTGACATTTAATTATATTTATATGTTGGTGTACAAGTGTAGCCTTCACTTATCCACAAGGATACACTTAGTTGACACTTGGATACACTTAATAAAATAAATTACACACATATATACAGCCTAGGCCTAAACACGTCAGTGTATTTAATTACATTTTGATGCAAGACCTCTCGCTCTCTTCCGATCTTACTCTCAACTCATTCACAGTCTCTCTTGGTCTCACTAACTTATGCTCTCTTTCTGTCTCACTCTCTCTCTTTGACTTTCTCTGTCTCTTCGCCTTCTCCCTCTCCCTGTCCCTGCTGTGGCCCTATACCCTGAGTGTTAACACGTCGAAATGTAAATCCACAGGGGTTTGAACAGCTTCTATTCATTCAGCTGCAACAAAGTATTACTGCTTCAAAACAATATTGCTCTCTAAATGACGGATTCCAATGTCATAAATGTTTTAGGGGGTGCAAAGTGAAGCAATTTACGCTCCCCTCAGTGGTTCTATATGTCAGTCGGCGGCTGGCCAAGGTGGTGGAGCTAGGGGAGATGTGCGGGGAATTTTAATCTGAACCTCAGGGTCACTTGGGCCCGAAGACGGCGGGCTATAGGCTAGTCTACCAAGTCTTACAGACTCGAACAGCCGCGTTGTCATAAGTCATCAATAGTTTTCTCTCTCTCAAACGGTTTTGAGTTTTCCTACTTCACACACGGGTTCAAATTTAAGAAAGAGTTGAATCAACAAAGACGCGCTAGGTCGGTTCGACAAATGGCACTACGGTGTTTGTGCTTGAATTAGAGCTACGCGACGAGGCTTGCGCATTCTTCTCAGTCAGTTTTCTCGATAGGTTCTAAGTGTATGAAAGGACGTTTTTGACAGATATTGAGTCCGTTGTTGTCTCAACACACATAATGAAGCAAGTCAGACGCATTCTCACTCCGACGACATTGTAGGTCCATATACTTTGTCATGTTTGTGCTTCGAACTGGTGCAGCATGAGTCATGCTGCATGACACTAGCCTATAACCTCTGAACTATTAAATGAGTTAAATTCTAAACATCTGAACATTGGAAGCGTGACGCATAGATGGGCTAGATATAGCTTAGTTGAGCTCAAGCTATTTCGAGAATTTAAAAGCGAGCCTATACTGTATTTCAAAAAAAACATTAAAGTCATGGTTGCCAAGGATGAAGGGATAATCACATGCTGACAGATTGGCTTTCTGTCACATTGACTGTTGAAGTAGCCTTCGTGGCCTCTTCAGAAGTTTAAAAGCGCCACATTCCCTGGTGGAGAGAGGAAATCTGGGGTCGAGGATTCAGCATGTACCAAACCACTGATCATGACACCACCAACCTTCTTGTTCCCTCCCCTCCCTCCTTCCTTCCCTCTCCCCTCCTCCCTTCCCTCTTCCCTCCTCCCTTCCCTCTCCCCTCCTCTCCCCGCTCTCCTTCCCTCTTCCCTCCTCTCCTTCCCTCTCCCCTCCTTTCTTTCTTTCTTCTTTCTTTCTGTCTCCTCTCGTCTCCCCTCCTCTCCCCTCCTCCCCTCCTCCCCTTTCCTTCTCTCTCCTCTCGTCTCCCCTCCTCTCCTCTCCCCTCCTCCTCTTTCCTTCTCTCTCCTCTCGCCCCCCCCCCCCGCTTTCCTTCCCGTCTCCTCTCCTTCCCTTCCCTTCTCTCTCCTCTCGTCTCCTCCGCTCTCCTTCCCCTCCTCTTCCTCTCCTCTCCCGTAGCTTCTCTTCCCTGTGGTGATTCTCCCTCCATCGTGTCTCACCCTTCTCCTAAGAGTAGGCCTATCTGAATTAAACATGGCTTCGTAGCTACAACGTGAGAAGCGATTGCGAGACCCGATCGATATACTTTTAATCCCTTTCCTGCTCCCCTCTCATCCCCATTCTGCAATTTGAGTCCTCTGGCTAAATACATTCTGGCTCTCATCTCCGTGTCCTCCAAGTCGTCACTCCTGCTGTCCATTTTGTCGGGCTAAACACTTTCTTTCTCTTATCTCTCCTTTCTCTCCTCTCAGTGGTTTTCATCTCCCCTCTCATCCGTTGAGTGTAATTCCATTCTTGTCAGATAGAGAACTGTTTTCGAGAGAGGCCTTGTAACTGGTATCTAGGTGTGTGTGTGTTTCTGTCATCCCCTCAACACACACTGCCTCGGATAACGTGCGGGATATGTAGCGTGCTTATAGCGATGTAGGCTACAACCGCGGTAAACTCACGTATTTACAGCTCGACAAGAACCCGCCTCTAGAGTCCTACCTGAGTCACTACGTAAACTCAGCCAAACAGCCCCCTGGCCTTTTCTTTTTATATCAGAGTTTGAATAAATAAATATCATCTCCTAGTGTGACCTCGCGCGGGTTGCAGCTCCCCACGCGCCATCCCCCAATGCTGCACAAGCTAATAACTCTGCTTACCGCGGGGAGAAGGTCTCTGTCAACCCACTTTCACTTAATGAAGATGCTCTGTAATGCCGTTATTTTCTGACATTTCGCTAAAGGTTGTGGTACATTATTCTAGTGCATGTTCTGATGAGGATCCCTAATCCCATACAGCGAGAGGAGCTGATTAAAATAGTGAGAATCCTCTGCCCCTTAGATTTATATGGAGCCGAAGAAGAAACGTCTGGAGAAACAAAAGGGTTATGCCTACTGTAGAACAAGATGGTTCTAGATGACTTCTCAGGTCAATACGGAGGTGTTTTGGAATCTCACACACCTGAAACTAGTTATTTCTGACCTGAGAACGGTACTTTTTTTTTAAATTTTTCTTTGAGTTATTGTGTTTTCTTCTTTTGTTTAGCATCTAATGGAAAATGTAGGCGTTGGATATGTAATGGAATCGATTACCTCCTCTCCTTCTTGGTTTATGAGAATATCAGAATCCAGTTGAAATAACATTGCAAAATGCACAAATGGTGGAAAGATTTGATGTCCTTGTTATCTGCTTCCTTGTCTACGCCTCACTTTCTGGGAATGAGTGGTTGCCAGGGGCGTTGCCAGGACATTATTTCTGGGGGGTCCAGCTCTGGCCAGTCTTTTACAGTTTTTCACAATTGCTAAAATACATTTCTTGAAACAGTCACCCATTTTCTCAAAACTGTAAACACAAAACCTCATCTTCAAGCACTATTTACAAAACCTCTGAATCCTCTTGCAAAATGAAACTTTCACCTCAAAACAGTTTTACCTGTACTCAAAATCAAACTTTCGCCTCAAAACAGATTTACCTGTGCTCAAAATCAAACACTGCTCTCAAACCATAAACAAAGTGATCAAAATGATATACACTATCAAGCAGTCAGTAAACAATACACCAAAAAATTGAAAACACATTGTTCAAAACATTTTACGTAATCTCAAAACAAATTTCATATTTATACGTCATTGTCTTTTGATTAACAAAAACATGTTCTATCATAGTAGCTCAACATTTATCAGAAATTACTACTCTGCTTGGCTCTTTGCAATTTTTCTTGTTCTTTCTCCTCCTTGTACCCCTATACAGTACTATACCCTGCATCTCACTACCCACAACTCACTCTTGTTCTTTGTTGATATGAACCTGCAACCAGTCTAAATCTATTGAGCAGTCAGTACTGTAACAAATGGAAAGTACAATGTTCAGGGCCATACCATTTGTTCATTGTACAGTATACAGCCTACAATGCACTGTACTACAGTATACAATACTATACAGTAAAGGGGACAAAAATCAAAGGAGTAAACATGTGATCAATGTGCTTCTTCTTGTCTTTGGCCTGGGTCAGGCCAGAGCACTTCGTTGACATCACAAGGAATATTTTCCCACCTTCAAAACCTGTTTGCTCTCTGAACTGGCTTATATTGGTTGTGTCACATCATTTGAAACAAGTGAAATCAATTTTGAGTGGTTGTGTTTAGTCAATGACATGTTTTCTCTATTTGTATTTGATTGTTGCCATTTGTGTTTACCAGTATGGATGACATGTGCATTAGAGTGCAGAATGTGTTTTGAGAATGAGAATGTGTTTAGAGTTTTGCTGAACAGTCTAAGTGAGATCTGCAAATTGTGTTTTACCATGTGAAATGGTTTAAGGTATTGACAACAGACTGCACAATTAGCTACATGAGTTCAGGCAACTGATAACTTTGTTCAGCCAATGGGTTTTAGTGTTTTAGCAATTCAGAAAAACTGTATTTGGGGTGGCACTTGATTGTCAAAAACTACTATTTTAAAACTCACACACTGCATCACTCAGAGCAGCAGTTTTCTAACGGTATCCAGTGGTTAGCTGCTAGTCTCCATTGAAGCACTGTCAGAATGCAGGTACGTTGGTTTGCATCTTGCGCTGTTGATGTGGGCGTGGCCCAACATGTTGCGAATATGGGGCTTGTAGCGTAAGTGACAAATGACAATATAAGACGACTTTATAAAAAAAATACTAATGCATTTTTTCAGCTTTATACCGTTTCTGTTCAGGAGGGTTTAAAAAAACAACAAAAAAAAACAACCCCTGGTTGTTGCCATGACACCTCGTTACAAATGTCGCGTAAAATCTTGATGCGCCACCCCCAACCCTTCATCGGCATGGCGACTGCATGAAGGAAAGTATTTGGTCAAATTTAATCTGAAGTGGCACTGCACATAGCATTTCTAATTAGCGTCAGGTTAGACTAATTATAGGCTGAGCTGAAAAAAGCTGTAATTCCGCATAAATGATATATAGGCCTATATGACTGAGAGGGGTTGAGAGAGGGGGGTTATGTACAAACAGAGAGAAAGAGAGAGGGAGCGGGTATAGGAGGACGAGAGAGAGAGAAAGGGCAGGGAGATACAGCATGTAGGCTATTTGAGAGAGACAGGGGAGGTAGAGAGGGGAGAGTGACAACAGAGGTGTGTGTATTATCAGTATGTTCTTATTCCTCTCTAACACCCGCTCCCCCTCCTCTCATTCAGCTGGTGGTCAGGGCCAGGGACGGGCCCGTACATGCTGTGTGATCCAGGCTGGTATTTAAAGGCCTGACGTCACATTCAGGGCTGTAGTACCTCTGTCTCATTAGGCTGAACCCGCTAGGCCCGGCTCAGACCTCCGCTGGAGTGCTTGCCAGTAATTGGTAATCAGAGCAGGAGAGAGAAAAGCACCTCGGTAGCTTTTCACCTGTTGTCCGCGACCTTTCCGCCGCTAGTGGAGGTTGCGGCTCAACACTTCCTGTCAGCCCCCGCGTCCTCGCTAGCTCACACGGGAGCATGCGACTACATAGCTCCCAACAGGAACTAGGCAGGCACTCTGACCGCTCTCGACGACGACGAGACTTCCATGCCGAACATAAACAAATGCTGTCTCGTCACGCTCAGGAGCACGTGAACCCATAGCAACACACCGCGAAACGGAGAGTCCTACAACTGCTCCTTGGTCTTTTACGACGTTGAAAACACAACGACATCGGAACGATAAGCGACCTTTCGGTTTTTCACTGAACCCAAAACACATTTTAAAACACACTTAGTCCCGGGCTTCAACAATAGCTCTGTGTCATGTTGGCTGCAGCGCATTGGCCATTCGAGGTTTCTTTTCAGAGGTAGTGTTTCATCAGGTGAACTCTGGTGCCAATCTTCCTACAGGTCTCATCCTGCTGATTGTCTTTGAATTAGACAGCTGTTTGTACTGAAAATACATCAAACAATCCCTTACTGCCCCAGGTCTGCAATCAACAACAACAGTGTGTTCCCACAACCCCGCAATCTTTGCAATTATTTTAAGCGAGGCCCACAGATATAGAGGTGTGTGGCAGCGTGGGGGCAGATAGAGCCTTTCAACTAGAATTGTCTTTTTTCCTTTTCCGAGGCAATCTTTTCCTGAGCTGTAGAAGAGGGTGGTTCATCCCTCCCCTGGCTGCTGTCCCTGGGTCCAGCAGTGTAGGCACAGGCCTCATTAACAGCTGAGGGGCCAGCTATCAGACACAGGGAGGTAGATGGAGGGAGAGGGAGGGAGACAGACAGGAGAAGAGCGAGAGAGGGGGGAGGGGGGGGGGGGGCTATAATGACACCATGGCCACACCTGGGAAGAGGTATTGGGATGGACCTGCAGTTCAGTAGGATTCTGGAACTGAGGATTGAAGATAATTGTGAGGAGAGCAGAGGATCGCCGTGGTGCTCCGAGATGGAATTATGAAACGTTTAAGAGCACAGGATAATGACAACACGATGTGATATGTGAATCTGAGAGTGGTGACCTGGGAAAAGACACACAGGAAACCAATCATTTGAGGGTTGATATATTTATAGCTAGGAAGTATAAAATAAAAAAGTATAAATGATCTATTGTTTTTCTTACAGTGTTCTTTCCTTTATCACAGTACACCTCAGTATGCTCTCTATCGTAAGTGCCTGACTAGAGATATAACCCAGAAACTGTAACCAGAAGAAAATTAACCCAAAGAAAATACAGATCAAAATACGGTAGTGGCACTTCCTAGAGGATAAAACATTTACAATTAGAAATATAACATACATTTCTTATTACATACATGACATATTAAT
The DNA here is from genome assembly GCA_023658055.1 of Thaleichthys pacificus. NCBI lineage: Eukaryota > Metazoa > Chordata > Actinopteri > Osmeriformes > Osmeridae > Thaleichthys > Thaleichthys pacificus. The sequence continues at coordinate 3,010,255 of CM042871.1, read as the reverse complement.
TCACATGTTCCAATAACCGTGTCACAATGAAACCCATACTCACAAAGGTTCAACTTTGAACGCGACACCACGCAAATCCAAAAGCCTGCTCACAGTTCTATGCGTGAAGAACATAAATCGATTATCAGTATGATTTTACGAAAACCCCTGAATACAATGCAAGATAAAAGAAAACAGTTTTAACTTTTCCAAGGCATCTAGCCATACATTGCCACATGGAATTTTGCTAATTAACTTGTGTGCCAACAGGCACATATAGGTTCTCTTCCTCCAACCATGTATCACTAACACAATACAACACTATCTTTTATATTTATTAATCTCAGACCTCTATTTACTATCTAATGGAAGTATTTTATAATCTTATTACTTATTACATCCGAAAACGTACAGATTCCTTAGACACCACCACGCAGTCGTCTACCGCGCTACATTCAGGGAATCGCCATGTTCCTGCTAGGAACGTACGTCACTGCCTGACTCATTTAAAAGAGACAACAGCATTAACCGCCTACTTCCCCAGATCCACCTGGTAACATGAGTCAAGGTAGCCACCATCCAGGAGGTTCCCTGTAACGTCCCTCCACCCGGCGTAGGTAAGGGAACAGAGGCTCTCAGCTGGCAACGGCAGAACAATCACACCTATAAAAGCATAGAAAACAGCAGAATGCTATTAGAAGCCATTAAATCTTCACCGCGTGTGTGTTCACCCATGTGAGTGTGAGAGAAAGAGATGTCAACAGAGAAAGTGAGAGAGAAAGAGAGAGAGAGGAAGAGAGGGAGAGAGGAAGAGAGAGAGACATCGAGAGAGAGAGTGAGAGAAAGAGAGATGTTGAGAGAGAGAGAGAGAGAGAGAGAGAGAGAGAGGAAGAGATGTCGAGAGAGAGAGACATTGAGAGAGTGAGAGAAAAAGAGAGATTGTTGAGAGAGAGAGAGAGAGAGAGAGAGAGAGAGAGAGAGAGAGAGAGAGGGAGGAGATGTCGATTGAGAGAGAGAGATGTCGAGAAGGAGAGAGAAAGATAGAGATAGAGAGAGAGAGAGAGAGAGAGGTACACTAGGTAAGACAAACCATGTTTTTGTATTCTATTTGAATCCCCTTTTCCTCTGTGTTCTTCACAGCATGTAAGGATAGTTTGAAAGTGCATGGTGTGCATGTTTCTGTATGTACAGTATGTAGGGAATGTGGATGTTTACAGGATGTCTGTATAGCCTACATATGGATGCATCTGTGTACAGTATGTTTTCTTTGGCTCTGCCACTTGAAATTGAAAATTGATATTACATCGTATATGAAAAAATGTTTTGTTTGAGGATTGATCATCCTAACTGGATAAGTGTGAGTACCATGTAGGCTGAGGCCTTACCACAGCAGCCTGGGTTCGAATCCAGCCTGGGTCCTTTGCTGCATGTCTTCCCCCTCTCTCTCTCTCTCTCTCTCTCTCTCTCTCTCTCTCTCTCTCTCTCTCTTTCTCTCTCAACTATGTTTAACCTGAACATTCATGCCAATGAAGCATATTTAATTTTGACGAGAGAGAGAGAGGTGGACAGAGTGAGGAGAGAGAGAGGAGTGAGAGAGAGAGAGAGAGAGAGAGAGAGAGAGAGAGAGAGAGAGAGAGAGAGAGAGAGAGAGAGAGAGAGAAGAGGGACGTGGGGTCATTGCTTGTGAGGAGACATTACAGAGAAATGATCCTTCTCTCCTTACAGTAAACAGTGCTTCGTCAGGCACAGGAGCCGGATGTTCTCCACCACGTGACAGTGGAGATGCTGCACCGGTGGAGGATCCACTTAGATGACGTATGGTCGATCTTCAGAGTGAACAGTGACATACATACAGTCCTCGCTCCGTTGTTCAGAGAACATGTCCATGCCAGGCCTAGGCTAGCGGCCCGAGTGAGTCACACCAGAGAGACTGGAACACGCCAACAGCAGATGAACAATGTGTTTCCATGGAAATGGCGAAGGCTAGCGAGCCGAGAGAGACGTGAGGTGAACTTGGCGGGAGGTCGGCTCGTGGCCTCCTCCTCCCTCCTTCGCCTCCTCCCTCCTCCTCCTCCATCCTCTCCTCCCTCCTCTTCCCTCCTTCTCCTCCCTCCTCTCCTCCCTCCTCCCTCCTTCGCCTCCCTCCTCCTCCCTCCTTCTCCTCCCTCCTCTTCCCTCCTTCTCCTCCCTCCTCCTCCCTCGCCTCCCTCCTCCTCCCTCCTTCTCCTCCCTCCTCTTCCCTCCTTCTCCTCCTCCTCCTCCCTCCTCCCTCCCTCCTTCTCCTCCCTCCTTCGCCTCCCCCCTTCTCCCTCCCTCCTTCTCCTCCCTCCTTCGCCTCCCTCCTCTTCCCTCCTTCTCCTCCCTCCTCTTCCCTCCTTCTCCTCCTCCTCCTCCTCCTCCCTCCTTCGCCTCCCTCCTTCTCCTCCCTCCTCTTCCCTCCTTCTCCTCCCCTCCTCCTCCCTCCTCCCCTCCCTCCTTCTCCTCCCTCCTTCGCCTCCCCCCTTCTCCCTCCCTCCTTCTCCTCCCTCCTCCCTCCCTCCTCCCTCCCTCCTTCTCCCTCCTTCTCCTCCCTCCTCCTCCCTCCCTCCTCCTCCCTCCTCCTCCCTCCTCCTCCCTCCTCCTCCCTCCCTCCTCCTCACTCCTCCTCCTCCCTCCTCCCTCCTTCTCCCCCCTCCTCCTCTCTCCTCCTCCCTCCTCCTCCTCCCTCCTTCTCCTCCCTCCTCCTCCCTCCTCCTCTTCCCTCCTTCTCCTCCCTCCTCCTCCCTCCTCTTCCCTCCTTCTCATCCCTCCTCCTCCCTCCCTCCTCCTCCTCCCTCCTCCTTCTCCTCCCTCCTCTTCCCTCCCTCCTCCTCCCTCCTCCTCCTCCTCCTCCTCCTCCCTCCTCCTCCCTCCTCTTCCCTCCTTCTCCTCCCTCCACCCTCCTTCTCCTCCCTCCTCTTCCCTCCTTCTCCTCCCTCCTCCTCCCTCCCTCCTCCTCCCTCCTCTTCCTCCTCCCTCCCTCCTCCTCCTCCTTCTCCTCCCTCCTCTTCCCTTCTTCTCCTCCCTCCCTCCTCCTCCCTCCTCTTCCTCCTCCTCCTCCTCCTCCTCCTTCTCCTCCCTCCTCTTCACTTCTTCTCCTCCCTCCTCCTCCTTCCTCCTCCTCCTCCCTCCTACTCCTACTCCTCCCTCCTCTTCCCTCCCTCCTCCTCCTCCTCCCTCCTCCTCCACTTCTTCCTCCTTCTCCTCCCTCCTCCTCCTTCCTCCTCCTCCCTCCTCCTCCATGCCTCTTCCCTCCTTCTCCTCCCTCCTCCTCCCTCCCTCCTCCTCCCTCCTCTTCCTCCCTCCTCCCTCCTCCTCCTCCTTCTCCTCCCTCCTCTTCCTCTTCTTCCTCCCTCCTCCTCCTCCCTCCTCCTCCCTCCTCCTCCCTCCTCTTCCTTCCTTCCTTCTCCTCCCTCCCCCCATCTCCTTCTCCTCCCTTCTTCCCTGTGTGTAGTGTGCTGGGTGGGTTAGGTGTGAGCTAGGTGTTTCGGATGTTGGATATTCCTTAGGCAGATTAGGTGAATAATTAATTTCCTTTCCGATATGGAAGACTGCCTGTAATTAAGGAGAGAACATTGAGGCATCCAGGCACGCATGCATGCACGCAAATACAGACACAAACACACACAGATGTACACAACTACACACACACACACTAACAAACACACATGCACACAAATACACTTCTACACTCATGTACACACATATGCATGAACACAGATGCACACACACACACACACACACACACACACACACACACACACACACACACACACCACACACACACAGGGTTATAGGGCCTCCTGGGTGAGAGTGAGGAGCTGTTCCTGGATCACAGAGCTGTCATTGACTATTTATTTTAGTCGCCAACAAACCAACTCTTCATTCAGCGCGCTTGGTGGTGGTGGAATCAAAGATTCCTTTCATTTCAACACCGCTCTGCCGCCCCAGACCCCAGAGTTTCCAGCTCCACACTGCCCTCGCCGCTCCGCGGTGACAGCCTTGGCGCAGAGATGCGATCTACTGCCAGTAAATCTAACTCGAAATTGTATACGCTTTGTTGGCTGCACTCAGACAAAAGAGAAAAACGAACCATTTTCATCTGGTGGGTGTCACACTGCTGTATCCGGTAAATATACAGTATATTCTGAAAATAGCCTACAATACCCGGTTTGGATTGGCTGTTGCTATTTATAGACTCAAATCCAGGCTAATATGCCATTTAATTGCGAAGTTCTATTAGCTATTCTGCGAAAATACATAGGCCTACCTAACTATTTCCTAAATATTTGAGCCAACTCATTAGGCTACTACGCACCACAGGCCTACTGTGTAGCCTACATGATCATGCTGCCCAGATTAACAATCTGCCTTTATCTCTTTTGCCTTCCCGGAAACGTATCTGTCACTCACCACTCGTATTCTTCATTTTATTTAACAAAGCAAAATCTTCTTAAGTTACATGCAGTGGCACGGAAGAAGGGTTCCATTAATTGATAGCCAATTCATTCATTCACCACTAAGGCGATTATTGCCAAGAACCACGTACTATTCTTCCGTTACCTGAGGGATATTCACCGGGCTGTGTGTCCGTCTCTCCTTTGCCCCCTGTTGCTTTAAGCAGTGCGTTTTTTCGCCCAACAGGAGGCGTGTCTTCCCCACGGCCGGAGTGGAGCGCGGCGAGGCTGAGGTACCCGAGTCGGCTCCTCTAAAGGAACAAATGAACTACTTTCTCCTGCTCTTGTGACACTTCTCAACTCATTCTGCCCTAACTAATCGAAGGTAAGCCGACATTTATAAGTTTAACATGATTGCCCGTTCGTCATTCGACGCAATGGTGTATTTTTTAGACGCCAGTCTGGGCGATTTAGCGTTGTGTTAAATGGTTTTGCACGGACCGTACAGGTGAGAGAAGTGAGAGTTTACACCCTCTATCCTCGACAAACGTCCTTAAAACCTGACGACATTAATAAAAGAAAACCATGACCATCTTGATCATTCACGCGAACACTTTTAGTAGTGTTGGATTTTGATTTTTGAAATCCGGCGTGCGCGCGCTGTCTTTAGAGAGCCGTCACTGTCGTATACTGTTAAAGGTTGTGACTTGTTAGTTAATAAACCGTGTAGAGACGTAACCCCCTATGTCTTTCCTTGGCCCCTGTTTAAAATGCTGGTCCCATCACCAGTCCACCCTCGTATAGCTGTTGCATACATGGTATCCGGGTGAAAAGACATTACGAGGTCATTAAACGTCTATAGCAACCGTACAAATCGTGGCTGTCAACGGTGTTGACGTGATCCGCTTTATGAATGATCCATAGATAATGTGTAATAGGGCTGGATGGAAACTAACCGACTGGCTGCGCATGTAAATTCCACTGCTGATGAACACATTACCCACGCGCACAGCAGCTCTAAATCAACTTTATGATCAGGTGGCGTTCTGTCGGAAGGATTAACGCAATGGCTTTCAAACATTTGGTTTGTTTAGAGTGGGCATTCTGATAGATAACATTTAGCCTAAGAAGATGTTGTCAATTAAAGTCGGGACATGGCTTCATTCTCTGTGTGAAAAAAGAGCCCTGGTTTACAATTTGCATCCGTGCCAAATGTGCGTGCAACGCGCCAGTCACCCCGTACATTCTCAGTACTCTGTGATCTTTGCAAGCCATCTGGAAAACGTAGCTTTTACTGTAATTTATTTTAGTCTTGAATAATTGAATTTTTAGTGCCATCCTCAAATGTGAGATCGACGCTTTTGACTGATAAATATCCAAGCACGTGGAAATGGCACGCATTTATCCAAACCAGCCAGCAAAGAATGATTGATATCCACAGAGATAAAATTCCGAATGGAAATTAAACTTTTCAGACGTTAACAACAAAATACACTGGAATTTTACATATATGAACCTTGTAGTTAAAAACAATTTGTGATCATTTTCCGCACTAAAATGTGAAGCGTTTTATCCAGCCAATTTACGCCCGATTTCTTCCTAGTCCCGAGCGTGGCTCTTCGTTCGTTTGCAGTCAGACATCATATTACATTTCATATTTCCCTAGACTGTGGAATTTGTTCACAATGCCCAGTCAATATTTCTTCTGTTGGCTATATAAGTGGGCAGAAAATAGATAGGCTATCGTATCAAACAAATCGGGCAGATGTCCTAACAAACCGGGCTTTGTAACCACACTCTCTTTTGTTAAGACCGTCTTCGAGTTATTGACTAAGAGGGACCGTTCGTCTTACTTTGAATCAAGCTTATTGAGCCAATTTACGCGACTCGGAAATATCACTGACGCTCCCTAGAGTAGTGGAGCCTTCAACAAATCCCATTCAGCCTGTCGCTCGCGGCAGTCTCGAACTGCCCGTACTCCTCCGGTCGCTCTTGTTTTTAGGACTCGAGTCTAAAACAAGAAAACCTTTCCAGTTCCACATTCTACTGTGTGGAATGTTTGAAGGAGTTGTCCATGTTGCTATGAAGGCAGGTGGCTAAATTCATGTTGAAGTGGGTTATGCTATAAAGGGTTTGAGGGCTAGTCTGCCGCTCTCCGTGGTCCTGAAATTTCTCCGCCAGAGGAAAGCGAGCAGGCAACTTGAAACCGTGAAGTGGGTGAGAATTGGAATTAGTTATTTGACCTCTTAACTTTTAAAGATCACTGCATGTGTCCTTTGTGGATTATATTAGAGGTTGTGCAACACTCTCCGTCATCAGACACTGCACCGTTCAGAGGAAAAATGCTCGAAGTTACGATTTCTAAGCGTGAGTGGGCGTAGGCGAAAAGTAGTGTCAAGTTAAACATGTCACGGGCCTGAGGCTTCGTTTGGTCCCGGAAGATATGTTTCAGTGTCCTGTGGACCTTTATATGTAAAAAAAAAAAAAAAAGCCGACAGCATTCGGGATGACTTCAACGTTCTCTGATAATAGGCTGCTACTTCGAAAACGAAAATAAAGGTTTTACACTACAGGCGTTTACACATCTGAGACCAACGTTTGCGCAATGGCATAGTCAAAAATAATATAGCAGTAATATAATGTTCAAATACAGGCTATTTGAAAGAAAAACGTGTAGAAATAGTCTACGTAGTCTATGTTGTACTTTGAATGATTGTAATGGTATGTAACATTTTCTTTGGACTGTAATCTACTTCGAACATGACAAAGCCTGTGATGAAAAGGTTATCAAAATTCGAGATGCACTGTTTAAGTGATAACATTACCAAAATACCATGTGCACGATATAAACATTTCAAAGTCATAGTTCTCCAAAACACAATAGTAAAAACATGCACGAGCAATACTCGTCGGTTCCTTGCTCCCTAACACGACTATATTTAGCATAGGCAATATTTATAGCCATATTCATAGATTTGTTTTACAGCAAGCCGCTGGTTCATTCCACCGGTAGCGACGGCCATTGTACTGTGTGGATCGAGGAAATCAGAATAGTCTAACGGAGAGAGCCAGAGAGCCGGCAGACTGCCAGTTTACCACACACGGGGAAAGAGATTTTGGTTTTAGATATGCATCAGAAATATATGTGCGGTCAGCACGACCCACGAAATACGGCCATTCTTCCCTTTCTGGTTCTCGCACTGATCTTGGCTCGACGTCAGACGCTGTAGTACAGCAGTGCAGCAGAATGCTAGCATAGACATCTCACACTGCCTAGTGGCGTTCAGACTCCGGTGCATTTCTGACTTGCGCGTTCGTCTCCCGAGAAGGATTCCGCGGCTGGATATTCAACACCTTCTTTCTCTCCGTGTGTGTCTTTCCTCCAGGCCACCCTTGAATGGATTTCTGCCGGATTTGCACAGCCTAACATGGATGTTCCACCGCTAGCTGACTCGGACGCTTGTTTCTTGGCGCAGTGAACCGGACACGCAGAGCTTGCTAATGGATGTGAGGAAAAGAATGCCCTCTCCCTAAGTGACCATGCCGTGATCCTGAGCTGGGGACCGTCACCCTGATTACCGTGAACAGAAGAATACCGAGGAATCTACCGATCCAGGGGAATAAATACTGTGCATCACACAAGCAACATGAAGATAAACTCGCCGTTGATAACTAATGCGAGATTCAGGAGCGCAGTCAGGCTGCTTCTGCTCCTGTTACTGTGCGTGGGATATTCTCGTGGGATGCCACACGTTCTAAGATTCGGTGAGTTATTTAGTTGTTTTGTTTTTTTCTGTCCTCGCATTTATTTGTTGAAGTTTGTGTCCGGACCTCAATGCCGGCCTGGCCTGAACTCTTTAACTGTTGCCATGGTTCCTGACCTGCGAACACTTTCTGGAGTGAGCTCGTGCGCTCAGTCCTCCCTGATAAATTCACCAACCATGCCCACGTCAATGCTGAACAGTGTCCACGAATTATGCAAGCCCTGCACGAGTTCAAGTGTGAACATCTTCGTCTGAAATTCACATACCTGTTACTGGATGTTAGTGATCATTCAAATATAACATGATCTGTGGGAAGTTGTGAAATAGGCCAGTTCGAAACCCTTACATGTCTACTCATGTTGTTTACTCATAAGTGTCAGGCTATGATTGAATAATTCATTGTAGGAAATACATTCTTGGCAGTTGTAACTTGTTGCCATGGAGCTGATATTTCAAAGTTTGCATATAGCCTAGCCTTCTCTCTCTGTCTTACCTAGTGTACCTTTCTCTCTCTCTCTCTCTCTCTCTCTCTCTCTCTCTCTCTCTCTCTCTCTCTCTCTCTCTCTCTCTCTCTCTCTCCCTCATACATGCAATCAGATATTTAAAAAAGAGAGAACTGTTGAGATGCCCCAAGCAAGTTTTAAATCATTTACGCGTGCCTTTTGGTGTGCACGCTTCCCGCTGTGTGGGACTGTTGGCTGTGCGAGGAGCACGTTTCTAATAGCAACACTTCAAGAGAATCCATTGGTTCTAAGCTACAGTATGGTGTAGGCGTGTCAGTGAAAGCTACGTGTGTTACAGCTTTGAATCAGTAGCTTTCACACCAGTGGCTATGTCCTCATTCTCTTCAAAGCACAGTGCGATTCACAGTTGTCCATGCAATTTCTGTCATTTCCCGTTTGTCTCTCTCTCTCTCTCTCTCTCTCTCTCTCTCTCTCTCTCTCTCTCTCTCTCTCTCTCTCTCTCTGTCTCTCTCTCTCTCTCTCTCTCTCTCTCTCTCTCTCTCTCTTCTCTTTCTCTCTGCTGTGCTTGTCCTGGTACATTTCTTATGCCCGCGGGAAGCTTCCGTGGCCTCGACAGGCAAAGGTCATTTTTTGTGAAACTGAAACCGGGTTCGTCAGGGCGCCTAGCTTCAAGTAAGGCCTCCGGTAAATTCCGATCTGATGCCGCGCAGGCCAGGCTCGGCACCGCCGAGAGCGCGTGAGAGCTGTGCTCTGCCGAATCCCACTGGCAGACAGCGAGCAGGCGAACAAAAGCATAATGAACTTATAGTGCCACGTGGTCACGGTCGTTTTCTTTGTTGTAGTTAGCCTCATCCGTGAAAAGTAGCTTTTACAACGCCCGGCAAAGTTTACTGTAGCCTATATGGAGGGGTTGGGGGGAGGGGGGGGGAGGTCAGTAGCCTGCAGTAGCCTTCTATGTATAGGATTATACGATTTGTATTTTAACTATTACAATTATGGTCGGACTACAATTGAAAAGGATTATTTTTATACTGTTCTGTGTTAAATGGCATGTAATGGAAATTGCCCTTTTTTTGTTGCTTTCATAGTATAACTAACTAAGGTTAAGCCACTCTGTTTTATGTAAATAACTGAGGATATCATTTTTCCATAAGTACCAATACAAAACATTTGTGAGTAAACATTCTGTATACTGCTGTGTGTGTTGGCTGTGCGTTGTTGTGCCTTATTATGAGTGAAGAGTGCAGTGAGCAACATTTGTGCGAGCCCCTATGTGTGTGTATCTGCGTCTTTCTGTGTATGTAAGTGTAGCCTAGGTGTAGCATATGTGTGTGCGTGTGTTCGTTTGTGTACGTGTACGCGTGTGTGTGCTTCTGTGTGCGCGCGTGAGCAGCCGTGCACCCCCCCAGTCGTGTTGACAGACTCATTTCAGCGGCCGTTTTCCTCCGGCCCGGGGCCCGGGGAGCGCTTTGCGTTCTGCTGTGTGATCAGATTGCATCTGCGATCACGATAAAGAGCCGGAGAGGAGGACAGCTGGCGGGCAGGAGCCCGGGAGGGGAAGGACGTCTCCATGGCTCCGCGGCCGTTCCCAGCGGCCAGACGCGGTCACCACTAAATGACTCACCTCCGACTTGATCACGAGTGACAGTCTGTTGCCGTCTGATTGTCTATTTAGTTTCCTGAAGGACTCATAAAACCTCCGCAGCTGTCTGCTGCGGCTTCTCACGCCCCAAACAGATCAGACGCAGCCTTCTAAAGACTAACCGATTCTTTGAAAATGTGTATCGCATACCGTATTCTCCGACGTCATTATAATAGGCCTAAACGATCATTTATGCATATGTTGAACGATGTAGGGCCTCTCTCTTGGAGCTGCCGGGCTAAGTGCGTCTGTGGTGTTCAGGGTTAGCTAGAAGGTCAATATCTGTTTAATAAATACATGGACAGCATACAGATCTAAAGGCCCTAGGTCTAGAAGATATTTAACACTCCCACTCACTGGTATAACGACCAGGACAGACTTGGCCTGTCAATACGTCCGAGATGCTGACGTCTCTACACCTCTCCGAGAACAATACCTCCTCGTCTTCTTCTTCTAAGCTGGAAATAAGGAGCTATCGCGGGAGAGAGCGCTGCTAAGATAGAAACAGTGGCTGAGCGAGTTGTTCAGCGTTGAAGAGGGCGCAGGTATGACATGGATGTGATAAGCATAGCAGTTTATAATGAACTAGCTAATTCTCTGCATAATCTCCTGTGGGGTTTTTTGGGCGTAGTGGAGGCGGAGCAGCATGAGAGCTCGTGAGGGTGAGAGATGGGGCTGATTAGAGATGGCTCGGTGATCGTTTCACACTTGGTGTTGGAGGAGCGTGGAGCGGCTCTTCAGGCATTCACACATGTTGGAGGTGTCATGGAGACTGCGTTTAAAGTGTGTTTATACCAAACTGCGATCGGGTGGGATATGAGATTTACGTTAAAAAAAAAGAACACAAAAAAATACAAAAAACTAATGACGCGACGGGATGAGGCTTTGCGGGATGACGAGGTGGTGTGACCGATTGTGAAGTGAGATATGTTAGCGGGATGACGAGGTGGTGTGACCGATTGTGAAGTGAGAGATGTTAGCTGGTGAGGAGGGTTTCTCTTACAAATCCAGGTTCTCAACAACAATTCACCTTGTAAACAGCGGCTCTAAGAAGTGGAAAGAGAGAGAGAGAGAGATGAGAGAGAGAGAGATGAGAGAGAGAGAGATGAGAGAGAGATGAGAGAGAGATGAGAGAGAGATAGATGAGAGAGAGAGATGAAAGAGAGAGATGAGAGAGAGAGATGAGAGAGATGAGAGAGAGAGATGAGAGAGAGATGAGAGAGAGAGATGAAAGAGAGAGATGAGAGAGAGAGATGAGAGAGAGAGATGAGAGAGAGATGAGAGAGAGAGAGATGAGAGAGATGAGAGAGAGATGAGAGAGATGAGAGAGAGAGGGTCAAAGGGAGAGGAAGAGAAAGAAAGAGAGAGAAAGAGAGAGAAAGAGAAAGAAAGAGAGAGAGAGAGAAAAAATCCCATTCTTTGCTGGACTGCATTCTCTGTGGACCAACTTGTCTGTTTGTCACAACAATGACCTTGACCTGGGAAAGAAACCCAGGCTGTTTTGTGAGCTCTGAACTCCACATCTACCCAGACCGCACTACTCTTTAGTTAGTCCTACAGGACCTAAAGCCCTGAGCCTTGGAAACAGCATGTCTTTTAACCTGCTTTAGAAGAAGACCAAGAGTTTATTAGTCATATGTGATGAACATATAACTAACATGTAGGGAGTGGTGACACACACTCCCTACACACACACACACACACACACACACACACACACACACACACACACACACACACACACACACACACACACACACACACACACACACACACACACACACACACACACACACACACACACACACACACAGATGAAACTCTCTGTGTAGTCCTTCCGCTTAGGGCAGAGCAGAGGTCAGCCGTATCGACCCGGGGAATTCTATATTCTAGTGGACATCTGTATACCTTTGTCCTCTAAAAAAGGGACTTTGTTTTTGTTTATGAAGTACAGTTCAATATGTCAGAGTGGACGAGCTAGTCCCACATCCAGCTTTAATTTCATTCCCTAAAAGAGATGTGGTCGCAGTTATTAGAGGTTGACTGTAATGGGAACAGGCACCTTCTCTGGGTAGCTATCGTATCAATTACAAGCCTACTAATATATCGCTGGCTCAACTACAAGTGACCTCAGTTTGAAGAAGCTAATATCGTTTGATGAAACCGACATAGGGCCAATATCGAAATATTGTCTTTTTTTTTGCTCTATCTTTAAGGAGTTGCCAAAATATTGTGTCTTTAGTGCCTCAAAACTTCAGAATCTCCAGAACTGGCTCTGGAAGTGAAGAGATGTGATGTCTCTCATGGCAGGGTCTAGCCCGTGACGCTTTCCATCTTATAAACGCCCTTTATAAACGATGTCATCATCCAGTAACGGCTTAGCAAAGAAGCAAATGCAACGTGTAAAAAAAAAATCCATTTTATATCAATTGAATGTGCGCCGGTGTTCTCCGCTGCCCGCAGCAAAATAATGCATGACACACTTGTGGTGTTTTATGACATTGAGATGAGGGTATAAGTGAAACCTCTATATCAGCTAGCAAAGACGCAACGCTTAACCAACGAAGCTGCCTTTAAATCTCACACTGCAGCGAGGACTGGATGATAAATCCCAGGTTAGAGGAGGTCTCTGTGTGTGTGTTGTGTGCGTGTGTGTGTGTGTGTGTGTGTGTGTGTGTGTGGTGTGTGTGCGTGAGGGAAGTGTTATCAAACCAGCCAGGGCCATTCCGGTGGTATTGTTTTCCCCCAAGGAGTTCTCTCACTAAATAACTAAACCATCTCCTTCAGGAAAGGTCAGACAGAACACCTCTGCACTCGCTGCAATCACACACACACACACACACACACGCACACACACACGCACATGCACACGTACACACACACGCATGCATACACACATGCACACAAACACACACACACATCCATGTTTGGTTGCATTCCATACACGTCTCTCATTTTCTTACACATAGTCATACTCATACTTAAGCAAACGCACACACACACGCTGCACACCCCCCAATCAGGTCTCAGACCTTACTATGAAAGATCTCAGCCATGGCCATCGGGGTGTTAACTGGTATGAAAAGCCAGGATCTTTTTTAATGAGCTGGAGTTGCCACAGGGTGGGTGGAATCCTGACATTTGTCTGGTCCCACTGTAAAACAATAGCAATATTTATTCTCTATATCTAATTGGATGCAGTGGTGGACTTGCAGGCTGACTGGAGCATTTGTCTGAGACAACGTTCTTCCTGAATGTGTTGAGCTGTTTGATTTTTAAACTCCTCATGGCGTGTTTGTTGTGGAGGTAAAAGCCTTGATGGTTCCACAAAATGGCAGCAGTCAAGCAGATGATTGAGTGTTAGCTCAAGCAGATGACATGTCACCGAGGTTTTTTTCTGCTCCAGTCGCTGGGAGAAAACCGTCCGTCTAAATGACTGCGACCTCACTTCCTGTTCTCAAGAGAACTTCCTGTTCTGGCGTGGCTTTCCACGGGCGAGGGTGAGGAGTCAAGTCGTACATTTGAAAATGTTTCTAATCCCGCGTCTCTGGGTTTGTGACTGAGCCAGCGTACGTGTCGAATTGTGTTTATCGTTCGCGCGCTAACTTCCGTGCAGTTAGGGAGCTTAGTGTGACCGGGGTGGAGGGTTAATTGATAATCCTCTTTCTGTGCACCTGTGGCTTTCTTCTCTCTGATCCCTGTAAGAAGGAGCCTGTTCCTGCTTCCTGGTCGAGGGCAGAAGAAGAGCTGCCTGGTGTGGTGTTACGCCCGGGGTTACTTGTTTTTTGAGAACGCAGAAATCCCGTGTTGACGCCTCTTTCTCTCTCTCTCTCTTTTTTTTTGGGGGGGGTCTCTGTTTCTCTGTCTCTTCTCTTCCTCTTCCACTTTCTTGTTCTCTCCCCCCCCCCCTCTCCCCCCCTCCCCCCCCCTCTCTCTCTCTCTCTCTCTCCCCCTCTCTCTCTCTCTCTTTGTCTCTCTCTCTCTTTGTCTCTCTCTCTCTTTGTCTCTCTCTCTTTCTCTCTCTCCCCCCTCCCCCTCTCTCTCTCTTTGTCTCTCTCTCTCTTTGTCTCTCTCTCTCTTTGTCTCTCTCTCTTTCTCTCTCTCCCCCTCTCTCTCTCGCTGTCTCATTATCCATCCTTTTTGGTTATCTCCTACTCTTTCACTGCCGTCCTCAATGTCTAAGTCAGCCCTTCTTTCCTATCTGGCCTGAAATGTTTCAAAGGGATAAAGAACACGTTTCGAAACTATTTCAGTTAATTGACTTTATTTGCCTTAGTGCTGCCAGTCTGGATAATCAGCTCTCTCAGATTGACTTTAGCAGTGGTGGCTTTGTGGGTATTATTCCGTGCCCTGGCCTGCAGCCAACAGCCTCCTAGTAAATATATTCAAATCAGCGTTAAGCTGCTTAAAATATTCATGTTTCACTCACAGCTAGGTTATAGAAATACGAAACTATCTCTGGCTGGCAAATCAGTTACACGGTTAAAAAGTATCATTTCAAGGTTTGAGGGAAAAGAAGAGGTGAAACCAGGAAGAAGGCTAAGGGGTGTGGAAGAACTCAGTGTCTTTCTGGAAAAGAGCAGAGGGGAGGAGGAGAGATGGGAGGACAAGTGAAAAGAATAGAAAAGGAGGAGAGGAGAAGAGGAGGAGAAGATAGGGGAGGACACGGTAAGGGAGGAGAGGAGGTCAAGGAGGAATGGACAGATGAAAAGAGGAGGGGAGAAGAAAGGAGAGTGTGCGCTGTCTGATATGGCGATCTTCAGACGCCCACCCCCCCCCCACATCCACCCCTCCTCCTCCTCCTCCTCCTCCCTCCGTCAGAGAGACTGTCTCCTCTCTCTTGGGCTTGTGACTCCTCCATGTGTGAAGGCATTTAATGTGCTTCACACAGTGATTATTCTAAAAGCCCTCTCCTGCTCTGCATTCCTCCCTTGGTCTGAAATAGACAATCTCCTCTGTTGGTTTAGCCAAACAGCAAATGAGGAATACAGTATCCAGCTGTAATTATCTCCTCTCCGGTCCGGCTCCAGATGTCCCTGCGGTGTGGTAGTAAGTCTGGCTGCTGCACGGGCGAGGTGGAGAGACACTGTAGAAGAGAGGAGCAGCGGGGAGAGGAGAGGAGAGACTGGAGGAGAGAGGAGGAAGGAGAGACTGGAGGAGAGAGGAGGAAGGAGAGACTGGAGGAGAGAGGAGGAAGGAGAGACTGGAGGAGAGAGGAGGAAGGAGAGACTGGAGGAGAGAGGAGGAAGGAGAGACTGGAGGAGAGAAGGGAGAGGAGGGGCAGAGAGAGAGAGAGGGGAGAGGATGGCTGAGGTACAGTGGGAGAAATGAGAGAGGATAGTTGAGAGAAATGCTGAGTAGGGCAGGGTGTAACTGGAGTGTGTGGAGGTGACCCCGTCACTGTGCAGGGGAGGCTGGGGAGGTGACAGGGAGGGCCAGGCCGGTGTGGTGACGTCCTTCTCCCGGGACATGAGGCAGTAACAGGAGACAGGACACCGGGGACAGACAGACCGAGCGCAGGGCTGTCACTGTCCTTGTCCTGTCACTGTGGACTGTGACGTGGCTCAATGTCCTGGCTGTGACCTGGGCCCTTCTCACCGTCCTCTCTGAGGGGTGTGTGTGTGTGTGTGTGTGTGTACACCAGTGTGTGTGTATATTTGTGTAGGTGTTACCCATGTGTATGTGTGTGTATGCCTGTGTAAGTGTGTGTGCGTGTAGATTTGTGTAGGTTTTACACATGTGTGTGCATGCCTGTGTGTGTGTATGTGTGTACACCAGTGTGTGTGTGTACATGTGTGTATGTGTTACCCATGTGTGTGTGTGTACATGTGTGCATGTGTTACCCATGTGTATGTGTGTGTGTGTGTGTGTGTTGTGATCTGATGTCTCTATCGAACATCCCTCCTGCTGAACCCCCTCCAGAGTGGAGAGGCCTGTGCGCAGGGCGTCCAGTACAGGCTCCCTGCTGCAACAGCCAGAGTCGCTCCCCCAGTCAATAACTCATTTATGGGGTTATGAATTAGAATGATCTTGCTGAGGGGAAGGTAGAAGCCAGCCTATATCCTACTGCCGGTCTCTAAAGAAACTGGAATAATATTCAGCTCGGAGAAATCGATGGAGAAATTCAACGCCAGAGGGACTAATACCAGCGGCCCATTCCAGCTGCCTTCCGCTCCTATCTGTCAATCGTTGAAATTTCTGCTGATACGCCATGAATCCAATACTGAAATGGCATTTTGAAATTCCAGCCCATTTAGATGGGTTTGTGTGCTTGGGATGACGGCCTGACTCTCCAGGGGGAGGGATGACATGTCGATAATGCTCTCTGTCTGACAGAGTTTCTCTTATTAGCAAGTGTTTGGAGCAAAGTGTTACTCACATGGGGTGTTGCTGCAACTATAAGTGTGTGTGTGTGTGTGTGTTCACTACTGGGCGGTGCTAGGCTGGTCTTGTCTGATCTGATCTGGTCTGAGCTTGTCTGGTCGATCTGGGTTAGATTGGTCTGGTCTGGGTTAGGTTGGTCTGGGTTAGGTTAGTCTGGGTTAAGTTGGTCTTGTCTGGGTTGGTCTGGTCTGGGTTAGGTTGTTATGGGTAAGGTTGGTCTGGTCTGGGTTAGGTTGGTCTGGGTTGGTTGGTCTGGGTTAGGTTGGTCTGGTCTGGGTTAGGTTGGTTGGTCTGGGTTAGGTTGGTCTGGGTTAGGTTGGTCTAGGTTAGGTTGGTCTTGTCTGGGTTGGTCTGGGTTAGGTTGTTATGGGTAAGGTTGGTCTGGTCTGGGTTAGGTTGGTCTGGGTTGGTTGGTCTTGGTTAGGTTGGTCTGGGTTAGGTTGGTCTGGGTTAGGTTGCTTGGTCTGGGTTAGGTTGGTCTGGTCTGGGTTAGGTTGGTTGGTCTGAGTTAGGTTGGTCTGGTCTGGGTTAGGTTGGTCTGGGTTAAGTTGTTATGGGTAAGGTTGGTCTGGTCTGGGTTAGGTTGGTCTGGGTTAGGTTGGTTGGTCTGGGTTGGTTGGTCTGGGTTAAGTTGGTTGGTCTGGGTTGGTCTGGTCTGGTCTGGGTTAAGTTGGTTGGTCTGGGTTAGGTTGGTTGGTCTGGGTTGGTCTGGTCTGGGTTAAGTTGGTTGGTCTGGGTTAGGAAGTAATGTTTGTCAGCGTGGGAGACTTCCTCCCTCCCTGCTGACTGAAGAAGAAAGACCCACTGGAAGTGCTGTGCCAGCATGAGGAACACAAAGCACCGGATCCCGTGTGAGGCGTGTGTGTGGGAGATGTGAGGGGTGACTGTGTGTGTGTGGGAGATGTGAGGGGTGACTGTGTGTGTGTGGGAGATGTGAGGGGGGGGGTGACTGTGTGTGTGTGGGAGATGTGAGGGGGGTGACTGTGTGTGTGTGTGTGTGTGGTGGGTGACTCTGTGTGTGTTGCGAGGGTAACAGTGTGTGAGTGTGTGTCTTAACTCCTGTGTGTCTGCAGTGTTTGTATGGTTTGTGTGACTTTCCCGTCGCACTGAGCTCCCCAGCTCTGCCTCTCCTGGAGCTCCTCTCTAGAAGGTTCTCTGTAATCCTGCGGAGACTGTATCAGCGCCCAGCTCATCCTCCCTCTCTTCCCCCTCTGGGCAGGAACTTAGAGCAGCAGAACTGGGGTGTTGTCTCAGTGCGGTTCCTTGTGCATGTTGTTGTTGTTGTTGTGTGTGTGTGTCAGGGGTTTGTGTGTGTGTTTACTTTCTCACAGATGTGTTTGTGTGTGTGTGTGTGTGTGTATGTGTGTGCGTGCTTTCCCACAAGTGCGTGTGTGTGTACTTTTCCACAGGTGTGTATGTGTGTGTGTGTATCCATGTGTGTGTGTGTGAAAACGCTGCTGAGCTTACCATAGCAGGAGGGGGAACTGCTTTGATTTCCCCTGTCGTCATGGACAGACAATATCACTTCAGAGCAGCACTCCTCACAGAGAGAACGGAGCGGAGGGGAGGGGGGGAGAGGAGAGGAGGAGGAGGGGGGAAGGTGAGGAGAGGGTATAGGAGGAGGAGAGGGGAGGAAGAGGGAAGGGAGGGAGTAATGGAAAGAAGATAGAGGGGAGGGAGGAGATGAGGAGGGGTGAAGGTCAGAGGAGAAAATATGAAGAGACTGAGAGAGTAGAGAGATAATAAATAACGTATGTTTCCTTTGAATTAAACATGACTTTAAACAGCAGAGAGAGAGGAGGGGGGCTCACACACACACACACACACACACAAACCACATGCACACACCACATACACATATTGTCTGCCACATCCACTAGTGAGCAATGTGTGTGTGTGTATGAGAGTGTGTGTCTCTGTGTCTTGGTGTATGTCTGTGTGACCGGCCTTGGTTGTTTACCCAAAATACCATCAGTGATTTCTACTTACATTAATCATGATACTTTATTCTTTGCGCATAGATATTCTACTTTCTCCTTCATCTGACCATCTGAGATAGCTTCTTCACCAGCCGAGCTCTGGGCCGTACTGCTCAGCTCATGAGAGATGCCATCCTGCTCTCTCTGCTGTTGCAGACGTCTCTCCTCAATAGCTGATGTTTCCTGAAGATATGGAGATCCTGGCTCTCCACGATATTGCTCCTCCACTGCTCCTCTCTCCTCTTCCTCCTCCTCCTCTTCCTTCCCTAGCGTCTCCCCCCTACTTCTCCTCCTCCCCCCTCCATCTCTCCTCCTCTTTCTCTATTGCTCCTCTCCTCCTCCTCTCCTCCTCCTCCTCTTCCTCCTCTTCCTCCTCTCTCTAGCACTCTTCACCCTCCTCCCTCCTCCCCCCTCCGTCGCTCCTCCTCTTTCTCTATTGCTCCTCTCCTCCTCCTCTCCTCCTCCTCTTCCTCCTCTTCCTCCTCTCTCTAGCACTCTTCACCCTCCTCCCTCCTCCCTCCTCCCCCCTCCGTCGCTCCTCCTCTTTCTCTATTGCTCCTCTCCTCCTCCTCCTCTTCCTCCTCTCCTCCTCTTCCTCCTCCTTTTCCTCCTCTCTCTAGCACTCTTCACCCTCCTCCCTCCTCCCTCCTCCCCCCTCCGTCGCTCCTCCTCTTTCTCTATTGCTCCTCTCCTCCTCCTCTCCTCCTCCTCCTCTTCCTCCTCTTCCTCCTCTCTCTAGCACTCTTCACCCTCCTCCCTCCTCCCTCCTCCCCCCTCCGTCGCTCCTCCTCTTTCTCTATTGCTCCTCTCCTCCTCCTCCTCTTCCTCCTCTCCTCCTCTTCCTCCTCCTTTTCCTCCTCCTCCTCCTCCTCTTCCTCCTCCTCTTCCAGCCTCTCCTCCGAGCCATCTGAGATCATCTACCAGGGTTTGTCTAACAGCTTCCATAATTACAGAGAGCTCTCCAGTCCAAGTGCTGTTTCTGTTTGGGGCGGCGGAGAGCGTGCGAGGAGAGCACTCTGGGTGGATTGTGTGTGTGTGTGTGTGTGTGTGTGTGTACTCTAGCTAGGTTTGAGTAGGTCCACATCTGCAGTACAAGCCCAGACTCAGTAGTGTTCAAGTCTAGTCTTAGCACCTCCTCCATTGCGCACCTCCTCCTTGCGCAAAATCTTTGTGAAAAGACTAATTGCAACCTGCGTTTAATCCAATTAGTTGGAACAGGAAGTGTTATTGGTGTAGAAACCCAGGAACAAAAGACGCGGTCGTATTCTGAAAACAGACGTGGCCACTTCCCTGTGAGGACAATAATGATCCCTAATAGAGCTGACTGGATGGGGTGGCGAGGTTGGAATGTAATTACAGGTTTGTGTTGCCGGGGTGGTTGCCGGGGTGAGGGCTTTGTGCAACGCTGCACAGCGTGACACGGGCCTGGTGTGTGTTTACACCCTCCCTGGTGTGTTTGATCAGTCGTGTGATTGTGTGTGTGTGTGTGTGTGAGAGTTAGAGACTTGGATGCGGAGTGTGTTTGCCTACGCGCCTGCGAGAGAGAACGTAAGCCTTTTCTCTGATCCCGTCGGTGTAGCATTCTCCAGCACATGTTAATAACATCGTGTTTGTCGTGTCTCCACGTGTCACGTAACCTTTCACGGAGGCTGTAGAGAGCAGCGCTTAAACCATCCGGAAAGACCCGGAAAAAAGATTCTCACGGCTTAGAGACAAAAAGCTCCCTCAAGGGAGAGCGGGGAGAGGGGGGAAAAGGAGGGAGTTAGCGAGATGGAGAGAAAGAGGGAGGGAGAGAGGGAGGCAGAGAGAGATTGAGAGAGATAGACAGAGGGAGAGAGAGGGAAAGAGAGAGAGAGAGAGAGAGAGAGAGAGAAGGAGAAGATGAAATGTCGGAGCACCCTAATCTCAGGGGTGCACAAAAACGTGACGTAGCAGAGCTGTGAGCGACCCTTCCCTTTGACCCCACCCTTGGCTTGACCCCTGACTCCTGCCCTCTCGTCCCTGCCCGGAGGCGGGGTGAGGCGGTGTGCCACGCAGGTGACCCCACCAGGGAGCCTGTCTCAATCAGTCGGACACTCGGGCCAAATCCCACCTAAATAATTCACAACTCGCGATGAGCGATGGACACAGACATGAGCCACCGTGTTGCCCTCACGGACTCTGGTTTCAGGGAATCAATCACTCCTCCTTAAAGAGGTCCGTGTGTGCGGATGAATAATAGATGTGGCTTCCATGGGAAGCCTGCAGGAGGTGGTGCGCTTCGTGTCCTGAGCGGTGAGGCCCTGTGAGGCCTGCAGGAGGTGGTGCGCTTCGTGTCCTGAGCGGTGAGGCCCTGTGAGGCCTGCAGGAGGTGGTGCGCTTCGTGTCCTGAGCGGTGAGGCTCTGTGAGGCCTGCAGGAGGTGGTGCGCTTCTTGTCCTGAGCGGCGAGGCCCTGTGAGGCCTGCAGGAGATGGTGCGCTTCATGTCCTGAGCGGGGAGGCTCTGTGAGGCCTGCAGGAGGTGGTGCGCTTCGTGTCCTGAGCGGTGAGGCTCTGTGAGGCCTGCAGGAGGTGGTGCGCTTCGTGTCCTGAGCGGTGAGGCTCTGTGAGGCCTGCAGGAGGTGGTGCGCTTCATGTCCTGAGCGGGGAGGCTCTGTGAGGCCTGCAGGAGGTGGTGTGCCTGGTGTCCTGAACGGGGAGGCTCTGTGAGGCCTGCAGCAGGTGGGGCACTTTGTGTACTGAGCGGCGAGGCTCTGTGAGGCCTGCAGGAGGTGGGGCGCCTGGTGTCCTGAGCGGCGAGGGTCTGTGAGGCCTGCAGGAGGTGGGGCGCCTGGTGTCCTGAGCGGCGAGGGTCTGTGAGGCCTGCAGGAGGTGGGGCGCCTGGTGTCCTGAGCGGCGAGGGTCTGTGAGGCCTGCAGGAGGTGGTGTGCTTCATGTCCTGAGCGGCGAGGCTCTGTGAGGCCTGCAGGAGGTGGGGCGCTTCTTGTCCTGAGCGGTGAGGCTCTGTGAGGCCTGCAGGAGGTGGGGCGCTTCTTGTCCTGAGCGGTGAGGCTCTGTGAGGCCTGCAGGAGGTGGGGCACTTTGTGTCCTGAGCGGTGAGGCTCTGTGAGGCTAACCTTGCTAGACAGCGGGATTCACAAGATCACGACCACGCGAGAAGCCATCTTGCCAAGCTCCAAGTGATCTGTTTGTGTCTGAAACACTGTGGCTCGGACCAGCCAGCATCCTATGAGGAACTACTGACAGCTATGGGAGTAGTTGTAGTTGTGTCTACTTGTGATAGACGGATGATTCGTCCAATCACCGGGTTACGCTTCGGGTGTGATTCAGAGCCGGTCACAGGCTTGCCAGGGCCACTGGGAACGATAGTTTTGGCAGGCGGCCAGGATGGAGAGGTGAAACGCTCTGTGCTGCCACTCCAACTGAAATACCGTGTATGACCACATCTCTAAGGGTCCTTGTGCGTGTGTGTGGTAGCAGTGCGTGTGTGTGTGTGTGACAGGAGAGAGTGTAATGTGTGCAGAAGGTAGGCCTCTGTGTGTGTGTGTGTGTGACGTCCTGACAGAGTGCATCAGTGTCCAGCACCACGGTCCAGAGAGAGATCTCTCATGGGGGACATTCACTTAGGGTGTCACAGCAAGACCCCTCTCTCTCGCCTGTCTCTGTGTCTCTCATGCTCAATGTCACTCGCCCCCCTCCTGACTCCCATCTTTACCCCTCCCTCTCTTCCTCTTTGTGACTTTCTCTCAATCTCATCTCTCTTTTTCCTTCCTCTCTCTCTCTCTCTCTCTCTCTCTCTCTCTCTCTCTCCGTCTCTCTGTCTGTCTCCTCCCTTTGTCTCTCTTTCCTTCTCACTCACTGACCCCCTTCTCCCTCTATCTATATCCTATCCCCTCCCCCTCCCCCCCCCCCCCTCTCTCTCTCTCTCACGTCGCTCTCTCTCTCTCTCTCTCTCTCTCCTACCTCCCTTCCCCTCAGCCTGAGAGCCAGTCCTCTGGTGCAGAGGGGCTAAACAAAAGGGAAAGCGAGCAGTGCCCCCCGGCTCTCCTCTCTTTTAATAGGCGTCGTATTCCTGCTGGAGCGAGCCAGAGTTCACTTGATGTCACACATCAGCCACATACACTGAACCTAAGGCCCCGCTCTGGTGGGGGGAGGAGAGAGGGAGAGGGGGGAGGAGGGAGTGGGGAGGGAGAGGGGGGAGGAGGAGGGTGGAGGAGGGAGGGAGGGAGGGAGAGGGGGGAGGAGGGAGGGAGAGGGGGGGAGGAGGGAGGAGGGAGGGAGAGGGGGGAGGAGAAGGGTGGTGGAGGGAGGAGGACGGGGAGGCTGAAGTTCAAACCGTGACACATATTTCTTCCTCTTTCTCCATCTCTCGTTCACTCTCTCACTCTCTTTCTTGCCCTCATCTTTCTTTGTGCCTCTCTCCCTCTCTCTCTCGCGCTCTCTAACTCTCTCAGCCTCTCTCCCTCTATCTGACTCACTTTCTCCCTCTCCGTCTCTCCCTCTTTTGCCCTTTCCCTCTCTCTACCCCATATTACTCAGTCCCTCACTTCCTGTTTGGACACCCGCTGACCAGCGAGGGCCAGACGATCGATGGTAGACACCCACGGCAAAATCAAATTACTTCTGCTCGATTTGTAGCCAGAGAGACAAAGAGAATGAGAAAATAAAGGCAGTATGACCCTGGTCCTTCCTGATTCAGGAGAACCCTGGTCCTTCCTGATTCAGGAGAACCCTGGTCCTTCATGGGTCATGGAGAACCCTGGTCCTTCCTGTGTCTGGAGAACCCTGGTCCTTCATGTGTCTGGAGAACCCTGGTCCTTCCTGTGTCTGGAGAACCAGCGGTAACTCGTAGCAACAGAACCCTTGCTAAAAGTTAATGGCAGCTAACTGTCACTCCGCAAATAAATATTAAAGTATGTGAACAATCGTAGAACCAAGTTATCACATAATATGTCATAAACATGTTTTTAATCTAGAAATTCAACATTCTACCAACAATGTACACGTTAATCCACTCCAACAGGCCACATTTGTCTAATTTTGGCCGTCAACTGTAATGCATTTGGTGTCAGTGTCCATGAGTAATTCACCTCCGCAAAAAACGCAAAGCCTCCTGGGTAATCAATTGACCAGTTTCATCCTTCACATATTGATTGTAGCTCCTCCGGATTTGGGTGGTGAAGGAGGGAGGAGTGTGGTGGAGGAAGGCTGGTGGTGGAGGTAGAGGCTGGAGATAGAGGTAGAGGCTGGTGGTGGAGGCTAGAGGCTGGAGGTGGAGTTAGAGGCTGGAGGTGGAGGTAGAGGCTGGTGGTGGAGGCTAGAGGCTGGAGATGGAGGCTAGAGGTGGATGGTAGAGGCTTGATGGTGGAGGCTAGAGGATGGAGGTGGAGGTAGAGGCTGGAGATGGAGGCTGGTGCCTGGTGCTAGTGTGACATTCTCTCTCGCTGTCGTGCCTTTCAGGTCCTCTCTGTTCAGTGTGTGTGTGTGTGTGTGTGTGTGTGTGTGTTGGGGGGGGGGGGGGGGGTGATCGATAGGCTGGGAGGATGTGGAGGAGGGGGGCTTCAGCCTTTGGGGTTCAGCCTTCAGCTCCAGCCTCTAGTCTCCTGCGTCCAGATCTTTTCTTAGTCTAACGTGATAGATAAGCTGCTGCTTCTCAGCACCTCATCGGCCCCTCTCTGCTAAAGAGAGAGAGAGACATTGAGAGAGACAGAGATTGAGAGCTAAAAGTGAGATTGATAGAGAGAGAGGCAAGAGAGAGTGAGAGAGATAGTCTCTCTATAACAAAAATAAGTTCAAGGTACTTATTTCCGTCTCTTAGCCTGGACCTGCACAGATCAATATTGTAGTTTTACTAAGACAAAATGGAGACCAGCAAAGACCTTGCAGCCAAACATTGTGTGAGCGTGACCGAGTGTGTGTAGCAGAGTGCGAGTGTAGCGTGTGAGTGTGTGTGTGAGAGAGTGTGTGTGTATGTACGGTCCTCACAGTGCCCTGAGGCTAATTGTGTTATTTCTGGACAGTGGAGAGATCACCTTACTGGTCCTTTACACCAGCCCCTGTCAGGCTACCTTCCCTTCATCCTCTCCCTCTCTCTCTCTCCCTCTCCCTCTCCCTCTCCCTCTCCCGTCTCCCTCTCCCTCTCCTCTCCCTCTCCCTCTCCCTCCCTCCCTCCCTCTCTCTCTCTCTCTCTCTCTCTCTCTCTCTCTCTCTCCCTCTCTCTCTCTCTCTCATCTCTCTCTCTCTCTCTCTCTCTCTCTCTCTCCCTCTCCCTCCCTCTCTCTCTCTCTCTCTCTCTCTCTCTCTCTCCTCTCTCTCTCTCTCTCTCCCTCCCTGCATAATCAGAATGTCTTCCGTCTCCACTGTAATTACGACACAGCCTGAGTTCAGACGCTCCCTTTATCTCTCCCACGCTCCCTCTCTCCTTTCACTGTCTCTCCCAGCATCTCTCTTTTCCTCCCTACTCGCTCTCCCCCTCCTGTTCTCCCTCTCTCCCCCTCCCTCTCCCCCTCCCCTTTTCTCCCTCCTTCCTTACATCTATCTCGAACTTCTCTCCATAATGGACGCCAGGAAACATTAGGCGCTCCTCAGGAGAATGAGCACTTGACCTGGGCCGCCTGACAGAGATAATGTCTGCTCAGTCACAGGGAGAGAGGGGGTGGAGACACAGAGAACAGAGGGGAACAAGAGAGAGTGAGAGAGAGGGGGGGGGAGGAGCGGGTGGTGATTCTCTCTCTTGCCTGATAACAGCTGTGAGAATAGAGAGATAAAACCTATTGAGACGGGGTGTCTGTAATCCACCCCAGAAAGGGAGATAGGGAGAGAGAGAGAGAGAGAGAGAGAGAGAGAGAGAGAGAGAGAGAGAGAGTGAGAGAATGAGGAGAGAGAAGTGAGAGGGAGAGAGAGAGAGAGATAGATAGATAGGGAGTGTGAGAATGAGGAGAGAGAAGTGAGAGAGAGGGATGAAGAGAGAGAGAGGGAGTGAACGAGGAAGAGTGAGATAGGAGGAGGAAGAGAGAGAGATAGAGAGATAGAGAGAGAGAGAAAGAGGGAAAGAGGGAGTAGAGGAATGTGAGAGAGGGAAAACGAGGAGGAAGAGAAGGATGGAGAGAGACCATGCGCAATTGTTGAAACTTTTCTGTATCCTAACATACAATACAATTTATTTAGTTTAACGTTTTGTAATTACACTGACAAACATTATATGTTATTTTGTGATACAATACATTTGAGTTAGATCCCCTGGTATATGGTATGATATATGCTGACAATGATATGTTGTCCCTTCATTTTGGACTGCTTTGGCAGTATTGTTAAACCTGAACATTCATGCCAATAAAGCTTTTTGAATTGAATTGAGAGAGCCAGCAGGGATGGTCATAGCAGAGACACCTGGAGCAGCATCAGGGTTAAACTGAGCTGGAGGACATGTGAGGGTGTGGTGGTGTGGGTGAGGCAGGAGAGATGTGAGGCAGGGAAGAGGGTGTGGAGGGGGGAGGCAGGAGAGATGTGAGGCAGGTTAGAGGGTGTGGAGGGGGGGAGGCAGGAGGAGATGTGAGGCAGGGAAGAGGGTGTGGGAGGCAGGAGAGATGTGAGGCAGGGTAGAGGGTGTGGAGGGGGGAGGCAGGAGAGATGTGAGGCAGGGAAGAGGATGTGGAGGGGGGGAGGCAGGAGAGATGTGAGGCAGGGTAGAGGGTGTGGAGGGGGGAGGCAGGAGAGATGTGAGGCAGGGTAGAGGGTGTGGAGGGGGGAGGCAGGAGAGATGTGAGGCAGGTTAGAGGGTGTGGAGGGGGGAGGCAGGAGAGATGTGAGGCAGGAAAGAGGGTGTGGAGGGGGGAGGCAGGAGAGATGTGAGGCAGGGTAGAGGGTGTGGAGGGGGGAGGCAGGAGAGATGTGAGGCAGGGTAGAGGGGTGTGGAGGGGGGAGGCAGGAGAGATGTGAGGCAGGGTAGAGGGTGTGGAGGGGGGAGGCAGGAGAGATGTGAGGCAGGGTAGAGGGTGTGGAGGGGGGAGGCAGGAGAGATGTGAGGCAGGTTAGAGGGTGTGGAGGGGGGAGGCAGGAGAGATGGTGAGGCAGGGGTAGTGGGTGTGGAGGGGGGAGGCAGGAGAGATGTGAGGCAGGGAAGGGTCTTGATCTGGGCATGGAGCAGCTGGAACCAACGTGTCCACATTCAGGCTATTTCTACCAACGGCTGAAGTAGGCTTGGTTGAACCTGTGGATAGTGTGCAGCACTCACCTCTGTTTAACCGTAATGGAGTGTCGACTGTGTGAGAGAGAGAAATAGAGGGAGAGAGAGAGAGAGAGAGAGAGAGGTGGGGAGAGAGAGATGAGGGAGAGAGAGAGAGAGAGTGGGGGAGAGAGAGAGAGAAAGATGATCCAGGCACCATCTGGTACCTGCTGCACCCCCTCCTCTCTCCTCTTTCTACCCCCTCTCTCTCTCTCCTCCCCCACCTCTCTCTCTCTCCCTCTCTCTTTTTCTCCCCCCTCTCTATCTCCCTCCCTCTCTATCCATCCCCTTTCTGTCTCCCCTCCACTCTCCCTCTCTCTCTCTCTCTCTCTCTCTCTCTCCCTCTTTATGTCGCTCCTTCAGTAAGAAGCTCTGTGTGGTGCCTCCCAGTAGCCTCCATCTATCACTTGTTCCTCCATTCCCCTCCTTCTCTCTCTGTTCTACGCCAGTGCCAAACAAGCCCTGCTCTATGAGATCTCTCTAACCTCAATCAATGAATCGTCCAGGTGCTTCCGTGTGCTAGATTAGGGTTGGAACGTAACTAGAGGAAGCGTAGACACCCGCCACACGTCCCGTCAACTCGCTCCCCCCCCCCCCTCCCCCCCTCCCTACCACCTAGACGATCTCAGATTGATTTTCGTCGCGGGTTTCAGAGGTGCGCTGATGAGAAAAGCCAAAGCATCGCCATCTTTCTTTTTCTGCTTCGCCGCTTTTTTAATACGACTCTGAACTCCGCGGCTGTGAGCGCGTGACTCGCGACGGGCGTCCGCTGTACGCGCTGCAGATTGTTGCGTCTGCGTTGAGGTGCCGTTTCTAGACGTGCATGTACCATAGCAGTTCTGTTCGTTGTGCAAACTATAATACATTCAGGATTAGGACAAAAGTATTGTTTTCTTGTTTGAATTAGCCTAAACCTCAGGGGCTGGATGGAGGGACACTTACATCAGCGGGCTTATATAAACTTTGTTTTGTCGAGGGAGAAATGAGAACACGGTCTATTATGGAAGACAATAAGCTAGGCAAATGGAAAAACGAAATCCTTTAAAAACTTTAATGACTTTAACGATTGTTAAAAGGCATTGTGTGAATGAGAGTTTCACCCTGCTCTCACCATAACCAGACACTGTGTCGTGTCATTTGCATTGCAGACTCCAGACAAGTAAAAACACTGATTGTTTTTTGTGAGTGTAGTTAGTTGTAGTTGCAGTTTGAATTTGTGCGCAGTCTTTCTCCTCAAGCCACAGCGACTAGAACTGGATCTAATTAGATCGCGTCAGACATGAGAAATGAGCACAGATAAAATCGATCCAATATTGAGTGTAGACTTTCTGTACCTTGTTCTTCTTTTGACCGCTCTCTCTAACACATGTACACACACACATGTACACACACACACACACACACACACACAGTTAACTTCGCCTACTTGCACATGTTCAACACACATTTATTTCCGCACATGCGTTAGCACATGTAGGCTACACACGGTTAGCATATACACACGTACACAATTTTAATGACTGACGTGTACACACAAACAATTAGCACATACACACACTCAGAATTGTAATAACGCACGTGCACACACACACATAAAGGACCGCTGCCACACATCCCGAGTCTTGCTTACCGTTGGAGTGAGCGGGGAGTGAGCCAGCACAAGACCAGTGAGCTGGTGAATATTGATGCAGCAGGTATTGATTGAAGACCTGCAGTGTTGGTCCTCCTCCATCCTGCATGCCCGCCTGCTGTCTGGGACACTTTATAGAGCTTCCTGTCTGTGGCTGGCTGCACATTACGAGACACACACACGCACACACACACAGGCTCACACGCACCCAGATACACACGCACATGCACACACACACACACACATACACACAGGCTCACACGCACCCAGATACACACGCACATGCACACACACATACATACACACAGGCTCACACGCACCCAGATACACATGCACACACACACATACACACATACACAATCACCCAGACACACCCAGACACACACCTAGACACACGTCCACACACACCACATTACGAAGCCTGTGTGTCCAGAAACCCCAGTAAAACAGGAAACACATAGAGTCTGCTTCCATACGGAACACATAGAGTCTGCTTCCATACGGAACACACAGAGTCTGCTTCCATACGGAACACATAGAGTCTGCTTCCATACGGAACACATAGAGTCTGCTTCCATACGGAACACATAGAGTCTGCTTCCATACGGAACACACAGAGTCTGCTTCCATACGGAACACACAGAGTCTGCTTCCATACGGAAACACACAGAGTCTGCTTCCATACGGAACACATAGAGTCTGCTTCCATACGGAACACACAGAGTCTGCTTCCATACGGAAACACATAGAGTCTGCTTCCATACGGAACACATAGAGTCTGCTTCCATACGGAACACATAGAGTCTGCTTCCATACGGAACACATAGAGTCTGCTTCCATACGGAACACATAGAGTCTGCTTCCATACGGAACACATAGAGTCTGCTTCCATACGGAACACATAGAGTCTGCTTCCATACGGAACACATAGAGTCTGCTTCCATACGGAACACACAGAGTCTGCTTCCATACGGAAACACATAGAGTCTGCTTCCATAAGGAACACACAGAGTCTGCTTCCATACGGAACACAATTCAATCATGGACTCGAGCGAGCGCCGATCCCAGCCACGCTGCTGCCCTCTACGTCCTGTGAGTCGCCATCACTTCCTGTCAGCTGCCAGCACTTCCTGTCGGACCCCGGCACCTCCTGTCACTCAGGGGTGTTGTGGGAACAGCAGAGGAAACTCATCAGTCAGCAGAGCACCACCTCTCTTCTAGTGGTTAAGAAACGTGTGTACCTTGTGACTATGAAAATAAGTGGTAAAAGTGTGTCAATGAGTGTGTGAGTGCCTGTGTGTGTGCCTGTGTGTGTGCCTGTGTGTGTGTGCCTGTGTGTGAGTGCCTGTGTGTGTGTGCCTGTGTGGGTGTGCATGTGTGTGTGCCTGTGTGTGTGTGCCTGGGTGTGTGTGCCTGTGTGTGTGCCTGTGTGTGTGTGCCTGTGTGTGTGTGCCTGTGTGTGTGCCTGTGTGTGCCTGTGTGTGTGTGCCTGTGTGTGTGTCTGTGTGTGAGTGCCTGTGTGTGTGTGCCTGTGTGTGTGTCTGTGTGTGAGTGCCTGTTTGTGTGTCTTGTGTGTGAGTGCCTGTTTGTGTGTGCCTGTGTGTGTGTCTGTGTGTGTGTGCCTGTTTGTGTGTGCCTGTGTGTGTGTGCCTGTGTGTCTGTGTGTGTGTCTGTGTGTGTGTTGTGTGTGCTGTGTGTGTGCCTGTGTGTGTGTGTCTGTGTGTGTCTGTGTGTGTGCCTGTGTGTGTGCCTGTGTGTGTGTCTGTGTGTGAGTGTCTGTGTGTGAGTGTGCCGTGGGATGGTGAAGTTCTAGATTGGAGGCCTTACATAACCACACATTCAGCATTAAGTGCCACTTATTCCGATTACTGCACTGCTCTGATAAAAACCACCTGTTTTCCTTAAACTTCCTCTTAACTCCGTCCTGTCAAGACTGGAGAGCATCTGCTTTCATATTTCCATCTCTCTTTTCAGCCAGGCCGTACTTATGTGTGTAATGGATGTTGTGCAGTGTCGTCACAGAAACAGTACATGGTTCTGACCTGGGTAATGTGACTTTATACAGGCTGTGCTACAGTACAGTTGCTCAAAGTGCAATACGTGTGGCTCAGTGGTTAAGGCATTTGACTGCAGGTCCTAGAGGTTGCAGGATCAAATCCACTTCTGTAAAAAAAAAAAAACTTCTGTATGTTACTTTCTATAAAAGTGTCTGCTAAACTGAGCTGAGCTGTAGAGGAGGAGAGCTACAGACACAGCTGTAGAAGTGAGCTACAGACACAGCTGTAGAGGAGGAGAGCTACAGACACAGCTGTAGAAGTGAGCTACAGACACAGCTGTAGAGGAGGAGCACAGACACAGCTGTAGAGGAGGAGAGCTACAGACACAGCTGTAGAGGAGGAGAGCTACAGACACAGCTGTAGAGGAGGAGAGCTACAGACACAGCTGTAGAGGAGGAGAGCTACAGACACAGCTGTAGAGGAGGAGAGCTACAGACACAGCTGTAAGAGGAGGAGTGAGGAGCTACAGACACAGCTGTAGAGGAGAACTACAGACACAGCTGTAGATGAGAGAGCTACAGACACAGCTGTAGAGGAGGCTACAGACACAGCTGTAGAGGAGAGCTACAGACACAGCTGTAGAGGAGGAGAGCTACAGACCAGCTGTAGAGGAGGAGAGCCACAGACACAGCTGTAGAGGAGCGCTACAGGACAACAGCTGTAGAGGAGAGCTACAGACACAGCTGTAGAGGAGGAGAGCTACAGACACAGCTGTAGAGGAGGAGAGCTACAGACACAGCTGTAGAGGAGAGCTACAGACACAGCTGTAGAGGAGGAGAGCCACAGACACAGCTGTAGAGGAGAGCTACAGACACAGCTGTAGAGGAGAGCTACAGACACAGCTGTAGAGGAGGAGAGCTACAGACACAGCTGTAGAGGAGAGCTACAGACACAGCTGTAGATATGAGGGGTGTGTCCATGCGACCGGACCACTGCCTCCTCCGGGAGCAGTGATGACTAACCCTGGGGGTGTGACTAACCCTAACCCTCCAGAGTCCACAGGGAAAGCCCTGCTTGTGTGAACAGCAGTCAGACACTCCCATGAATTATAGATTAGCGTCTGGCACGAGCTGGGGTGGACTGGCGAGGTCCAGCCTCCGCAGCCATGGAGACTCCCCCCTCCCCCTCCCCCCTCTTCCTCTCCCCCTCTCCCTCTTCCTCACTCTCTTTCTAACATACACTCTCATCTACACACACCCTCCTAACATACACACTCACATTTGTAGAGACTCCAACCCTGACATACACACACACACCTACACCCCCCCCCCCAGCCCTCCCAGGCTGTCTGTGCTCTCTGTGCAGTCTGGGCTGTGCTGGGACTGTGTCCTGTGTGTGATGTGTCATGATGCCCGCGTGCCACCATACAGGGACCTGCTTCCCCCAGGCATGGCTGTCTCTCCCTCCCCTCTCCTGTGCCAGGGCCTTGGGTGTTTAAAGCTAGTTAACTCCCCCCCCCCCCCCTACACACACCTACATGTACACACACGCACACACACCTACACTCACACACACCTACACACACACCTGAGGTTGGTGGTGGCATGCCAAGCCTCAGAACCCTCCAGACTCCTGCCAGCTCCACTTCAAAGGCTGGGCCACAGACAGGTCTTCTATGTCTCTTCTTCTGTGCCTGAGCTGTCTTCACACACACACACACACACACACACACACACACACACACACACACACACACACATACAGGAGGAGGTGGAGAGGTATCCAGCAGTTGGTGTTGTTAATATCCTGTACTCCTGTAAAATGTGTCTCTGGCTGGGGAACAAGACAGAACATACATCAGCAGTAAAAGGATGTATGCTTTAATTACTTCCTGAATTATTGGAGTAGCTTCCTGTTGTTTATTATTCTATTATCTCCTTTTACTCCTCCATCCTGGCTCTTCAAAACACCAAACCAGAGAACCTCAACCATTTCTCTTTTTAAAGGGAGAGGAGGTGCGGGGAGACAGGGAGAGGGGGAGAGGAGGGACAGGGGGAGAGGGAGACGGGAGAGAGGGGTGCGGAGAGAGAGGGGTGCAGGGAGAGAGGGGCAGGGAGAGAGGGGTGCAGGGAGAGAGGGGCAGGGAGAGAGGGGTGCAGGGAGAGAGGGGCAGGGAGAGAGGGGTGCAGGGAGAGAGGGGGCAGGGAGAGAGGGGTGCAGGGAGAGAGGGGCAGGGAGAGAGGGGTGCAGGGAGAGAGGGGCAGGGAGAGAGGGGTGCAGGGAGAGAGGGGTGCAGGGAGAGAGGGGTGCAGGGAGAGAGGGGCAGGGAGAGAGGGGTGCAGGGAGAGAGGGGCAGGGAGAGAGGGTGCAGGGAGAAGAGGGGTGCAGGGAGAGAGGGGTGCAGGGAGAGAGGGGCAGGGAGAGAGGGGTGCAGGGAGAGAGGGGTGCAGGGAGAGAGGGGTGCAGGGAGAGAGGGGTGCAGGGAGAGAGGGGTGCAGGGAGAGAGGGGCAGGGAGAGAGGGGTGCAGGGAGAGAGGGGTGCAGGGAGAGAGGGGTGCAGGGAGAGAGGGGCAGGGAGAGAGGGGTGCAGGGAGAGAGGGGTGCAGGGAGAGAGGGGTGCAGGGAGGAGAGGGGTGCGGAGAGAGAGGGGTGCAGGGAGAGAGGGGCAGGGCTCGTGGTGATAGTAAGACCTCGTGGAAGGACCGACCGGACCAGAGTGACACAGCGATCAGTCAGCAGCCATGTTAAGCAGACAGCAACAGGCAGAAACCAGCCTGTGTCGTGTTCACCTGTGGGTAGATCTCAGCTCAGGACAGAACAGGGTGGAATTTTCCACGGTTCAGCGTTTTTCCAGACACACACATACACACGCACAGAGACACTTGTACACAGACACAGACAAACAGGCACACACACACACTGTGTGTAAGCCACTCAGAAGGCTGGGCCAGAGAGAAGCAGTTTGAAACCTCAGCTGTCCTCAAAGCCCAGCGGTAAAAAATCCACTCAGAGTGAACATGTTCCCCTGGTTATGAAAAATGGAAGACAATTATATTCCACCCCCCACCACCCTCCCTCCCCGCCTCGCCCTGCTCACGCACCCCCACCCCTCTCTCTCTCTCTCTCTCTCTCTCTCTCTCTCTCTCTCTCTCTCTCTCTCTCTCTCTCTCTCTCTGTCTCTCTCTCTCTCTCTCTCTCTCTCAGCTTCCCCCTTTCCATCTCCCAATTCCCTCCTCCCACCTCCACCCCCTCTCTCCCTCCCCATCTCCCAGTCCCTCCTCCCCCCCCCCCCCCTCTTCCTTCTCCTCTCCAAGTTCCCTCCACCCCCCTCTCTCTCTCTCTCCCTCCCTCCCCCTCTCCCAGTTCCCACCTCCCCCTCTTCTCCCTGCCTGCCTGTTGGAACCTGCTTCACCCAAACTTCACAGACATGATTTACTCTATTCTCAGTCTTTTCAATTTGGGAGGGAAATTGGTTCCTTGTTGAAATATTAATCCAGAGAACTGATTCTAAATCCAGTTTTCTAATCTACTCCTCATTAAAAATGCATTGTGGGACAAGGTTTATTTGAATGTGGTTGGAGTCTGGGGACTTGACATGGAACTATACACCCCACACTAGGAGAAGAGGTGGTGGGTGGCCGTGTGTGTGTGTGTGTGGATGTACATCCCTGTGTGTGTGTGCGCGTGTGTGTGTGTGTATCCAGCTCTTTATGTATGGGTTTGAGTGAACAGATCAGAGGCTCTCTCTAGTAAAATCACGTCTTCTTGACACTGAAGAAGCCTGCAGAATGTCTGTGCTTTGTCTTACAGTATTTTGTCAATTATTTTTAACTCGTCTATTTATAATGGTCTGTGTGTCCTACATCTGTCCAATGCAAAGCACCCACATCTCTCCTGGGAGGTTCTCACCACTAAAACGCTGCTCTCTTTATGTCTGGATCTAGACGTGATGAGGTCAGATATCCCTCTCTCTCTCTCTCTCTCTCTCTCTCTCTCTCTCTCTCTCTCTCTCTCTCTCTCTCTCTCTCTCTCTCTCTCTCTCTCTCTCACTCTCTCTCTCTCTCTCTCTCTCTCTCTCTCTCTCTCTCTCTCTCTCTGTTTCTGTCTTTCTTTCTTTCTCTCGCTCTCTCATGGACTCTCTCTCACGGTCTCTCTTTCTCTCTCTTTCTCTCTCTCTCTCTCTCTCTCTCTCTCTCTCTCTCTCTCTCTCTCTCTCTTTCTCTCTCTCTCTCTCTCTCTCTCTCTCTCTCTCTCTCTCTCTCTCTCTCTCTCTCTCTCACTGTCTGTTTCTGTTTCTCCTTCTCTCTGTCACTCTCTCTTTCACTGTCACTCTCTCTCTCTGTCTCTCTCTTACTCATTCTCTCTTCTCTCACTCTGTCACTGTCTCTTTCTCTCTCTCTCTTTCTCCACCCTTTCAGATATGCTAACCAGCAGAGAGAAGCCAAACATAATGTATTGATTATCGACAGCAGAATCAATCACAATGACAGTCAACTTGCCGGCGGCCAACGATTGATCAGAGTTGTGACTGATGTCCAACAATTGATCTTGAGTCGGTGTGATCGACACGGATTGATAACTTCAGGCCGTCACTGTGTGGTGATAGCCATGAAGAGGATACACACACTAACAGCCTGAGAGAGAGAGGAAGAGAGACATGAAGAGAGAGAGAAACGGGGAGAAAGGGCGAAAGAGAGAAAGAGGGAGGGAGGGAGGGAGGGAGAGAGAGAGACCGTGAGAGGGAGAGGGAGAGGGAAGGGGGGAGATAGAGACAGAGAGCGGGGGGGAGAGAGAAAGACAGAGAGAGAGACAGACAGCGAGAGGGAGAGTGGGAGAGAGAGAGAGAGACTGAGAGAGACACTCAGAGTAGATTAGGGAGGAGAGGAGCTGACAGGCTTGGCTGCCTCCTTTGTGTGAGGCTTCCATCTCTCTGTCCTCCAGTCCCTCTCTCTCCATCACTCTATTGTTGAAGAGGGCAGTGCCTCCCCCTCTACCTCCCTTTCTCTCCCCCGGTGGGAACCTGCTCAGCCCCCCGGCCTGCTGTGCTCTGGATACAGCAACCCCCACCCCCCACCCACCCACCCACCCACCCCCTCCATCCTCTCCATCCTCTCCTCCCTCCTCTCTCTCTCTCCGTCGGTGTTCCTCCATCCTCTCCCTCCCATCTCCCTCGTCTCTCTCTCTCTCTCCCTCCCATCTCCCTTCCATCTCCCTTTTCTCTCTCTTTCCCCCTCCCTCCTCAACCTCCTTTCACTCTTTCTCCCTCCTCCTCCTCCTCCTCCTCCTCCTCCTCCTCCTCCTCCTCCTCCTCCTCCTCCTCCTCCTCCTCTCTTCCTCCTCCTCCTCTCTTCCTCCTCCTCCTCCTCCTCCTCCTCCTCTCTTCCTCATCCTCCTCCTCCTCTCTTCCTCCTCCTCCTCCTCCACTCCTCCCTCGTTTGCTTCCCACCCATGTTTGTAAGTCTGCCGTAGTTGGTGTGTGTGTTGTTGTTAGAGCCTGTGTGTGGGAGTGTGCACATTGCTTCCCTGCTGCAGGTGGGTGTGTGGGGGGGGGGGGGGGGGGGGAAGGAGGGGAGGGGAGGAAGGGAGGGAGGGGTGGTTTGGGGGTGTAGTGATCTGTTCTCCTGCTCCAGTCTAATGTGTGGTAATAACCTCAATTCAGTCAAGTCACATATTTTAAACACAGACACCTGCTCTGGCAAAAATGTATCTGTGTGTGTGTGTGTGTGTGACTGTGTGTGTGTTGGGTGCGTGTGTGTGCCTGTGTGTGTGTTGGGTGCGTGTGTGTGCCTGTGTGTGTGTTGGGTGTGTGTGTGCCTGTGTGTGTGTGTGTGTTGGGTGCGTGTGTGTGGGAGCTCAGATGTGGATAGAGTGTTATGTGTAATGAGTGGTGTCAGAGGCCCTATCTCCTGGTGAAGCAGTATTGTAATATGGCTGTTAAATGCCTCCCAAATCCCAATCACCATTAGGACAACAGCCCCCATACATTAGCACATCATTTACACACACAGTCACCCGCGTAGCGACACACACACTCTCACACACACTCACACACACACACTCACTCAGTTAGGTACAAACACACACACACTCATTCTCACACACTCAGTTACCAAGGTAGGTACACACACAGTCTCTCTCACACACACACAAACACACACACACATTCACCCACCCACACATAGTCAAACACAGTTACGTACGAACACACACACTCTCACACACACATTCACCCACACACACACAAACGAACAGTCACTCAGTTAGTTACGAACACACACACTCTCCCACACACACACACAAACACACACACATACAGTCACCCATCCACCCACCCAGTCACTCAGGTAGGTACAAACACACACTCACACACACTCAGTCCCACACACACACACACACACACACACACACACACACACACACCATCCGGCCCGGCCCCCCCGGCCCCCCCCCGGCCCCCCCGCGGCCCCCCCAGGCCCACTTG
>CM042871.1:2960817-2968317 GCA_023658055.1 Thaleichthys pacificus | reverse complement strand
TACCATTGTTAAACAAACAGATCCACAGAGAGAGGTAGAGAGAGAGAGAGGTAGAGAGAGAGTGAGGTAGAGAGAGAGAGAGGTAGAGAGAGAGTGAGCTGAATGAGGGAGGGAGGGGAATAACAAAATGTTCTCGTTGTGCTGTTAGCAAACCACAGCTGCTCTGTAAGACTAATGAGAGAAATCGAGAACGATAGACTGAAGAAAAGAAGAGCAATGCATTGAGTTAGCAAGCCGCTTGATACACACTTCAGCCCTGAGGGAAGTAGATGTGTGTGTTTTGGTGTGTTTGTGCATCGTAGGGTTAGGGTTGAGGTGTCTATAATATGAGGCACACAACATTGTATGTGCCAATCTTTAATACCCCTTTGTGGACTGATACAGCTGACTGGATATGAGCAGCAGGAGTGGCTATGGCTAACAACACACGGAACTGTCTGCACTGTGCTTTTCTTTTTGTCTTTTCCTCGCTTTTTGAGTGTGTAGGTCATCCTCTTCATCTCAGTGATAGGCTGGATGTTTGACATTCCTGAGCCAGGGGCATGCTGGGGGGGGAGGTACGAGCGGGCCCGACACATGTGTGCGGGGGTGACCTCCATCCCTCTCCTCTTCACTGGAGATCTGCAGATTGGACCTGCTTGAAGCCTTCTCGGAGGTCCCCTCTCACTCCCCTGCTCTGTCCTGGGGTCCGGAGCAGCCCGGGGAATCGCTGACATTCCTGATGTGTGAGCTCGTCTCCCCTGGGGAGCGGAGAGGGAGGGGTCAGGGGGAGTCAGGAGGAGGGGAGAGGAGGAGAAGAGGAGGGGAGGAGGAGGAGGGAGAGGAGGAGGAGAGAGGCAGGGGGGGGGGGGGAGGAGGGGGATGCAGGAGGAGGGGAGGGGGGATGAGGAGGAGGGAGAGAAGGTGACGAGGGAGGAGGGATGAGAGGAAGGAGGGGAGGAGGGAAGGGGAGGGGGGGCAACCCCCCGAGGAGGCGGAAAGGAGTGGTGGAGTACATCAAGAGTAGAGGAGAGGAAAGGAGAGGAGAGGAAATGGGAGGAGGAGGGTGGAGGAGACGAAGAAGGGAGGAGGAGTAAAGGATGAGGGAGAGAGGAGTAGGAGAGAAGAGGATGACATTTGGCGACACTGGGAGTGCCCCCGACAATGGTACTGACATTTGGGGACGATTCCATGCAGCAGTGCTGCTTCAGATCTTTTCCTTTTGTGTTTCGTGTGACGGCGTAACAAGTAGAGCAAAAGAAAGAGGAAGAGAAAGAAAATCGATGTGTGTGGGACTCCAATCGCCTGGTTTTCACATGACCTGCGATACACCGAGGGTGTGGAAATGAGGAGCAAAACAGAGAGTAAAATAATAATATAAAATAAAATAGTAGAGGATTTGGAGAGAGAAAGAGAGAGAGAGTAAAGCTAGCTAAAAGATAGGTGAGGGCTGAATAATGAATATAATGCAGCTGTTTGGATAGCAATCCTCATCATGGCCTGAACCCTCCTCTTTCCCTCCCTCCCTCCCTCCATCCTTCTCTCCCTCCTCCCTCTCGCTTCTCCCTCCCTCCTATCCCTCTCTCCCTCACTCCCTCTCTCCCTCCTCCCTTCCTCCCTCTTCTCTCCCCTCCCTCTGTTTCTCCCTCCTCCACTACCCTCCTCTCTCCCTCTCCACCCTCCCCTCTCCTCCTCCCTCTGATTGGTCTACCCATCCTCCCTCCTCCCATCCCTCCCTCCTCCCTCTGTTTCTCCCTCCTCCCGTCTTCTCTCCCTTCCTCCCTCCATCCCTCCTCCCTCTGTTCTCCCTACCTCCCGTCCCTCCCTCTGTTCTCCCTCCTCCCTCTCTCCCTCCTCCCCTCTGTTCTCCCTCCTCCCTCTTCCCTCTGTTCTCCCTCCTCTCTCCCTCTCTCCCTCTCCCTCCTCGCCTCTGTTCTCCCTCCTCCCTCCCTCTCTCCTCCTCTCCCTCCCTCCCTCCCTCTGTTCTCCCTCCTCCCTCTCTCCCTCCTCCCTCTGTTCTCCCTCCCTCTCTCCCTCCTCCCTCTCTTCCCTCTGTTCTCCCTCCCTCTCTCCCTCCTCCTTCTCCCTCCTCCCTCCCTCCCTCCTCCCTCCCTCCCTTCTCCCTCCTCCCTCTCTCCCTCTCCCTCTCTCCCTCTCTCCCTCCTCCCTCCCTCCCTCCTCCCTCCCTCTCCCTCTCCCTCCTGCCTCCTGCTGTAGACAGACTGGTCCCTGAGCTCTGCCCGGTTTGGCTGCTCATCGTGTAACCAGAAAGGTACAAACTGTTCAGAGCAAAGAGAGTTGGAGATAACATAGTGTGCTCTGAAGGAAACAAAGAAGAAGGAATTCAAACAGGTTACAGAATGGAGGCTTCTGTACATCAATACAGAAATGACTGTGTTTTCCCACCAAGGACGTCGCTATTGCTTCAGCTACTGTGGATGTCTGCTTGGTTTGAATGACATCAGGAAATGTTATTGTGGGAATCCTTTAATATGGTTTTAATATGGAGGTGTTATGAGGAAATACTTTGGTTGACTGTGTACTGTAGGATTACTGTAGTAGTTGGCCCATCTAAACTTATACTTGTACCTCCCTCCTCCCCCTCTCCCCCTCCTCCTTCCTCTCCCTCCCTCTCTCAGTCCCTCCCCCCCCGCCCACCCTTCCTCTCTCATAATCCCTCCCCGCCATCCCCCTCCCCCCTCCTCCCCCTCTCTCAGTCCCTCCCTCCCTCTCCCTCCCTCCCTCCCCCCTCTCCCTCCCTCCATCTGTCCTTCTCCCTGTCTGCTGAAGCACTGCCCCAGCTGTGATAAAGATGGAGCATGTTCCACCAGCGCGTCATGCTACGCTTCCCGTTCTGCCAGCGCTGCTACTCTGACAATGATCGCCATCAAACTGTCAACAGCTCAGAAAGGGGTGTGTGTGTATGCGGGGTGGGTGGGGTGGACAGGAGATGTGAAGAGGGTGTGTATGTGGGTGTGTATGTGTTTGCGTGTGTATGGGAACGTTGAGACACCATATTTTTTCTCATAAATAATTTTCGCTCGGCAGAAACGGCGATCCGAGAACCCGTTTTCCTATTAATTTCCTTCAGTGTATTTTATCATTTTTTTTCCAGCGAGAGGAAATTGAGATGGATGATGTCTGGTGTGTGCTGTGGCCCGTCATGGCTGGTCTGAGGGCTGGGCGGAGAGGAGCGGAGCGAGGCATAACAGAGCAGAGCTCCGCGGTCCCTGGTCCAGACCCCGGCTCAGTCATGGCTCTCTGAAGGGGATTAGATAGGCCCTTCAGTCACATCATAGCGAGAGATTAGCCTCACACACTTCACATGAACTCGCTCGGAGGTTCAGAGAACCCCGGAACGTTCCCGTTTGAGCGTTCTCGTATCCGGGACAGCAATGTGCCGCGGTCTTTCGCATCAGACCCCCGAAAAGGGGGAAGGAAGGTGCGTTTTTCAAGGCGCTGCTAATGATGTACAGTGTATATGGAAATATGGTTTTCTGTGGGGGACGCGTACGCGCGCATGGCAGGGTGGCGGCCAAGCACAAGACGGCTAAAAAGGGGGAAGGGTGGGGGCGTCACTCGTTTGGTGTACGTGCCGGAGAGACTAATGTTAAAACGTAGTAATTTATGATCTCGGTCTGCACAACTGACAAGTACAAAGGAGGAATGAAGAACAAAAGAAGTAGAGATACAAATAAAATGTCTTAGCTATGTTGGTTCTTGACCGCGCATCGAAGAAAGTGAAATGGTTGCCTGGTGCAGCTGTCTTATGGCCTCGCCGACACGAAAAAAAGTACTGCCATGCTACTAGCACGAGCCAGTACGCTGGCAACATAGTAAACAGAACAGGGTGAGGTTGTGAGAGGGTGTCTGATGGAAGAGAGATGGAGAACATGTGCTTGACCCGGTAGTACAGGAGAGCGTGCTCAAACGGTGCGCGGGATAGATCCAGGTGGTGTCTGCGTGAACCATCGAGCGAGTTTCTGTGTTTGAAGAGTAGAATTTTGACAATCTGCAATCCAGCTATAGAGGGGTGAGTGACGTGTGGTACGTGGCGAGACGTGATCGTAAGTGCCCCCTTAATAAAGGAGTCACAAAATAAAAGCGTTGACCATGCTGTTCTATGGGCACAAGACCGCGGAGCTTCTGCGTCTGTTATCCAGGATGGGGTGCGTCATCGCGCTCGCTCTGCCGCCGGAACGACCCACAGAAAGGAGTTGGGCCTAGTAAATAACTCATGGGTCAGGGTGTACGGATGGCCCACGCACGGAACCTACATCATCACAGATCGTGCCTATTTGGCACTCTCGCGTGAAGAAAAAAGTAACAATTATGAGAGAGTTAACGTGCTGAT
The DNA here is from genome assembly GCA_023658055.1 of Thaleichthys pacificus. Classification (NCBI taxonomy): domain Eukaryota; kingdom Metazoa; phylum Chordata; class Actinopteri; order Osmeriformes; family Osmeridae; genus Thaleichthys; species Thaleichthys pacificus. The sequence continues at coordinate 2,963,984 of CM042871.1, read as the reverse complement.
AAAAAGGGTCGACATTACAATAGAAATGAGTAGCGGGATCTCCTGTGGTTCGTGCCGTGTTGTACGGTGGCCTTGGTACAGCTGAGAGCACAGTATATAAGTAATAGTGACAATAGACGACAATGAGTAATAGGTATGTGATCATCGTATGATATCGCGCAGATGAACACAAGGGGACAAATCCGCGGAGGTAAAAACAAAAGACAGCCCACATCATCACAGCGGCCTCTGTTCGAGGGCATTGCTCCGTAGGTCAACCCATCGAGGAAGGAAGCACCAAGCCAGCTACAATGGATAAACACACAAGCCGAGCACATATTATCTATAATCGAGTATGCGAAGGACATGGTATGGTGTGGAAGGGCGAGATATAATTTATACAGAACACATCAGCCAGAGCAGCGTGAAGTAGAGCGGGTATAGGCGATGGGACGGCGCATGAGGGAAAAGGAGTGCGTGCTCTGCAGTGCTGGTGATCACAGCATAGGTAGGCAATGCAGTAGCCGTAAAAGGCAGCACAGCGCAGACTAAGGTCTGATCAGACATGCTCAGCAGTTTGAGGAGTGACGTCGTGGGGAGGAACGTGGCTGGGTACATAGGTAGTGCAATGAGAGAAGATGGAACTAGAGACAGAGTTGATTATGGATTCGTGGAGATGGGTTAGTGGATTGGAGTATAAAGACAGGTGAAGTGTTGGTGGGCGGAGAGAGCGAGGTGTAATATGTATGAGAGGGAGGTGTAGATATCAGAAAGAGCAAGTAGCATAGGTGAGATGGCGAGGCAGGGGGTAGTGATGTTGTGGAGTTGTAGACTAATCTGTATAGTGGAAACAGGGAGAACCTAAAGGAATAGAAGTTGTGTTAGTGTTCTCAGAAATAGCGCATCGACGTACTCGAAAGAATGGTATATAGTGGCCTGCGAGTACGCAAACAGTCCAACCACAGCACGTAGTATCGATACGCGTCAGATGTGACACATCACCTATTAAACCAACAGATTGTGACGAAGATTACACCCCAGAGGTGTGTCCAGTTCCGCTGTATGTCATTCATACATAGTCTAGCGATCCCCACGCTGTAGGGACTATGAAGACACTCTTGGAAATGGTGTTACTCGGGTGTTGTTGGCGTGGTGCGTGGTGCTCTTAGGTTGTGTGGATATGTCCGGCAGTCATATTCTGTGAATTGACATAAGTACCTAAGCTCCGCATTCCTGAATTAAATCCGTGGTTAGTGAATCCTTCATGGTCTTATATTCTTCCTTGCGTGGCATCACGTAGTGTGTGTATCGTGCTATCACGTGTGGTGCGCTCTGTTAACAGTTAATATAAGTAATCATTTCGTGGTACACGAACGTTTGAGCTGCGCCACGCGGGTGCGAGCCGAAACGTGCGAGGACCGTCTGTCTATCCTGGGTATAATAACAAGAGGCATGGAAGTGGAAGAGAGAAGACGGGATACATTCCATAGAGTGTGTGAAGAGACAGGTGAGTAAGACTGAGGAGGCGACACGGAGAACAGAGGACTGTTGTGGTAATGGTAGTAGGTAGTAGAGATGTATCAATCGAGTTGGGGGCAGGTGCACAGTGTAGGAGAGATAGGAGGGAGAGAGTAGCTACTAGCGGGGATAAAACGACATGGAGGTATGGGAAGCTCGGAGGGCGTGCTAGATGTGATGCGAGGGGATGATAGTGGCGGGATAAATGTAGGTGACAGGATGAACAAGAGATGGTGTAGTGGACAGAGTGGTAATAGGAGAGGAGAACAGATGGAGGGTAGTGAGGGTGAGGAGGGAGTCATGTGGACGTATGTAATGTAGGGGAGACAAGACTACTGGTAGGAGTGTCACACGGGGAGAGACACATTGGTCGTAGAGATAGATTGGAGAACAGAGGGAAGAGGGGGAGGTGGATAACAAGAGGGACGAGGGAGAATGAAAGGGCGCGTGAGAGCATGAAGTAGACACAGAGGATCAGGGAGTGGACAGGTTAGGTACGAACTGCGAGGGTAGGAGGTATGGTGGTGGGACTGTATATGGTGAGTGCTCGAGAGGGGAGACACCTAGAGGGGGAGTTAGTGGCGGGATATGTAGACGAGGAGACTAGAACAGCTGGGCCTGTAAGGGAGAGGTGAGGGAGGGGAGGAGATTAGGTTTAGATGTGGAGTAAGTACAGGGTGGGGTCGAGGGATATACGGGTTGTAGCTGGACGCAGGGTTTGTGGAGGCATGGGGAACAGACTATAGAGGATGGGAGGGAGCGTTCGGGCGCCTAGGGTAGCTGAGGACGGGAGCCAGCAGGTGAGACGAGACGTACGTAGGGTCGATACGAACCGAGGGGAGGGAGGGAAGACACGTCACACAATGAGCAGGGCAGGGGAGAGGGGAGGGAGGGAAAATAAGGGTGACAGCGCGTATAGGGTTACACGTTGCGCATCGTGATTTATGGGAGGCATGCGTATTGCTTCAAAACATGCGTGTCAATTTATTCACAGTCATTGAAGTGTGAATTACAACATAAAAAATTAGAGACAGGTAGCTCTCATGAACCCATGTGTGGGGTTAGTAGGCAGGTTCTAATGGCGTCATAGTAACTCTGCTGCGGATCGTATGTCTCGCTTTCATCTCAAGCGTCGACTCTACTTTGTATATTTATCTCTATTCTCTATTTAAGTTACTCTCTGTTTTGCGTTCCTCCTATGCCATACTGCGCAGATGCGGTTGTAGTACGCAGTGTCATGTTGAACAACATTGGAGTACAAACTGATTATCTTTTCTCCTTCCTCTTTCTTTCGCTCTATTTTTACGCGTCCCGAAAGTACAAAAGAAAGATCTGAAATGCAGCTCTGCAGGATCGTCCCCAAATTTGTCAGTACACCTTGTCGGGCACTCCCAGTGTCGGCCAAATGTCATCCCCCGAAAAGAAATAAAGAAAAGGGGAACTCTTCTCTCCATCCCTCTCTCCTCTCCTTTACTCCTCCTCCCTTTTCGTCTCCTCCACCCTCCTCCTCCCATTTCCTCTCCTCTCCTTTCCTCTCCTCTACTCTTGGTCTCCTCCATCCTTTCCGCCTCTCGCCCCTCCCTTCCCTCCTCCCCTCCTCCCTCTCCCTCCTCCCTCGTCCTCTCCCTCCTCCTCTCCCCCCTCCCCTACTCCTGCTCCCCCTTTCCCCC
>CM042871.1:2929391-2960717 GCA_023658055.1 Thaleichthys pacificus | reverse complement strand
GGGGGAGTGCAGTCAGCACGGCCCAGCCTCCTTCTCTCAGAGGGATGACTGAGAGGACAGAGACAAATGCAGGTGGCCACAGCACCTGGGAGTATTACTAATTTCACACTCCAGCCAATCCTGTTAGAGCTGGCTGGAGGTCGTGGTGTGTGTGTGTGTGTGTGTGTGACTGTATGTGGGTTCCAGAGTGTGTGACTGTGTGTGTGTGACTGTGTATGTGTGTGTGTGTGTGTGTGTGTGACTGACCATCACACACAATATGCCATTCTGATGCCCTGCTCCCCTGCCTCTCCATCCAACTACAGCCCATTACTTATAGCTGTTTGTAGTTCTTAGCTTACTAGTGAGCTTGCAGGTGGGCAAGGTGTTGGCACGTTAGTTCATGGGTTACCTTGCAGGTGGGCTAGTTTCTGTAGCAGGCTAGCTAATGGGCTAGCTAGCAGGTGGACTAGTTACTGTTACAGGTTAGCCATGTGTAAGCTAGCAGGCTGGCTAGTTAGCAGGTTAGCCATGTGTAAGCTAGCAGGCTGGCTAGTTAGCAGGTTAGCCATGTGTAAGCTAGCAGGCTGGCTAGTTAGCAGGTTAGCCGTGTGTGTTTGTGTCATGGTGGTGAGACTAGTGTCGACTCAACTGCTTGCATAATGAACGAGGCACCAGTAAGGAAGTGCTTAATTAGCCCTCGCCCGCCCACCAGACGTCTGGCTACCTGAGCCGTGTCGTCGAGCGGAACCGGAGACGTCTAACGCTTGACCCCGCTCCGCTCTCGCCGTCGACACGGCAACAGAAGGGTGACGCCGCAGGGGTGTTTGCCAACTGGGATGGGGACAGATACAATCTGAGACAAGCCCTGTGTGTGTGTGGGGGGATGTGTGTGTGTGTGTGTGTGGGGGGATGTGTGTGTGTGTGTGGGGGGATGTGTGTGTGTGTGGGGGGGGATGTGTGTGTGTGTGTGTGTGTGTGGATGTGTGTGTGTGTGTGATGTGTGTGTGTGGATGTGTGTTGTGTGTGTGTGGATGTGTGTGTGTGTGGGGGGGGGATGTGTGTGTGTGTGTGTGGGCATGGATGGATGTGTGTGTGTCTACGCGCGTGTGCGTGCTTGTGCCAGTTGGTGTGTGGTCCCTGTCATGCAGACATCTGTCTGTGCGTAAGGGAGAGTCTGGAAAACCAGTCAGGAGAATTGGAGGCAATCTCCTCTGTGGCTCTGAGAGATGGAGCACATGCATTATGGGAGAGGGATGGAGCACTGCATTATGGGAGAGAGATGGATGAGAACAGAGAGAGACAGGGGCAGGGGGAAGGAGATGTTGCATGGTGAGTGGGACTGGCGGAGGGGTTGGGGGGGGGTGGGGGTGAGGAGAGAGCAGTAATGGTCTGGGGGGGCGCGGGGGGGGCAGGGGGGGCGTAGCAGGTAGAGCTGTTAGGGGAGATAAAGAAGAGATCATTCAGACAATCAGACGATGGCCTCAGGTGCAATCATCAGATCTCATCTGCTTTCTAAGAGCAATTCTGCCTTCTATTGAGCTGTTGTGCCTCCGACAGAGACACTGTCTCAGGGGGCTTAACCCTCGCCATGCCTCTCACACACACACACTCACACACTCACTCACACTCTCACACGGTATACATACTCACACACACACACAGGACGCATGCATACTTGCACACATGCACACAGACATGCACACCTGCATTCACACACACACACACACACACACACACACACACACACACACACACACACACACACACACACACACACACACACACACACACACAGATGAAGCAAGCCTGTCTATAGTAGGTTTATTTGACCGCAGATACATGAGGTCACTGGTTTCAAATTCCCTTCTGCATGTGTGTTTAGCTAAATGAGGACATTCCTCTCAGCCTAGGGGCCTGTTTGTCCTTGGTAATGTCACAGTGTGGACAGAACCAGACTTGTCCAACCATCTGTGACAGGGCCCACAGACACCTGACTGTCCCATCTGTGTGTGCGTGTGTGTGCGTGTGTGTGTGTTGGCGTGCGTTGTGTGTGCGCCTCCACCAGGACGGCCGTAAGGGCGGGGGCGAGGCGAGCAAGCCCACCTACGGCTGCCAGGTGCTGATCCCAGTCTGAGCAGGAGCGCCTGCTGTCCCGGCTGTCCCGCAGGGAGGAGAGAGGGAGAGGAGGAGAGACAAGCGCTCCGACGGACCCCCGACGCGCCTGAGGCCGCCCTTCTGCTACGACCCCAAAGAGATGAGAGCCCAGAGGTGACCACCAGGCGGGCCCCGCCCACCGGGCCGCCCCCCCCCCCGGGCCGCCGGCCGCCCGGGCCGCCCCCCCCGGGCAGCTCCCGCCCCCTGCACGGGCCGTCCGCCCCCCCCCCCCCGGGCCGCCCCCCCCCCCGCCCCCCCGGCCCCCCCCCCCCGCCCCCCCCCCCCCGCCCCCCCCCGCCCCCCCGCCCCGCCCCGCCCCCGCCCGCCCCCGCCCCGCCCCGCCCGCCCCGCCCCCCCGCGCCCCCCCGCCCGCCCCCCCCCCCCCCCCCCCCCCCCCCCCCCCAACCCCGCCCCCGCCCCCCCCCCCGCCCCCCCCCCCCCCCCGCGCCCCCCCCCGCCCCCCCCCCCCCCCCAGCCCGCCCCCCCCCCCCCCCCCCCCCCCCCCCCCCCCCCCCCCCCCCCCGCCCCCCCCCCCCCCGCCCCCCCCCCCCCCCCCCCCCCCCGCCCCGCCCCCCCCCCCCCCCGCCCCCCCCCCCCCCCCCCACCCCCCCCGACCCCCCCCCCCCCCCCCCCGCCCCCCCGCCCCCCGCCCGCCCCCCCCCCCCCCCCCCCCGCCCCCCCGTGCACGCTCCCCGCCCCCCCCCCCCCCCGCCCCCCCCCCCCCCCCCCCCGCCCCCCCCCCCCCCCCCCCCCCCGCCCCCCCCCCCCGCCCCCGCCCCCCCCCCCCCCCCCCGCCCCCAGCCCCCGCCGCCCCAACCCCCCCCCCCCCCCCCCCACGCCGCCCCCAGCCCGCCCCCGGCCCCCCGACCCCCCCGGGCCGCCCGCCCCCCCGGGCCGCCACGCACCGCACCCCCCCGGGCCGCCCGCCCCCGGGCCGCCCGCCCACGGGCCGCACCGCCCCCCGGGCCGCACCGCCCCCACGGGCCCGCTCCGCCCCCCCCCCGGGCCGCCCGCCCCCCGGGCCCGCCCGCCCGCCCCCCCCGGGCCGCCCGCCCCCGGGCCGCCCGCCCCCGGGCCGCTCTCCGCCTCGCGTGGGGTCTCCTTCCTGTTCCCTCGTCCTTCTTTCCTTTTCTCTCTCTCTGTTCTCTCTGTCTCTGTCTTTGTGTCTCTCGTTCGATCACCTCTTCTCTGTCTCAATCTCTCTTGGTCTCTCATCTCTCTTCTCTCTTCTGTTTGAAAACAATGGAGCTCCGAGCACCTTTACTTCTTCCTGTTTTGGGATTTGAAAAACGTTTTTCTCAAAAAAGTTACATTTCAACGGATAGAAATGGAGCAGTGATCTGTTTAATTAAAAACGTAGCATGGCTGAATCCGCTGGAGTGTGAGGGAGAGATTAGCGGAGGTAAACCACGTGGTCCCAGAGGAACAGTGTGTGTCTCTGGAGAGCAGTGTGTGTCTCTGGAGAGCAGTGTGTGTCTCTGGAGAGCAGTGTGTGTATTTGGAGAGCAGTGTGTGTCTATGGAGAGCGGTGTGTGTCTCTGGAGAGCGGTGTGTGTCTCTGGAGAGCGGTGTGTGTCTCTGGAGAGCGGGTGTGTGTCTTGGAGAGCGGTGTGTGTCTCTGGAGAGCGGTGTGTTGTGTCTCTGGAGAGCGGTGTGTGTCTCTGGAGAGCGGTGTGTGTCTCTGGAGAGCGGTGTGTGTCTCTGGAGAACGGTTGTGTGTCTCTGGAGAACGGTGTGTGTCTCTGGAGAGCGGTGTGTGTCTCTGGAGAGCGTGTGTGTCTCTGGAGAGCGGGTACGGTCATGTGTGTCTCTGGAGAGCGGCTGTGTGTATCTGGAGAGCGGTGTGTGTCTCTGGAGAACGGTGTGTGTCTCTGGAGAAGTTGTGTGTCCTCTGAGAGAGCGGTGTGTGTCTCTGGAGAGCAGGTGTGTGTCTCTGGAGAGCGGTGGTGTCTCTGGAGAGCGGTGGTGTCTCTTAGGAGAGCGGTGTGTGTCTCTGGGAGAGCGGTGTTGTGTCTCTGGAGAGCAGTGTGTGTCTCTGGAGAGCGGGTGTGTGTCTCTGGAGAGCAAGTGTGTGTGTCTCTGGAGAGCAGTGTGTGTCTTTGGAGAGCGGGTGGTGTCTCTGGAGAGCAGTGGTGTGTCTCTGGAGAGCGGTGTGTGTCTCTGGAGAGCGGTGTGTGTCTCTGGAGAGCGGTAGTGTGTCTCTGGAGAGCGGTGTGTGTCTCGGAGAACAGTGTGTGTCTCTGGAGAGCGGTGTGTGTCTCTGGAGAGCAGTGTGTGTCTCTGGAGAGCGGTGTGTGTCTCTGGAGAGCAGTGTGTGTCTCTGGAGAGCAGTGTGTGTCTCTGGAGAGCAGTGTTGTTCTCTGGAGAGCAGTGTGTGTCTTTTGGAGAGCAGTGTGTGTCTCTGGAGAGCAGTGTGTGTCTCTGGAGAGCAGTGTGTGTCTTTGGAGAGCACGTGTGTGTCTCTGGAGAGCAGTGTGGTCTCTGGAGAGCGGTGTGTGTCTCTGGAGAGCGGTGTGTGTCTCTGGAGAGCAGTGTGTGTCTCTGGAGAGCAGTGGTGTGTCTCTGGAGTACGGTGTTCATTTTAGGGAACATCCTCAGATCTCAGACTCAATTCTCATTCTCAAACGAAAAGGCGTCAGGTCTCAGACCAAAAGTCGTCAGACTCAGGCGAAAACTGCTCTCAGTCTCAGAAAAACCTCTGTCATTCTCAGACAAAACGCTCTCAAACCAAACGCCATCATTCTCACACAAAACGCTCTCAAACTAAACTGCATCATTCTCAGACAAACGACGTCAAACTAAACGGCGTCCTTCTCAGACAAACGCTCTCAACTAAACGGCCTCATTCTCAGACAAAACACTCTCAACTAAACGCCATCATTCTCAGACAAAACGACGTCAAACTAAGCTTTGTCAGAATTTTTATTTGTCAAAGCTAGCTAATTGAGGGAGCTGTTGACTAGCTTTCTGAATTAGCTAAAGTAGCAGCTTTTTAAAGTGAATACCATGGTGTTGTTTCTGTTAACTGGTACAGCAAGAAAACTTACTTTTGATATAATACGAAATAGGTGTTTTCTGCAAGCTAGTTTCACTCGTCTCGTGTAAAGTAAACCCATGTGTAGTCCTCTGGTTGCCATGGATACTACAAACAACTTTGCTAAAGAATCATAAACGTCATCAACACGCGGCGCGATGATCTGAACAACTGTTCCGCCAGTACAATCAAAGAATTTATACTAAAGCCCATAGATATATATAAAGGTATACGTCTTTATATATATCTATGTGCCAGAGCCTGTTTAATTGATATTGATTGCCCATCGGCAAAAGTTTAAAAAAAGTAGCAAAGTTTGTTTGTAGTATCCATGGCAACCAGAGGACTACACATGGGTTTACTTTACAGGAGTGAACTAGCTTGCAGAAAACAACTATTTTGTATTATATCAAAAATAAGTTTTCTTGCTGTACCAGTTAACAGAAACAACACCATGGTATTCACTTTAAAAGCTGCTACTTTAGCTAATTCAGAAAGCTAGTCAACAGCTCCCTCATCTAGCTAGCTTTGACAAATAACAATTCTGACAAAGTTTAGTTTGAGGGCGTTTTGTCTGAGAATGATGTTGTTTAGTTTGAGAGCGTTTTGTCTGAGAATGATGTTGTTTGGTTTGAGAGCGTTTTGTCTGAGAATGATGGCGTTTGGTTTGAGAGCGTTTTGTCTGAGAATGACAGAGGTTTTTCTGAGACTGAAGCCGTTTCGCCTGAGTCTGACGACTTTTGGTCTGAGACTTGACGCCTTTTCGTTTGAGTCTGACACTTGAGTCTGAGATCTGAGGATGTCCTAAAATGAACACCGTACTGGAGAGCAGTGTGTGTCTCTGGAGAGCAGTGTGTGTCTCTGGAGAGCGGTGTGTGTCTCTGGAGAGCGGTGTGTGTCTCTGGAGAGCGGTGTGTGTCTCTGGAGAGCGGTGTGTGTCTCTGGAGAGCAGTGTGTGTCTCTGGAGAGCAGTGTGTTTCTCTGGAGAGCGGTGTGTGTCTCTGGAGAGCAGTGTGTGTCTCTGGAGAGCGGTGTGTGTCTCTGGAGAGCGGTGTGTGTCTCTGGAGAGCGGTGTGTGTCTCTGGAGAGCAGTGTGTGTCTCTGGAGAGCGGTGTGTGTCTCTGGAGAGCGGTGTGTGTCTCTGGAGAGCGGTGTGTGTCTCTGGAGAGCGGTGTGTGTCTTTGGAGAGCGGTGTGTGTCTCTGGAGAGCGGTGTGTGTCTCTGGAGAGCGGTGTGTGTCTCTGGAGAGCGGTGTGTGTCTCTGGAGAGCGGTGTGTGTCTCTGGAGAGCGGTGTGTGTCTCTGGAGAGCGGTGTGTGTCTCTGGAGAGCGGTGTGTGTCTCTGGAGAGCAGTGTGTGTCTCTGGAGAGCAGTGTGTGTCTCTGGAGAGCAGTGTGTGTCTCTGGAGAGCAGTGTGTGTCTCTGGAGAGCAGTGTGTGTCTCTGGAGAGCAGTGTGTGTCCCTGGAGAGCAGTGTGTGTCTCCTCTGCTCTGCTGCAGGGCGGGGCTGAAGCCTCCAGCCTGCTCACACGTGCACACAGGCTCTCACGCTCACGTGCGCGCACTCACCTACGCACATGCAAGCACACACACGCTCTCACTCACCTTCACACACGCACGCACACAAGCACTCTCACTTACCTTCACACGCACACACACTCGCACACACACGATCACTCACACAAGCACACAAAAGCTCAAGCACTCCCAGCAACAAACCCACACACCCATTAAAGTGTCCCTGAAGGTAAATGACTGAAAGGTCTTTCTCAGAACACATAAAAGGGCCCTGTGCAAAAACACAAACATGTGTTCCACATGCTGTTAATATTTTTTTGTGTGTGTGTGTGTGCAAATGTATGTGTGTATGTGTCTATATGTGTGTCTTTGTGGGCTTGTGGCACGTGGGTGTGTGTGTGTGTGTGTGTGTCTCCAGGGAGCAGGCCCTGCTGTGTGCCCGGCGCTCCCCGGTGCTGGGCAGGGACAGGGTGTACGAGAGGATCCGCTACCCCAACGTGTACGACAGCTACGAAGAGGCCACCAAGTCATCCGCCTTCGTGGGAGGAGCCAAGGTAACGCCACTCAGAGCTCTGCCCCCACTTCAGACTAATGGCTCTGCCCTCACTTCAGACTAATGGCTCCGCCCCCACTTCAGACTAATGGCTCCGCCCCCACTTCAGACTAATGGCTCCGCCCCCAGTTCAGACTAATGGCTCCGCCCCCAGTTCAGACTAATGGCTCCGCCCCCCAGTTCAGACTAATGGCTCCGCCCCCAGTTCAGACTAATGGCTCTGCCCCCAGTTCAGACTAATGGCTCCGCCCCCACTTCAGACTAATGGCTCCGCCCCCACTTCAGACTAATGGCTCCGCCCCCACTTCAGACTAATGGCTCCGCCCCCACTTCAGACTAATGGCTCCGCCCCCAGTTCAGACTAATGGCTCCGCCCCCAGTTCAGACTAATGGCTCCGCCCCCAGTTCAGACTAATTGCTCCGGCCCCAGTTCAGACTAATGGCTCCGCCCCCAGTTCAGACTAATGGCTCTGCCCCCAGTTCAGACTAATGGCTCCGCCCCCAGTTCAGACTAATGGCTCCGCCCCCAGTTCAGACTATTGGCTCCGCCCCCAGTTCAGACTAATGGCTCCGCCCCCAGTTCAGACTAATGGCTCCGCCCATTGTTCAGACTCACTTCCAATCCCATTTACAGTTTATCGTGTTGTTTCACTCACAACGGCATTTATATTTGATCACCTTTTCACGCTTTTTACACATAGCGACAAATAGTCTTGTCTAGAAGTGCGTAGTTCTGACAATATTCCGGTGGTCAGAATCAAGGAACTATTTTTACCAGGCACTGTGCAGCAATAACATCTGAACTAGAGTCCAGCAATGCCATCACAACTAGAGTGTTGTGATCTGAAAGTCTGGTAGGGTAGAAATGAACAGAAGACCGTCCGAAGCAGGAATCTTGTGTGACTGGCGTAGAGGTCGTTGCCATGAGTGACCTTGGCGTCCCAGCAGCGTGGAGCGGTGTGTTTACCTGCCTTGGCGTCACCTTATTACCAACCGACGCCAGATTACCCACAAGCCTCAGCTTTAATCCTGTTTTTATGATGGATCTTGATTTTTAATTCCGGTTGCTTCTTTCACTTATCCCTTATTAGCATACTGAGTGTTGCTGGTGTTGTGCGTTATTAAACTGAGTGTTGCTGGTGTTGTGCGTTATTAAACTGAGTGTTGCTGGTGTTGTGTGTTATTAAAGATCGGTTGAGATGTTTGGAGCACAAGCTCGGCGGTTAGTTCAGGATTTAAAGTCGTTGAGTTTCTTCAGGTTTCCGGTGTGTTTATGGGCTGTGGTGTGTTTGTGTCAGTGTTGGTCGGGGCTGTGTAACGGGATGTGTGTGTGTGTGTTGATCAGGATGGTGTAACAGGAAGTTGTGTGTGTGTAACAGGAAGTTGTGTGTGTGTTCAGATGATGCTTCCTGAGGGGATTCGGAGGGACGACCAGAAGATGTTTGAGGAGGTGGAGATTCCCCCTAACGACCCCATGCCCATCGGCTTTGAGGAGAAACCAGTCTACATCGCCGACATGGACGAGGTACCCTGCCCTGCTCGTGCGTTCGTTCGTGTGTCTGTGTGTGTGTGTGTGTGTGTGACAGGTGTGTCATTGGTAGACTGGCAGCATGACTGACAGACACGCACAACACCTCCGGGCCAATAGCAGGCCTCACGCAGTCCCTTCCTGGCCAATAAATCAAATCAAATCAAATCAAATTTATTTGTATAGCCCTTTTTACACGCAAGCATGTCACAGAGGGCTTCACATACGCCCCTAGAACTGCCCCTCAACCAACCTAAACCCTCAAGGAAGACAAGGAAAAACTCCCAGAAAAACTCAGCAGGAGAAAAAATGGAAGAAACCTTGGGAGGAGCAATTCAGAGAGGGATCCCCTCCTCCAGAGACGGTTGGTGAGAGAGAGGAGCAGAACACAGGCTTAACATAGTCATACAGTGTCAATGGGTTTTTAAACACAAAAATCGATTGTTCAATCTTTATAGATGTAGGACAGGACCGGGAGACTCGCGAGACTCGCGAATAGCAGGCCTCATAAAGCCCCCTCATGGCCAATCAGGGCTCACCTGCTCGCATATCCATAGCTAATAGTAGAGCTGTGTGCTAGATGGACAGGTCCACATTCGTCAACACCCCCCCCCCCCCCCCCCCTCACACACACATCAGTCCAGGTTCGTACAGAGGTGGCTGCTTGATGATTCATCGTTTATCTAAGCCGTGGGACTTCACCGTACAAGTCCATCGTTAGGGCTCCGCTAGAGGACGTGCATAATCTCAGCGCTAACGGGAGCAGCGTCAGGGATAGCCAAGTGGCTGGTGTTGACGGAAGGCTTTTTGTCACATCAGGAGTGTGTTCATGTGTATCTGCTCACTTCCTTTAACCCCGCTGTCACTCACAGGAAGGAACTGTGCGTGTGTGTGTGTGCCTCACAAAGAGAGAAAGTGTGTGTGTGTGCGTGAGACGCGTCTGTGATGGGAGGAAGCGTGCGCGCGTGGGAAGCCATGACGGATTGATGTACCCGCGAATTCGTCTCGCCTGTGTGGCTGCTGTGGTTGTGTTTGCAGTGGTTGTGAACCTGTCTCAGGTGTGTGTGTGTGTGTCTCTCTCCCTCTCCCTCTCTCTCCCTCCCCTCGTCTGCGAGGTGGAGAGTGAGTGATCCAGATAGATGAGCGGCTCCTTCTGCTGAGCGGGGTGAATTAGCAGCGCCTCTATTCATTAGCCAAAGCTGTGGCAACTCAGAAACAAAGTGCCTCGCTCTCCCTAAAGCGCCGGCACACTGCACCTAATAAGTCTTTACCTCCTATTAGAGAGGCCTTTGAAAGGCTGGCACGAAAACCGGAAGTTTCTCTCTCGCTCTCGCTCTCTCTGTCTCTCTCTGTCTCTCGCTCTCTCTCTCTCGCTCTCTCTGTCTCTCGCTCTCTCGTTCAGATTGGCGTTTATTGAAAGCTGTAATGGGCAACTGTGCCTCTGTGGAGCTGCTGTGTCTTTAACAGCGCTGTGAAACATTAAAAGTAGAGAATTTATTAGGGTGCCTTTTAACTAATGAATCAGAGGTCTTGGTACGAACTGTTGTCACGGCGGTAAAAGCCTTCCTAATTCCTTTTAATAAATATGTGGCCCTCCACAACAAGCATTGCTCATGTTCCAGAGAGCCTCTACACACACCGATACACACACTTACAAACACACACACACAGCTCTAAATACACGTACAGACATAAACAGCTCTCACTACACATACGGACCCACATAAACATAAAATAAATGAGGGAGTCAGGTGGCTGAGCGGTTAGGGAAGCGGGCTAGTAATCTGAAGGTTGCCAGTTCGATTCTCGGCCGTGCCAAATTACGTTGTGTCCTTGGGCAAGGCACTTCACCCTACTTGCCTCGGGGGAATGTCCCTGTACTTACTGTAAGTCGCTCTGGATAAGAGCGTCTGCTAAATGACAAAATGTAAATGTAAACACCTAAATACACTCACACACACACGCACACCTAAACACACGCACACTTACACACCTAAATACAAACATACACACACACCTCCACCTCACCCTCACCCCCCAAACCCTCATATTAACCCCCCCCCCACACACCTTCACACACCTCACCCCTTCACCCTAACCCTTCCCACCTCACCCCCGCACACCTCACTCTCATTTTCGAACCCCCCCCCCCCCCACACTTCAGGTGAGATTGGAGCAATCCCCCCTCTCCCTCCCCCTTGTCTCCCCCCACGACCCGCCCCAGCGTGTGTTCGGGGGAGGGGGCAGGGCTGGCAGGGCGAGGCGAGGAGGAGAGGCATCCATAATTAATCCACCCTGATTGAATTTCCTAATCCAGTTTTGATTTGCTGGTCACATGTATGTGAGTTTACGGATCCTTGCAAAGCAGGTGTGGAGATGGGAGAGAGAGAGGAGGCACGTGGATCCCTGCAGGCCAGTACATGCCTGCTATGAGGGGGTGGAGGAGTGGAGGTAGTCTGGTGTTCTCTTCAGGTGTACAGACCAGGGGTCAGTTGCATACACTTGGTTTAAGACTAGTCTTAGCCTTAGACTGTCTTAAATTGTCAGGTTAGACTAGTCTAACTAAGCCTGTCTGTTGCATAAATAGTAAGACTGACTTAATTTGAGGTAAAAAAGTTAGCTACCTCTCCCCCTGGCTAAACCTTGCGGTAAGGGCTGAGTTGCTATGCCAACGATCTGTTAGTAGGCTACGTCATTATCTTAGAATAATTTATTACGAAAGGAAATAAGTGTGTTATTTGTAACTGCAGAAAATGTTGACTGGGTTCTGCTTTTCCGCAGAATAAAATTTCATTTTATTAAACGAGTGAGTAGATGACAACATAACTCACTTTATTGATGCTAGCACCAGCCATCTGCGTTGGAGTTGTTGATAAATGGAAGTAGCGTTGGGGTTAAATAAAGAATCTTAAAAACGCATACACTATTTGTTAATGAGACAACCTTTTTATATTGTATTTCTCCAACAGATATAGGTTTTCATCAGGTTTAAATGTCTCGATCTTCCTCCGTTAAGTGTCGCTGTTTTGTCCGCCATGTTTTATTTTTTCTTGAAGTGTCTTATTTTACCTATAATGCAAAGCGCTAAGTCAGTCTTACGTTAGTCACTGATCATAAAGCTTTATGCAACAGGTAAATTGAAGTGTCTATGGCAAGTCGGACTTAAAGTTGCATTTAGGTCTAAGACTAGGTCTACTTTTATGCAACTGGCCCCAGAAGAGTGGATCGTTTGTTTTCAACATTTAGGTGTGCCTCATGAGTGGGAGGGCGGGGCTTGCTGTTGGGTGGATGCATGTGAGAGCAGCATTTCCCTCTCTCTCCCCCCTCTTCTCTCTATCTCTCTCTCTCTCTCTCCCTGTGTCTCTCTCCCTCTCTCTCTCTCCCTTTTACTCTCTCTCCCTCTTACTCTCTCTCTCTCCCTGTGTCTCTCTCCCTCTCTCTCTCTCCCTTTTACTCTCTCTCCCTCTTACTCTCTCTCTCTCTCTCTCCCTCCTTCTCGTGATGCACGGTGGGGAAATGAATGAGGCTTCTGTTTTACTGGGTCTGCATCTCTGTCAAAGTACAGCACACATCTGGTGTGGGTGTGTGTGATGACGTACCAGTATAGATGTGTGTTTCTGTGGGTGCTTATTTGTGTGTGTGCTGTCGTGATAGCATGTGAGTGAAGGTGTGCGTTTGTGTGTGATTGCGTGCGTGTGTGGCGACGTGGAAGCAAAGGTGTGTGTTTCTGTGTGTGTTTCTGTGTGTGTTTTCACCGGTGTGTGGCTTTGTGTGTGTCCAGGTGATTGGTCTTGGAACAGGGTGATAAGCCGTTTGCTAAAACCAGCAATTAAAAGTTGATCATGCTGCCAATTCAAATAGAATGAAACGGAACAGTGGAGTAATTAAAAGGAAACCATGAGAATGACAACAATTCTATCTCTTAGCTTCTACTAATGCAGAGTGGGATGCAATTAGTTTGGAAGCATACACAAGCACACACAGTGAGTCTCACAGTAAACACAGCACACACAGTGAGTCTCACAGTAAACACAGCACACACAGTGAGTCTCACAGTAAACACAGCACACACAGTGAGCCTCACAGTAAACACAGCACACACAGTGAGTCTCACAGTAAACACAGCACACACAGTGAGTCTCACAGTAAACACAGCACACACAGTGAGTCTCACAGTAAACACAGCACACACAGTGAGTCTCACAGTAAACACAGCACACACAGTGAGTCTCACAGTAAACACAGCACACACAGTGAGTCTCACAGTAAACACAGCACACACAGTGAGTCTCACAGTAAACACAGCACACACAGTGAGTCTCACAGTAAACACAGCACACACAGTGAGTCTCACAGTAAACACAGCACACACAGTGAGTCTCACAGTAAACACAGCACACACAGTGAGTCTCACAGTAAACACAGCACACACAGTGAGTCTCACAGTAAACACAGCACACACAGTGAGCCTCACAGTAAACACAGCACACACAGTGAGTCTCACAGTAAACACAGCACACACAGTGAGTCTCACAGTAAACACAGCACACACAGTGAGTCTCACAGTAAACGCAGCACACACAGGAAGGATCCTCACAGTAAACGCAGCACACACAGTGAGTCTCACAGTAAACACGGCACACACAGCAGTGAGCCTCACAGTAAACACAGCACACACAGTGAGTCTCACAGTAAACACGGCACACACAGCAGTGAGTCTCACAGTAAACACAGCACACACAGTGAGTCTCACAGTAAACACAGCACACACAGTGAGTCTCACAGTAAACACAGCACACACAGTGAGTCTCACAGTAAACGCAGCACACACAGGAAGGATCCTCACGTCACTACAAACAGCAGCACGGCATTCTCTTCTGGAATCATCACCAGAACCTAGGACTAGAATCTTGACTGGAACTCTGAACCCGAACCCAGGACTAGAACCCTGGACCAGAACATTGGAAAGGAACCCTGAACCAGAACTCTGGACTAGAACCTTAAACTTAAACCCAGGACCAGAACCCTGAGTTGCTCTTATGCAGATCCGTCTAGGGCAGAAAATGAGTTGCAAATCGCCCTGGAGACGGCTGGTATTTAGATGTTTCTGTAGAATCATTACTGGGATCTATGTGAGTCCAATTAGTGTATTTTAAGTGGCTGGTGAGAGGCAGTGTATTCCCAGCCCGGACTGTTGGCGCATATGGCCGTAGGCTGTGTATACGCTCTGGTAATGAGCATGTCAGCCTACAGCCTGCCCCCCACCAACCAGGACAGGCCCACCAAACCTCCTGTGTGTGTGTGTGTGTGCGCGCACGCGCCCTCACACACACACCCACACACATCATAAATATTACGCACACGCACACACACCTTAAACACTTCACACATACACACACCATTTACACTACACACACACACACACACAGGTGTTGTGGGCCGACCGGTCTGACACAGAGGGGGGAGAGAGAAGGGGAGGGGGGAGTGAGGAGGGGGGAGAGGAGGGGAGGGGGGTCTGGTTCTGGGCGGTCCAGACCCGGTCGGAGCAGCTGAACCAGCTGGAGGTTCAGATTGAGGTTCTCACACTGCACATCCCAGCAGCTGGTCTCATTACAAACTTTATGTAACCCTGCTGCTAGGTGGACCTCTCTCTTTCTCTCTCTCTCTCTGTCTCTCTCTCCTCTCTCTCTCTCTCTCTCTCTCTCTCTCTCTCTCTCTCTTTCTCTCTGTCTCTCTCTGTCTCTCTCTCTCTCTCTCTCTCTCTCTCTCTCACACACACACTCACACTCACCATAAGCACTACACACACATCCCATAAATACTACCACACACACACATTCACCATAAATACTGCGCACACACACACACACCATAAATACTACACACACCATAAATACGTACACACACCATAAACACTACACACACACTCATTTACATTTATGCATTTAGCAGACGCTTTTATCCAAAGCGACTTCCAAGAGAGAGCTTTACAAAAGAGCATAGGTCACTGATCATAACAACGAGATAGCCCCAAACATTGCGAGCAGCCAAAACATGAAGCATACATTGTGAAAAACCAAATAAGTGCCAAAGGGAAGAACCATAAGAGCATGCAGTTAAACAAGTTACAATTAAACAACATGAAACTCAAAAAGTGCAAGAGTGTACCTGTAGAAAAGAAGACAAAACAACAATCAACAGTAAAATATTTCACAGCGAGTACAATCATTTAAAACCACTCACCACAAACACCACACACACACGTGTGGACCAGGTTCCAGCAGTCCCCTGGTTTTGGCCCAGCTCAGGTTCCTCTCCCCTGGCTGGGGTAGAACCAGAGCGTAGTGGGGCAGGTTCCTCTCCCCTGGCTGGGGTAGAACCAGTGCGTAGTGGGGCAGGTTCCTCTCCCCTGGCTGGGGTAGAACCACAGCGTAGTGGGACAGGTTCCTCTCCCCTGGCTGGGGTAGAACCAGTGCGTAGTGGGGCAGGTTCCTCTCCCCTGGCTGGGGTAGAACCAGAGCGTAGTGGGGCAGGTTCCTCTCCCCTGGCTGGGGTAGAACCACAGCGTAGTGGGGCAGGTTCCTCTCCCCTGGCTGGGGTAGAACCAGAGCGTAGTGGGGCAGGTTCCTCTCCCCTGGCTGGTGTAGAACCACAGCGTAGTGGGGCAGGTTCCTCTCCCCTGGCTGGTGTAGAACCACAGCGTAGTGTGGGGATCCTTGGGGGGTTAAGTGATGTTTTAGATAAACTGCAGCCCCCCGTCGCTTTCAGCTAGTCACCATGCTGAGGATGGATGTACACAGCCCAGACGAGGAGGCAGGCTTCTGTGTGTGTGTGTGTCCGTCTGTGTGTGTGTGTGTTATTGTGTGTGTGTGTCCGTCTGTGTGTGTGTGTGCGTCCGTCTGTGTGTGTGTGTGTTATTGTGTGTGTTTGTGTGTGTGTGTCCGTCTGTGTGTGTTTGTGTGTTATTGTGTGTGTTTGTGTGTGCGTGTGTCCGTCTGTGTGTGTTATTGTGTGTGTTTGTGTGTGTGTGTGTGTGTGTGTGTGTGTCCGTCTGTGTGTGTGGACGCTTTAGCTTTTCATTTTAAACAAAAGAACCCCCCCCCCCCCCCTTTTAGAGGTGTTCTAAAAGCCTTGTGTGTGTTTCTGTACACACCGGTTTACGAGTGTGTGTGTAAAAGCAGCAGTGGAAGGGGGGGGGGGGGGGGTAAACAGGTGTGTCAGAGTGGCTGTAGGGGCGGTAAGCATGCACGTCTGTTTTCGTAGGAATAGGAGTGCAGAGCCAGGTCTGTTCAGGTGACTGGTCTCCTATCAGTCCTACTTCCCAGGTCTGTTCAGGTGACTCTGGTCTCATATCACAGTCCTACTTCCCAGGTCTGTTCAGGTGACTCTGGTCTCATATCACAGTCCTACTTCCCAGGTCTGTTCAGGTGACTGGTCTCCTATCACAGTCTTACTTCCCAGGTCTGTTCAGGTGACTGGTCTCCTATCACAGTCTTACTTCCCAGGTCTGTTCAGGTGATTCTGGTCTCCTATCACAGTCCTACTTCCCAGACGAGGAGAACCACCACGTCCTCCAGATGTCCGTGTTGCCTCAGCCGGACGGTGTGTCGACTGAGACGTGTGCAGAGTAGCGAGGGTGTATGGGTAGGTTTGTGGGAGATTAGGCTGGATTAGGGTTACCTGTCAACGCCAGCATAGTTAATGCACTGCAGTAGGTGGAGAATCTCAACGACTGTCTACACTTCCACACCCTGGAGACGGTCGCTGCTAGGGACATCTGCAGCTCCTTTCGGAAGATGTGTGTGCATATATTTGCATAACAATGAAACCAGAGATGTTTTTAAGGAAAGAGAGGGAGAGGAAGAAAGGGAAGAAGAAAAAAAACAAAACGGTGATTTTCAAAGATCATTAAACGATGGCAACTTCATATTTACAACATGTGTGCAGTACCTCAAGGTGAATATTGGGGCAGGCATATATCTGCATGAATTAGCATGTTTAACGAGGGCAGGGACAGTGCTTGCTGGTTCCTAACAGACTAAGTCGATAAATCAAAACAGAGCCAGCCGCTAAAGTGAGCGCGGCGGCTCTCTGGTCACCACGGCGACACCGGAGTGTTCTAGAGCCCTGAGTAGGAGGGGGGAGGAGGGGGGGGGGGGGGGGGCTAATTTAGACATGAATATTTATAAGTTGGTGCTCTTAGGCCTTGCCCTCCAGGGAAATAATTGGTTGAACAGGAAGAAGCCTGACTCGCCTCACTGCTTTTAGAGAGATGGAGAGAGATGGAGGGAGAAAGGGAGAGGGGACGAGAGAGATGGAGAGAGCGAGTGAGAGAGAGAGCAGTGGGAAGGAGAGAGATGGAGAGAGAGTTAGGGATGGAGAAAAGAGGGGGCGATAGAGAAAGATGGAGAGCGATAAAGAGAGATAAAAGAAGAGAGGGAGAGAGGGGGGGAGCGGAGGAAGTTATTTCCCGAATCATTTAGATACAGCAGCGAGATGATAACAGTCTAACAGAAGAGTGGGAAGATGAAAGTTTGTTCTCTGGACTGAGTTAAGGAGGTCTTCAGACTGTCTGAAGTAGAAGACAGACTAGACAGACAGACAGGCAGACAGGCTGGCAGACAGAGAGACAGACAGACAGACAGACAGACAAGTCAGACAAGACAGACAAGACAGACAAGACAGACAGACTAGACCAAGGGTGGGCAATTAATTTTCCCGAAGGGCCACGTGAGAAATTGGGACCGTTGTGGTGGGCCGAACCAATAGGCAGAACTTCATTCTGCTCAATATACATTTCATTACTTTATTATTATTTTATTATTACTTTATTATTACTTTATTATTACTTTATTATTACTTTATTATTACTTTATTATTACTTTATTATTACTATATTATAAATTTTATTACTAAAAACAGTAAATTACATGGTTTTGAGCTGCTACTGGTAATACAATAAGGCTATGAAAATATGTCAAAAGTGTCATTACATTTTTTGAACATACCTTTAAACCTTCACTAAAATACATTAGATATATGTTAAAGATCAGCAATTGATTAACTTTATACAAAAGCAAAAAGTGCTTTTGATGTTTTCCAGTTCAGTTTTTCTTACTCAGTGAGAAAAATCCAGTCTGTCTAGGGCTTGAACAAGTGCATTGAAGTCTGGTTGAATGTCTGAGGTAGATATGTGAAGGACAGCTGACAGGTGATCATCAGGGTCTGCAGCTTAACTAGCAAACCATCAGCGGCCCGCGCCCACTCTGCATCAGTCAAGTTCTTGTATTTGTCCCCGTGTTTAGTCCCATAGTGTCGATTCAAATTGTAATCCTTCAACACAGCGACCTTTTATCGACAAACTAAGCACACAGATTTGCCTTTGACTTCAGTAAACAGATACTTAGAAGTCCATGTGTTGTTAAAAACTCTACATTCTGTATCAACCTTTCGTTTTTCACATTGAGCTGACATTTTCAAGGGCTAACCAACAGCTAACTCAGTGTCTCCTGTCGGTGAGGTTGCGTAAGCGCACATATGTAAATCGCCTGATCACTGTAGTCTTTCAGGACTACATATTTTGTATGACCAGACCTGCGGGCCGTAAAAGGCCCAGGTCTGGACTAGACAGACAGGCTGACAGAAAGACAGACAGACAGACAGGCAGACAGACAGGCAGAAAGGCAGGCAGGCAGGCAGACAGGCAGAAAGGCAGACAGACAGGCAGACAGACAGACAGGCAGACAGACAGGCAGACAGGCAGGCAGACAGGCAGGCTGGTCTTCAGTGCTACCTTTCTGTCAGTCAGCAGCCCCTCATTCACCGTCTGTGAGACCACCACATCCCCCAGCTCTCCCAGCTTAAGTGGACTCTAATAAAGCTGCTCTCTGATGCATTCATAACCTCTTGGTCTCTATGTTCCCAGGCTGGACGGCCGTCAGAGCCGCCCCAGAGCCGGCCCTGACCGGCAAGGCTGCGGCATGACACAGCACTCTTTAATTATTTCTTTTCATGAGTGTCGAAGCGAAACGGCGGAGTGGAGAGTGGTGACATATTTTTAATGAATCCTTGAATAAATGATACTGCTGCTCTCTACTCTGGAGGCATCCTCTCCTCAACCTGAGGGAGGGGAGGGGAGAGAGAGGAGAGGAGAGAGAGGAGAGGTGGAAGAGGAGAATGAGGGAGAGGGAGTGAGGTGAATGAGAGTGAGAGAGAGGAAGATGAGAGAGGGGAGAGGAGGGATGTAGAGAAGTTAGGGTTACATAGTGATGCTGCTTTAACAGGTCAATGTGCTCCTGGATCTCATGTCTGTTCCTGTGTGTGTGTGTCTGTGTGTGTCCATGTGTGCGTGTCTATGTGTGTGCGTGTCTGTGTGTCCGTGTGTGTGTGTGTGTGTCTGTCTGTGTGTGTGTGGGGGTGTGTGTATGCGCGTTTGTGTGTGTGTGGGTGTGTGTGTGTGTGTGGGTGGTGTGTATGCGCGTTTGTCTGTGTGTGTGTGCGTGTGTGTGTGTGTGGGTGTGTGTAGTGGGGGCTGTCCCCACAAGGCACAAAAGGGCAGACTGTCTTCACATCAGAGTAGCTGGCTGACTGACACCCACTCTCTGTTGTCATAGCGAAGCAGGGCAGAGTGCAGGTTGATTGACAGCTGTTCCCACCACTCAGGAGTTGGCAACTGAGTGTGGGCAGGAGGTGTGGCTTGTCAGTCAACCTTGGGCAGTGATTGGTCTGTCTGTGTTATTGACGGATGGTCCTAAACAGTATTCTTGTTTTGAACCAGTAACAATATTGTCAATTCATGTAACTGACTCACTTTAAACTGAACAAGTGTGTGTGTGTGTGTGTGTAGATCACCCAGCTAGTTGTTAATGTTCCTTTTTCACTGAAGAAGTACATAGAATCGCTGTGTGTGTGTGGTCATGTTTAACTACCCTTGTGGGTATCAAATGTCTTCACAAGTACAGTGAAACATGAAAAACCTGACCTTGTGGAGCTCTTGTGCTGGGCCCCAGAACTGAAAATGCAATTTTTATGGGTTTTAAAGTTAGAATTACGTTAGGGGTTGGGGGCTAGTGGTTAGAGAGAACACAATTTGGAATGGAAGTGAATGGGCCCCACTAGGATAGAAAAACTAACTTCTGCGTGTGTGTGGGTTGTGTGTGTGTGTGAGCAGATCGCCCAGCTGGTGTTCAAGGGGATGACTCGTCTGAACAGGATCCAGTCCATCGTGTTCGAGACGGCCTACAACACCAACGAGAATCTGCTGATCTGCGCTCCCACCGGCGCCGGCAAGACCAACATCGCCATGCTGGCCGTGCTGCATGAGATACGACAACACCTGCACCCTGGGGGCATCCGCAAGGAGGAGTTCAAGGTACACACACACACACACAGAGACACACACACACACACATACAGAGACACACACACACACACACACACAGAGACACACACACACACACACACACAGAGAGACACACACACACACACATACACATACAGAGACACACACATACAGAGACACACACACACATACAGAGAGACACACACACACAGAGACAGACACAGCTAGTTACGGTGGCCACTTTTCATACATCACCATTAAGTTTGCTCAATCTAAGACACTGGCGTCATATTTCTCAATAAATTGTGATTTGTGCTGGTTGCCAGGTAACAAATGGTTCTGTGTTGTAAATTCATTTATCATCACTGTGTCCCTCCCTCCCTTCTACCTCACCTTCCCTCTTGCTCTCTTCCACTTTCACACTCTAACTCTGTCTCCTTCTCTCTTTCTCTCCCTCCCCCCAATTGACTTTCTCCCCCCCAATTGACTCTCTCTCCCCTCTCCCCTCCCCCCCCCACCTCTCCCCCCTCCCTTTCCTCCTCTTCTCCCCCCCCCCCCCCCCCCTCTCTCTCCTCCCTCTCTGTAGATAGTGTATGTGGCTCCTATGAAGGCCCTGGCTGCAGAGATGACTAATTACTTCAGCAAGCGTCTGGAGCCTCTGGGCATCGCTGTCAAGGAGCTGACTGGAGACATGCAGCTGACCAAGGGAGAGATCCTGAGAACACAGGTATCACACACACACACACCAGTGTAAACACACATACAAACACACACACAGGTTTAAAAATACACACACACGTGTAAACACACATACACACACATACAAACACACATTTACATGTATTTATTTAGCAGACGCTGTTATCCAGAGCGACTTACAGTAAGTACAGGGACATTCTCCCAGAGGCAAGTAGGGTGAAGTGCCTTGCCCAAGGACACAACGTTAAATTTGGCACGGCCGGGAATCGAACCAGCAACCTTTTGATTAATAGCCCGCTTCCCTAACCGCTCAGCCATCTGACCCCCAAACACACATGCACACACACACATGGGTGTAAACACACACACCAGTGTAAACACACATACACACATACAGTACTCACACACATGGATGGAAACAAACACAGATGCAGAAACACACTCACACACAAACATTTTTGCACACAAACACGCCAACATAGCCCAGCACTGCTGTGTGTTCTCTATCACCCCCTAGTGGTCACATTCTCACAAAGGATCTGGGATCTTCTGCTCCTGTCTGTCACAACAGCTTTCAGACCTAACAGCAGAGTCGAGAGAGAGAGAGAGAGAGAGAGAGAGAGAGAGAGAGAGAGAGAGAGAGAGAGAGAGAGAGAGAGAGAGAGAGAGAGAGAGAGAGAGAGAGAGAGAGAGAGAGAGAGAGAGAGAGAGAGAGAGAGAGAGAGAGAGAGAGAGAGAGAGAGAGAGAGAGAGAGAGAGAGAGAGAGAGAGAGAGAGAGAATACAGCAGAAGATCAAGGATCAGAAGTGCAGAGTTCTAGTATATCCACAATATTTAGGTAGTCAGAGTCTAGAAAATGTCATTAATGTCGTTATTTATCAGGCACAGTGCAACGTATCCACACATCAGCAAACAGGGTTAGGGTGGGTGAGAAACAGCCTTACAGTACAGGTCAATAACATTTGAATTGGAACAATTACATCTTAATTACTTAAATGTAGTGCAACAATAAAATTGACATTTCTTAAATGCAGTGCAACAGTGACATCTCGATTACAGTCGCTAGCTAATAAATGCACGGTGAACAAAGAAGAACAGCATTAATAAGATCTCGGTTCCTCGACCGCTGTACTAGCAACAGTAACAGCAGAGCCTGGTACTGCTCAGAGTGGAGGACAGGAGGGCAACACCAAGCCCTCCCGGCTGCACTCGCTCCAGACAGACGCTGGAACAACAGGATGTCACATACCCAGCACCAAACGGCCACACTTCAGGTGTTGCAGGGAGTAATGAGATGCTTGAGTGCTTCTTTCTCTGGTGGTGTGTGTGTGTGTGTGTTTAAGTGTGATGGTACTGTACTAAAATCTCCAGTGTGGTTCACCGGAGGTCTATAATGTTTGTGATTCAGTTCTGAGTTGGTATCATTACTCCCCTGACTCACACACACATTTAAAAGCCCCTTTGTCATGTTTAAATGACAGAAGCTTTAAGAGAAATAACATTACCTGAACTATAAACACACACACACACATACACATTTCCCCCCCCCCCCCCCCCCACACACACACACACACACACAGTGTCTATGCAGCCGACCAAAGGAGTGTAGTGTAAATGTGTAGTTCCCATAGTGACTAATCCCTTCTCTCTCCGTCTCTCTCTCTGCTTCTCTTTCTCTCTGTTCTTATTTCCAAGTTCCACTTTAATCTCTCCTTCTTTGGCCCCCCAGCATTACTGTGACAACTGTTTGTTGTAGTTTCCATGGTGACTGCAGTAGTACTGTAAAAGGCGACAGCCTGCTGTGAAGGGGCGGGGCCTCTTCCTCTGGCCTTCTGGAGGCGGGGCCTCTTCCTCTGGCGGGGCTAGGTCATTGGAGAGGAGGGGGCAATGCTAGGGAGACGGAGGAGGTAGAGAAGGTAAGGGAGAGAGAGAGAGGGAGACAGAATGGAGGAGAGGGAGGGTGGTGGAGAGAGAGAGGGAGGAGAGGGATGGACAGAGAGGAGAAGAGAGGGAGGTTCGTAAAGAGAGAGAGAGAGAGAAGGAGGTGAGAGGGATGGAGAGAGGAAGAGAGGGAGAGTGGTAAAGAGTGAGAGAGGAGAGTGATGGATAGAGGGATGAAGGGGTGGTGGAGAGTCAACTAAGCCTGAGCTGTTTTTAGTGCTTTGAGTGCTCGTCAACCCACCGGGATCCATCTTCAGCAGGCCCTGCCTCTGACCAACCCCCTCACAGGCTCTCTCTCCCCGACAGAGCTCCAGAGCCCAGCCTGCTCACAGCCCAGTTATCCAGACCCCTGCACATATGGAAACATGCTTCCCCGAGGGCCACATCCATGCGGGGCTGCGTTGCCCCTCGCAGCGTGCGGGTGTGTGGGGACCGGGGCCTCTGACTGCCTTCCTCTGGGGGCGTTGGTGGCCCTCCTAGGGCCAGACAGGTAGAGTAAGGGACAGACAGACTAGGAGGACAGACAGACAGGTAGAGTAGGAGGCAGGCCCGGGGTGGGTAATCGGGAGAGTTCCCGGTGGGCCGCTTCACTTTTGGGCCGGTCGAGGATTTTTGTTGTTGTTGACATTGGTCACGTTAGTCTGTCTTCTCTTAAAGTAGGCTACACACGTTCTGTATTCTGATACCGCAGCCTCTGCATGGGTTGTACCATGTGAGGGAGTTCTCCCCTCCCAAATAGAGTTGGTTGGGTCCATAGCCCGTCTTTTCCAAAAAGTTTTCTCAGATCGGCTACCGATAGCTGGGCCGGGCGGCCCTACCGTAACGATACGCGTCAGGGAGGATGGATGGGAGCAGGGCCGGAGTGATGGCATCACTAGACAAGGTTTTACCAATTGAAAAAAGGCTATGTTTATTTTACATAAAGCTCAAAAAACTATTTTGCGCTCAAATAATGGCCAACATTTTTTTGCGCTGCGAGCATTAAGTGTGGAAGTCCCTATCTTGCATCACATCAAACCCATACGTCCTAGGGCTAAGCCCCGAATGTTTACAACGTCTGGCCTCGTGCCTGATTAACACTCGGATCGTTAAGCAGTCTAAAAAATGGTATCAATATAAAAAACTACGATCCCTTTCTGTAATCATGATACCCCCCAGAAAAGTTCACTGCACCCCCAGTCAAAGCAGGCTGCATCCGGCCCTGTTTGGTATACAGAAAAAAGTGGGCCGGTCTGGGGCCTGAAACTCCCGGGCTGAAAAGTGGCCCCACTCCGGCCCTGCTAGGAGGACAGAGACTGACGAGGAGACAGACAGGTAGAGTAGGAGGACAGACAGACTGACGAGGAGACAGACAGACAGGTAGAGTAGGAAGACAGACAGACTGACGAGGAGACAGACAGACAGGTAGAGTAGGAGGACAGACTGACGAGGAGACAGACAGACAGACAGGTAGAGTAGGAGGACAGACAGACTGACGAGGAGACAGACAGGTAGAGTAGGAGGACAGACAGACTGACGAGGAGACAGACAGGTAGAGTAGGAGGACAGACTGACGAGGAGAGACAGACAGACAGGTAGAGTAGGAGGACAGACAGACTGACGAGACAGACAGACAGTTAGAGTAGGAAGACAGACAGACTGACGAGGAGACAGACAGACAGGTAGAGTAGGAGGACAGACAGACTGACGAGGAGACAGACAGACAGGTAGAGTAGGAGGACAGACAGACTGATGAGGAGACAGACAGACTGACGAGGAGACAGACAGACAGGTAGAGTAGGAGGACAGACAGACTGATGAGGAGACAGACAGACAGGTAGAGTAGGAGGACAGACAGACTGACGAGGAGACAGACAGACAGGTAGAGTAGGAGGACATAGAGAGGTAGACTAGGGGACAGACAGACTAGGAGACTAACCCTAACCCAGACAGCACAAAGCGCAAACTGGAGTGGGTGCAGAAACAGGCGTATCTCCAGTAAAAGGTGAAAAGAGGATAGTGGAGCTTAGACTTAAGAGGTTCTTAAAACTCACAGAGACTTAAGATTGGAGGGACGGAGGGAGGGGTGGGGAGAGCAAGACAGGTAGAGGGTTGTGGATGGTTCTGGAGAAAGCCATCCAGATGTGTTGCGTCAGCAGAGAGATGTGATAGATTCGGGTCTGTGTCCATCCACGTTGAATAACTCAACAAAGAGCATGATTAGACCTCCAATACCGCTAGAGAGACGAGACCATATTCTGCTTTTGCTCTCTTTCTTCTGGTCTAATTTTGTTGCTCTTTGTGTTATTTTATTGAGAGAGAGAGAGGGAGGGAGAGAGAGAGAGAGGAGAGGGAGAGGAACACAATCTGACAGGGCTTTCATGTAGTTCAGAGTGAGGGACTAAGTGTGCAGAGCTCTCATCAGGTGAGTACTGGTAATGTAGTCAGCTAGTTCTCTTGTCCTGTACCCCCCCCTCCACCCCGCCCCCCCTGTCGTTCTCTCCCCTTCACTCTCTGCTTTTCTCTTTTCTCTCCACGCATTCCTCCCTCTCCATTTTTCTCTCTCACTTTCTCTTTCCCTTTCTTCCTCTATACATTTCTCTCTCTCAATTCCATTCAGCATACTTCATTGGCGTGCATGTTCAGGTTATAGCAGTCCACTGTGAAGGGACAGCATATGTAACTAGAAAGTGTGTTTCCTGCAGAAAATGAGTTGGAAAGCTGACAGCTGAAATGAATTTTATTTTAAATCTGAAAATACATAAATGAGAAAATACCAGCAAGCTGAAAACTGAAATGAATTTTACAAAATTGTGGACATTTCAAATGGCTTTGCTGAAAAGGGTTAATGCCAAAAAGCCAAGACCTGCACTGCGGAAAAAACATGATAGTTGAATTTCAAAAGAGGCAGTGTGGAAGCTGAACTGCATCATCTAACAATGCTAAGAGCTGAAATACAATTACGGGAGAAGCTGAAAGCTGAACTGTTAAACAGAAGAAGAAGTAGGCTAGTCGTAAGCAATAGTAGTTAGTAAAAGAGATATTAGCAGCATCTGCAGAATTAGTAGTTGTAGTAGTGGCATAAGATATAGCAGCACTAGTAGTATCAGTAGTGGAAGTAGTTGTGTTGTGGTGCTCTTAGTCTTTTAATGAGACGAGTTGACTGAATAGCTTGTCTTGTGTCTCCACTAATAAGCTAATACCAATCACCTGTGTAAGAGACTGAGTGGCACGTGTCTGTTTGGTTGCCACGGTGATGGTGCAGCTATGATTGCTAACGTGCTGAGGGCAGAGAGAATAACAGACATTTACCTAGCATCCACACCTCAAACAAGTTAACCTAGACGCAAAACTATACGTCCAATCCAAAAAATAAGGATATTTTCCGAGACCCAAGACTCTGCCGAAACCAGAGATGTCCTTTATATGTCTGTGCGGTCAGAAATACGACTCTACCGGCAGTTTCAAAATATTGTTCTTTTTGCTTTCTCTGAGAAATGTGTCACCAGATTTGCATTGGTCTCTATGGGGCGAGAGTTGGACTTTGTCTCGCTTTCGTGGGGCTCTGAACAAATGTGTACGTCTGTTGGATTCAACAGACAACTGACTACGACCAGCACAAAATTAGCTATCTATTGATCCAAAATGAAAATTGTGGCAATGCTGGCAAACTAGAAATACTTTTTGAAACTGATTTCGAAGCTCCCCTCCACTCTAAGCATTTCAGTCTGCACTCTAGGCTCTCACATACACACCCATGTAAATCTCAGAAACGGTTTGAAAAAGTCATGAAACATAATCAGTGATATTTAAAAAAGTTGAATAGATATCAAAAAGCTGATTTAAAAAAATAATAGTTTAGGGTTTGTCAACATTTTAAAGTTTAAATGGTGGCTGTAGCTGAAAGATTGAGGAAGAAGAAGGATTTGAAAAGTTTAAGAAGTTTAAGAGGATTGAGAGGATTTGAAAAAAAACTCCATTGTAAAACCAATGTAAAAAATATTATGAATATTGATTTCTATTAATTCAAGCATAATAGGTACAAAGCTGAAAAGATATAGCACCCATGGCCTGAAACTGCATGAATTTTTTGATAGCCTGAACGGTTTTAATATCTGAAGATATGAAGGCGCTGAAAGGTGTCGCGGAAGAAATAGAAGAAGTTGAATAAAGATTCAAAGAACAATACTTGGAATGCTGAAGCAGCATTCCAACAATTATTAACACACATCTTTCTCTCTCTCCTTGTCTCTCTCTACCCCCCTCTCCCTCATTCTAAACACACCGACTCTCTCCCTGTGCATGGGTGTTGCACGGAAACACCACAATTGGGTGTACATGTGTACATGTGATGTCGTGGTTGAGGGGTGAAAATGATGCCGCTTCCGCCGGTGGGATGAGAGAGGAAGCGACGGAGCGAGTGTGAGAGAGGAGGAGAGCAGGCTGAGCACCGGGGCGCCCCGCTAATGAGACTGTGAATAGCACTCATTCATGTGTCTGGAAGTTAATTTCCCTTATCAGGAATGCGGTTGCTCTCAGTCTCCCTTTAGGTGAACTTTTAAATGGCACAGGGGTTAAGGGACCTGGTCTGCAATACATCCCCGGAGGGGGAGGAGGGAGAGGGGGTGGGCAAGTAGAGGGGAGAGAGAAAGAGAGGGGAGGAGGGCAGGGGAGCGATGAGAAGGGGATAGGAGAGGAGGTGGGTGCAGAGGAGAGCAGAGCAGTGGAGGAGAGGTGCAGAGATGGACTCTCCTGCACCTTGGAACCTCAGTGTTGACGACAAGGAAGTCTCTCTGCTGTTTTCGAACTCTCCATCTTTCTGTGTCACAGAGGCGCCTCTGCTCCTGAGGCCTGCTTCTCCCTGCCACCTGCCAGCCAGGTGACAGCACAGAGACAGACAGCCAGGTGACAGCAGAGAGACAGACAGCCTGGTGACAGCAGAGAGACAGACAGCCAGGTGACAGCACAGAGACAGACAGCCAGGTGACAGCACAGAGACAGACAGCCAGGTGACAGCACAGAGACAGACAGCCAGGTGACAGCAGAGAGACAGACAGCCTGGTGACAGCAGAGAGACAGACAGCCAGGTGACAGCACAGAGACAGACAGCCAGGTGACAGCAGAGAGACAGACAGCCAGGTGACAGCAGAGAGACAGACAGCCAGGTGACAGCAGAGAGACAGACGGCCAGGTGACAGCAGAGAGACAGACAGCCAGGTGACAGCACAGAGACAGACAGCCAGGTGACAGCAGAGAGACAGACAGCCAGCCAGAGAAACCAGCACACAACTCCCCCTGCCCAGCCCTCCTCTCCCCTCCATCATCCCTCCCCCTGTCTATCCTCACCCCTCCATCATCCCTCCCTCTGTCTCTCCTCACCCCTCCATCATCCCTCCCTCTGTCTCTCCTCACCCCTCCATCATCCCTCCCTCTGTCTCTCCTCACCCCTCCATCATCCCTCCCTCTGTCTCTCCTCACCCCTCCATCATCCCTCCCTCTGTCTCTCCTCACCCTCCATCATCCCTCCCTCTGTCTCTCCTCGTCCATCCATCCCTCACCCCTCCTCACCCATTCATGCCTCCTCTGTACCCCCTTCCTGCCCTTCGTACTCTGCCCTCCCTCTCTTCCTCCCCCCCCCCCTCGCCACTTACCTCTACCTCCCACATCCTCCACTCTCCGTGGCGCGAGATAGTTGCCATGGTAACAGCCGAGGGGTCTGGAGAGTTGCAGGCACACGTACCCGTGCGTGTGTGTGTGTGTGTGTGGGGGGGGGGGGGGGGGTGGAAGGCTGGCAACTTCTCCTCATCTCTACTCCTCCTCTCGTCTACTCCTCTCCTCCTGACCTCCTCTTCTCCTCTCATCTCCCCTTCTCCTGACCTCCTCTTCTCCTCTCATCTCCCCTTCTCCTGACCTCCTCTTCTCCTCTCATCTCCCCTTCTCCAACTCACCTCCTGTCCTCCTCTCCTGTCTCCTCTCCTTCGTGAGACAGGCAGGCAGTGAGACAGGCAGGCAGTGAGACAGGCAGGCAGTGAGACAGGCAGGCAGTGAGACAGGCAGGCAGTGAGACAGGCATGCAGTGAGACAGTCAGATAGTCAGACAAACAGGCAGGCAGATGTGTGCCCTCCAGACAGACAGGCATCATGGATAATTAGGAGCTAAGTGCAGCTGTGGGGAGACCTTGTCATGGCCCGTGTTCCACACCAGCGCACATATCAACACTCCACTTCCACTGTGGGTGGAACCACAGCCCCCAGGCCTGTTTGCAGCATGGATGACCCACGCACACCACTCTCTGCCCTGCCGTCCCTCTGGCTTCTCCACGATTGGTCCTTCACAGAACGCCTTGTGTTCCCTCCGGACGGTTCCGTGTCGGAATCGTTCTGGCGGACGTGAAGCTACGTTCTGACACCGACCGCAACCTTCTCCCAGGTGTAGCTCAGTAGTAGAGCGTTTAACTGCTCATCAGAAGGTCACATGTTGGAATCTCTCCGGATGGAAGCGTTTGCTAGAAATCCTCATCGTTATTCTCATCTGACTACGAAGGCAGCCATCTTTGTCTGTCTCGAGAAACCGGGCTCTGAATGAAGTTCTAATTGTGCAGGCGTATTGCTCAGGCCTCAAGGCCGCGCAGTGTGAAGGTGTTTGAGCGAGCGGCTCACGCGTTCAGACTCAAGGCACTAGCGTTCTCCGGTCCCCGCTTCCTGTAAGCAGCTCCCTGAGGAGCAGGACCCAGATTCTGCCTCTTCAGCCGGGATGGGTGGAGCCCGTAGCCACGGCGACTGTCTGCAGTAACCAGGGCTCGTGGCAGACGTCCTACACCACAGAAGGCAATAGTGGCGCGTTTTCCCCTGACGTTAAACCTGTCTTTTAGTGTTTTGGGAGGGGGGGATGGAGGGGGGGAGGGGGGAGGGGGGTAATTAAAGCGAGCACTCCAACCTGCCTGCCAGAACATCCATTTTGAGGCAGCTCCCAATTAGGAGGTGTGTGTGTGTGTATATGGTGTATGTGTGTGTACGGTGTGTATGTGCGTGCTGTGTGTGTGTGTGTGTTAGAGAGAGAGCGCTCCAGTCTCTAATGGCCGGGCAGATTGATTTAAATGCAAACTAGAGAGGATTTAATGAACTGCTTTTACAGAAAGTGTTTAATAGGAGTTTCCCCATTCCCAGACACTCATTCATTATGCAGCCTTGTGTGTTTTTGTCTTTTATCTCGCAGTAAAATCCTAGTCTTAATTCTTAAGAAGTCTTAATTGTGACTGAGTTGTTGTAAGTGGCCACTTCTCGAAGTAGCAGACCCCCACTTCTCTGTGTCTCTCTCTCTGTCTCTCACTCTGTCTCCTCTCACTCTGTCTCTTTCTCTCTCTTTCTCACTCTCTCTCTCTCACACTCTATCTCTCTCTCTCTGTCTCTCCGTCTCTCCCTCCATCTCTCTGTGTCTCTCTGTCTGTCTTAGGTGCACCTAAGACCCAAGGCAGCAATCGCTATCGAATCAACAGACGTGCAATTTAGCTAGCAGGGGAAGAATACAAACAACGAAAATCACCAGTTAACTTACTTTAAATTTGCAAGAACTATAGACTTATACAATAACAGGCTTAAATGAACTGACAACATAAATTATACGACTTACAGTTCTCAAGGACGCACACACGCAATCTCAACTGCGATGTGAAGTATGTGTCTGTCTGTGCATGTACTCCGACACTCTAACAATGGTAGATGGCCAAAACATTTTTACAGCCCTATTTCTGATACCGTGGCAGCAGAAATGTAGCCGTGGAAGAACAGAGGAAGAGCACAGAGGAAACACTGTCCTGGATGATCCAGAGACTGACCCCCTTGTCTCTGTGTGTGTGTGTCTCTGTGTGTGTGTGTCTCTGTGTGTGTGTGTCTCTGTGTGTTTGTGTCTCTGTGTGTGTGTGTCTCTGTGTGTGTGTGTGTGTGTGTGTCTCTGCGTGCTCCAGGTGCTGGTGACCACTCCAGAGAAGTGGGACGTGGTGACCAGGAAGAGTGTGGGTGACGTGGCTCTGTCCCACATGGTGCGTCTGCTCATCCTGGACGAGGTGCACCTGCTGCACGAGGACCGAGGGCCTGTCCTAGAGAGCCTGGTGGCCCGCACCCTCCGCCAGGTTAGGACCACACACACACACTCACACACACACACACACACAGAGACACACGCACACACACACACTCACGCAGAGAGACACGCACACACACACAGAGACACACGCACACAGACACACACTCACACAGACACACACACTCACACAGCAGAGAGACACGCACACACGCACACAGACACACACACACACACTCACACAGAGAGACACACACACAGAGAAAGACACACACACAGAGAGCGACACACACGCACACACAGACACTGACACACACACATACACAGAGAGACACACACACTCATGCAGAGAGACACACGCACACACAGACACTCACACACACACACACACACACAGAGAGACACAAACACACACACACAGAGACACACACACTCACACAGAGAGACACACACACACACACACAGAGACACACACACACACACAGAGACACACACACACAGAGACACACACACACACAG
>CM042871.1:2864391-2924391 GCA_023658055.1 Thaleichthys pacificus | reverse complement strand
GGCACACAATCATACACACACACACACGTATATACTATATATATATATATATCATTTTATTTATATATATGTGTGTGTGTGTGCACGGTATATCTGTGTTTGAACGCTGTGATCATAGTTGTTGGTTGTGAGAGAGTTCCCTTCTGAGAGAGTTAATGGATGAATGTGGTGATATCTACCCTGTGGTGGTTCATACAGTGTATCTACCCTGTGGTGGTTCATACAGTGTATCTACCCTGTGGTGGTTCATACAGTGTATCTACCCTGAGGTGGTTCATACAGTGTATCTACCCTGAGGTGGTTCATACAGTGTATCTACCCTGAGGTGGTTCATACAGTGTATCTACCCTGAGGTGGTTCATACAGTGTATCTACCCTGCGGTGGTTCATACAGTGTATCTACCCTGTGGTGGTTCATACAGTGTATCTACCCTGTGGTGGTTCATACAGTGTATCTACCCTGAGGTGGTTCATACAGTGTATCTACCCTGAGGTGGTTCATACAGTGTATCTACCCTGTGGTGGTTCATACAGTGTATCTACCCTGTGGTGGTTCATACAGTGTATCTACCCTGCGGTGGTTCATACAGTGTATCTACCCTGAGGTGGTTCATACAGTGTATCTACCCTGCGGTGGTTCATACAGTGTATCTACCCTGAGGTGGTTCATACAGTGTATCTACCCTGCGGTGGTTCATACAGTGTATCTACCCTGAGGTGGTTCATACAGTGTATCTACCCTGCGGTGGTTCATACAGTGTATCTACCCTGAGGTGGTTCATACAGTGTATCTACCCTGCGGTGGTTCATACAGTGTATCTACCCTGAGGTGGTTCATACAGTGTATCTACCCTGCGGTGGTTCATACAGTGTATCTACCCTGAGGTGGTTCATACAGTGTATCTACCCTGCGGTGGTTCATACAGTGTATCTACCCTGAGGTGGTTCATACAGTGTATCTACCCTGAGGTGGTTCATACAGTGTATCTACCCTGCGGTGGTTCATACAGTGTATCTACCCTGAGGTGGTTCATACAGTGTATCTACCCTGCGGTGGTTCATACAGTGTATCTACCCTGAGGTGGTTCATACAGTGTATCTACCCTGAGGTGGTTCATACAGTGTATCTACCCTGTGGTGGTTCATACAGTGTATCTACCCTGAGGTGGTTCATACAGTGTATCTACCCTGCGGTGGTTCATACAGTGTATCTACCCTGAGGTGGTTCATACAGTGTATCTACCCTGCGGTGGTTCATACAGTGTATCTACCCTGAGGTGGTTCATACAGTGTATCTACCCTGCGGTGGTTCATACAGTGTATCTACCCTGAGGTGGTTCATACAGTGTATCTACCCTGCGGTGGTTCATACAGTGTATCTACCCTGAGGTGGTTCATACAGTGTATCTACCCTGAGGTGGTTCATACAGTGTATCTACCCTGCGGTGGTTCATACAGTGTATCTACCCTGAGGTGGTTCATACAGTGTATCTACCCTGCGGTGGTTCATACAGTGTATCTACCCTGAGGTGGTTCATACAGTGTATCTACCCTGAGGTGGTTCATACAGTGTATCTACCCTGTGGTGGTTCATACAGTGTATCTACCCTGAGGTGGTTCATACAGTGTATCTTACAGTAGGTTGGTGTCTACCTTCTGACTGTCGTTTGAGTTGACCTCCCAGACTGTGTTCTTCTGTGGTGTGTGCTGGGCTTGACGTCTCTTCTTCTGTGGTGTGTTGGCGGCAGGTGGAGTCCACCCAGAGTATGATCCGTATCCTGGGGCTGTCGGCCACGCTGCCTAACTACCTGGACGTGGCCTCCTTCCTGCACGTCAACCCCTACATCGGCCTGTTCTTCTTCGACAGTCGCTTCCGGCCAGTCCCCCTGGGGCAGAGCTTCATAGGCATCAAGTCCAACAACAAGGTGAGGGGGACGCACGCACACACACACACAAAGTCACACACACTATCAGAAACACATACGCACAGAGACAGACAGACAAGCAGACACACACACAGTCACATACACAGACACGCACACACACACACACACACACACTTTTAAACACACAGAGACAGACACGCGTGCGCACACACACATTGATGCGCATGTGTGGCGCTCACACACACTCCGGGAGAGGGATGTGATGGTCTCGCTTGTCTCTCAGGTCCAGCAGATGCACGACATGGAGGAGGTCTGCTACAACAAGGTCCTGAAGCAGATCAGAGCTGGACACCAGGTAGAGACCACCTGCACTGCTGGGGGGGGGAGGGGGGAGGGGGAGAGGGAGAGTCTGTGTGTGAGAGGGAGAGGGAGAGTGAGTGTGTGACTGTCTGTGTGTTGTTCCTTTAAACTATGTGCCACACCACACAGTCTCCCCCCCTCCTCCTCCTCCTCCTCTCCCTGGGCAGCCTCCCAGTGCCTTCTGAGAAAACCAGAGTTGTAGAGTCAGCCATCTGCGTTCAACTCCATCTGCTCAGTGTGGTGAACTCCCTCCTAGCTGGGTGTGTCTGCTTCACACACACACAGACACAGACAGTTTCTCTCCAGTCAGCGCAGGGTTTTCCTTCATGCTGTTCAGTATCACATCAGGGATCTGAACGCAGGACGGGTTGGCTTTTCTTCTCTGTTTTCCTAGATAGTCTACAGCCATAGATGTTCCTGCTCTTTACTCTGGGGGTCTGGGCCACACACACACGCGCGCGCACACACACACACACACACACACACCTCCAACGGGCCCAGCTTCCTGGACACCATATTAGATTGTCAAAAGTGACTGTGACATATATTAATTTCATCTGGGACGGTGATGGATGGAGCGCTTCTTATGAAGCCAGCCCGGCCCTGCAGGCCTGCAGCCCTGCCCTGCCCTGCTGGGCTGCAGGCCTGCAGAGAGGAACTTTAATAAGCCGAGGAGCGAGCCGTTCCCGTCGACAACACTTCCTCCGAGTCGCCCGCCACTGATAAAGCAGTTTTAATAAATAACATCCACTCTATTGGTCTCTGTGGAGGCCTGGCGAGTCGGCCCATTCACACTGTGTGTGTGTGTGCCTTTATGTGTGTGACTTTATGTGTGAGTGTGCCTTTGTGTGTGTGTGTGTGTGCCAGTGGGTGTGTGTGTGTGCCTGTGTGTGTGTGTACCTCCCACATGCAGTTGTTACTACCTGACCTCATTTACATGAAAACAGTGAGGTTAACAGACATAGAGGATAATGTGCCTACAAGCAAATTATACATACTGTACATTCCACACACACACACAGACACACACACACACGCGTGTCTGTTCTGGCCTCTCCTATCCTCCCTCACTCTCATTCCATCTCTCTAAAGGACAAAGTAGGAAGGGGGGAGAGAGGAGGGCGATGAGAAAAGGACAAGGTTATAAAGAAAGAGAGAGGATGAGAGAGAGAGAGGGACAAAGGGGTAGAGAGAAGAGAGCGAGTGAGAGACGTCCTTTACTTTCATCTCATAACTGTCTTGTATTTCTGTTATTGATTGCTTTTGTCTGAGCTATTGACTGTTTTGCAAGGACGGGCTGAATGTAATAGGAAAATTACACCTCTCCTCTGTCCTGTCAACAAAGCATGCAGATGGTGGTGACCTTCTCCTATGCAGGAGAGCCAGCCAGGAGGCCTTAGCCTTGTCTGACAGGGAAGCCTTTGTGTTGTGAAGACAGGTACAGGTGTATCTCCTGTGCAGCACGAAGCTGTTATCAAACTACTGGTTAGCAGAGAGCGAGAGACAGACAGACAAAGAGAGAGCGAGAGAGGGAGAGAGGAAGAGAGAGAGATTGCTATAGTTAGCTGAGAGAATTGTTACCTTGTGGCTGTAGATTAAGTTGTACATTAACTATTGATACGCCTAAAATATTATAAGCTTCCTGTCCACTTGGTGAAACATGTATCTAGCTTCATGATACTGCTCCACCTCTGGAGAATAGCTGCATCATAAACGATACCAGGCCAAACTCACCACACGTCCTGTTCAACATGGCCGTGTGTGTCCACTATGAAGCCTGATGATTAGGGCGAAGTGTGTGTCCACGATGAAGCCTGATGATTAGGGTGAAGTGTGTGTCCACGATGAAGCCTGATGATTAGGGTGAAGTGATTCATCTTCCACGCTCCAGATTGCCCTGCCCCTGAGACTGACCCCTGGTGACCCCTAACTCTCCTCTGGAGGGCTTGACCTGTCATCCTAACTTCCCTGCCTGTGTTCCCCCCTGTGTGTGTGTGTGTCAGGTCATGGTGTTTGTGCACGCCCGTAATGCCACGGTGAGGACGGCCATGGGGCTGATTGAGATGGCGAAGAACCGTGGAGAAACATCCTTCTTCCAGGCGGAGCAGGGACCTGATTACGGACAGTGTGAAAAACAGGTACGCTGAGGTCTCTCCTGGGTAAGTAGGTCTCACCTGGGTGGGTCTCACCTGGGTAGGTAGGTCTCACCTGGAAAGATAGGTCTCACCTGGAAAGGTAGGTCTCACCTGGCTAGGTAGGTCTCACCTGGGTGGGTCTCACATGGGAAGGTAGGTCTTACCTGGGTGGGTATCACATGGGTAGGTAAGTCTTACCTGGGTGGGTATCACATGGGTAGGTAAGTCTCACCTGGGAAGGTAGGACTCACCTGAATGTCACATAAGAGGATCACTTAAGTGGATCACACTGGTACTGTAAATCCTATTAGAGCTGTACGGTACCGTGGTAACGTAGAGGTTCTGTGTTCCCCCTGCCCGGCTGTGCTCACTGTTATTTATGAGTTGTATTCATGAGATTAAAGGAGAGGAAAGTGAGAGAAATTGAGGTCAACCACCTTTCTTAGAGCCCACTCTGCCATCGAGAGAGGTAAACAAAGAGAGAGTGTGTGTGAAGAACATATGAAGTACAGAGTCCAGGATTGGCCTAACTTCACAGATAGAGGCTAATTAACCAGGCACATGGCAGGCAGCTGTGTGCTGTCTGACTCTGAGGCTGTACGAGGCACTCCAGCAAAGTTCAGATAATTGGAATATGTAGATGTAGGGAAAGAGATGGACAAAGAGGCAGCCAGACCAACACATAGACAGGCAGACAGACAGACTGGCAGACAGGCAGGCAGGTAGAGAGACTGGCAGACAGGCAGGCAGGTAGAGAGACAGACAGGCATACAGACAGACAGACAGACAGACTGGCAGACAGACAGACAGACAGACAGACTGGCAGCAGACAGGCAGACAGACAGACTGGCAGACAGACAGGCAGGCAGGCAGGTAGAGAGACAGACTGGCAGACAGGCAGACAGACAGACAGACTGGCAGACAGGCAGACAGACAGACAGTCAGACTGGCAGACAGGCAGGCAGGCAGGTAGAGAGACAGACTGGCAGACAGGCAGACAGGCAGGCAGACTGGCAGACAGGCAGACAGACAGACAGACAGGCAGACAGACTGACTGGCAGACAGGCAGGCAGGCGGACAGACAGACAGACAGACAGGCAGGCAGGCAGGCAGGCAGGGCTGTTAGTCTCTGTCTAGACAGGGTTGTGTAGCGTGGTGTGGCGTGATCAGAACCTGGTCATGATAAATAGTGCTTGTCCTGGGCTCATAGCTGCAGATGCGGATCACACTACAGGGATCAATAGACAGACTCTTGAGTATCTCACACACACACACACTCACGCACACATACACACACGCACACAGGCTCACACACATACAAACATAAACACTCACACACTCACACACAGTCTTCCTGCTCCTGCCTTTCCCTCAGTGATGGATAGAACTCTGTGTGATCCGGCTCACCTCCGCTGCCTGCCTCTGGAGCTCTGACACGCCACAAGGACTGGGCCTAAGCTCTGTGTGTGTGTTTGAGTTAGCACACGCGTGTGTGTGTTTGCACACGTGTGTGTATTTGAGGCAGCATGTGTGTGTGTGTGTGTGTTTGAGTTAGCACGTGTGTTTGCATTTGAGATAGCGTGTTTATACAACTATATGCCACTGTAATGAGTCATGAGCATGCGTGCAATGTGTGTGTGTGTGTGTGTGTGTATGTGTGTAATGGATAGGCTCTGTGCTGAGAGAGAACACAGAGGTGGAACTAAAGTCTTTCTCTAAGGACAGCCAAGCAGACTCTCTGCCTCCATATTTAAATCTCCCCCAGCACAAAGCTAGCTGATAAATTTAGTAACCTTTTCTGTATTCCCAGGGGCAGGGCCAAGATTGATGTGCCTCTAATCTCCAAGCTCTTTATATGGAATATGTATAAATATATACAAATCAGATCGCTTTTCATTCTTTGTAAAACTTGAAATCCAGACATAGGAGATTATGTAGGGTGCTGAAAACGGAGGTGACCTGGTTAGACTTGGATGAGTTAGAAGCAGAAATACTGTACGCATTGTGCATATGTAGGCCTGTGTTGTGTAGGCCTGTGTTGTGTAGGCCTGTGTTGTGTAAATTGTGTTGTGTAGGCCTGTGTTGTGTAAGTTGTGTTGTGTAGGCCTGTGTTGTGTAAGTTGTGTTGTGTAGGCCTGTGTTGTGTAAGTTGTGTTGTGCAGGCCTGTGTTATGTAGGCCTGTGTTGTGTAGGCCTGTGTTGTGTAAGTTGTGTTGTGCAGGCCTGTGTTGTGTAGGCCTGTGTTGTGTAGGCCTGTGTTGTGTAAGTTGTGTTGTGCAGGCCTGTGTTGTGTGAATTGGGTTTATGTCTAGAAGTGTGTTCAACAGTAGAGAACATTCTACTGGGGCTGTGCTTCATACTGTCCAAGCCCTAACCCTAACCCTTAATACTGTCTGTCTGTCTCTATGTCTGTCTCTATGTTTGTATGTCTTCCTGTCTGCCTGTCTCTATGTCTGTCTGTCTTCCTGTATGCCTGTCTGTCTCTATGTCTGTCTGTTGCTCGGTCTCTGCCTGTCTGCCTGTCTGTTTCTCTTTCCATCTGTCTGTCTTCCTTTCTGTCTCTCTATCTGTCTGTCTGTCTGTCCTGTGGAGGGGGATGAGGGGCTGGTGTGTGTGTTGATGGGGGGTTGGAGGTGAGGTAGGCGGGATGGGCTTGATCTCACTTTAAGCCAACACAGAGAAAGAGTGGAAGAGATAGTAGTAGAGAGATATAATACATGGCTTATTTGCACTTGGAAATTGCCCCGCATTAATATTTAT
This sequence comes from Thaleichthys pacificus, assembly GCA_023658055.1. Taxonomy (NCBI): domain Eukaryota; kingdom Metazoa; phylum Chordata; class Actinopteri; order Osmeriformes; family Osmeridae; genus Thaleichthys; species Thaleichthys pacificus. The sequence continues at coordinate 2,917,250 of CM042871.1, read as the reverse complement.
AGATGTGTTTTTTAATCTCCAGTATGCATATGTAGAGAAATGCTGCACCTTTTAGGTCAATTCTATAATTTGGCATTATTTATCCTGCTTTAAGAGTCAGGAGTGATCCTGCAGTGTGTTTTCTCTCATAATGCCCATTAATTGGCTTTATCTCGGGGGCTGGAGAACCTGTCAGTCAAGCTTAGAGATCTCAGTGCTCCCACTTGAGTGAACGCTGGTGGACTAATGGCTGTTTGGTAAGCCCGCACAGAGCTGCAGAGAGAGGTAGAGAGAGGTAGAGAGAGAGAGAGGTAGAGAGAGAGAGAGGTAGAGAGAGAGAGAGGTAGAGAGAGGTAGAGAGAGAGGTAGAGAGAGAGAGAGAGAGATAGAAAGAGAGAGAGAGGGGGGGGTAGTTACACACACACAGAGAGAAAGAGAGGGAGAGAGAGAGTAAAAGTTTCAGATTCTGAAGTGCATCAACGTGGGCTGCTCTTTTGATAAGGGTGGGTGGGTGGGTGGGTGGGTGTGCGTGCTTGCTTGCTCAAATGGTGTGTACATGGGTGTGTGTGTATAAGGGTGTGTGTGTAAGAGTGTGTGTGTAAGAGTGTGTGTGTGTGGATGGGTAAAATTGAGGGCCATCATTCCGATGTGCATGTAACAAGCAGGAGATGTTAGCCTCTGTGTGAGAGTGAGATATGGGATGTGATCGGCGCTCTCTCCCTGTCCACACCATCGTTCTGTTGGACACAGCTCTTAGTAAAGCAGGCCTTGTGTTTACATGTTACATGACATGTAAACATGCCTCCACTTCCCATCTCTCCTCCCCCCACCCCTCCATTCCCCATCTCTCCTCTCCTCCCCCCTACCCATCTCTCCTGTCCCCACCCCTCCATTCCCCATCTCTCCTCTCCTCCCCCCTACCCATCTCTCCTCCCCCCACCCCTCCACTCCCCATCTCTCCTCTCCTCTCCTCTCCCCTACCCATCTCTCCTCCCCCCACCCCTCCACTCCCCATCTCTCCTCCCTACCCATCTCTCCTCCCCCCACCCTCCACTCCCATCTCTCCTCTCTCTATGCCTCCCCCTCCTTCCTTCCGCCTTGCTTTTCTCTCCTCTCCGAGATGAAAGTAACTGTAGACATTGTTCACTGGAAGTCCTACGTGGAGATGGAGAGACACCTTGTGGCCAGGTTGGGAACAGCGTGTCTGTGTGTGTGTGGTGGCGTGTGTGTGGAGTCAGTGAATTATGTTCTCAACTAGTGAAGAGGTGCATGATTGTAATTTAGGGCCCTATTTGAAGCAGATTGGACTCAATAGAGGTACTGTAGTGAAGACCTATTGATGTGGATTGTTTCTCTCTCCCTCTCTCTCTCTCTCTCTCTCTCTCTCTCTCTCTCTCTCTCTCTCTCTCTCTCTCTCTCTCTCTCTCTCTCTCTCTCTCCCTCTCTCTCTCTCTACCCTCTCTACTCTCTCTCTACCTCTCTCTACCTCTCTCTACCTCTCTACCTCTCTACCTCTCTCTCTCTACCTCTCTCTCTCTCTACCTCTCTACCTCTCTCTACATCTCTCTACCTCTCTCTCTCTGTGGACCTGAACACTGTCTGCCAGTGTCTCTCTCTCGTCTGCTGTATTGATGTGTCTTCCTGCGTGGCCTCCTGGGACCCTCTCATTAAAATCCCGACACGTGTGTTTGGTCTGTGTGTGTGTTTGGTCTCTCTGTGTGTGTGTGTGTTTGGTCTCTGTGTGTGTGTGTGTGTTTGGTCTCTCTGTGTGTGTGTTTGGTCTCTGTGTGTGTGTGTGTGTTTGGTCTGTGTGTGTGTGTTGGGTCTGCCTGTGTGTGTGTGTTGGGTCTGCCTGTGTGTGTGTGTGTTTGGTCTCTCTGTGTGTGTGTTTGGTCTCTCTGTGTGTGTGTGTGTAACACGGAGCGCTTCTCCTCGCCGCTGCTCATCATTTGTCAGAGCAGAGCCGCTCCGTCACGGCGTCCAGACGGCCCACAACAACACAGGGTTAGCAGCCTCTCTCAACCTAGTCACGCAGACAGAGAGAGATGCACACACACACACAGGCAGACCAAACACACACACAAGCAGACCAAACACACACACACAGGCAGACCAAACACACACACACACAGGCAGACCCAACACACACACACAGACCAAACACACACACACACAGGCAGACCCAACACACACACACAGGCAGACCAAACACACACACACACAGGCAGACCCAACACACACACACAGACCAAACACACACACACACAGGCAGACCCAACACACACACACACAGACGAAACACACACACACAGGCAGACCCAACACACACACACAGACCAAACACACACACACACACAGGCAGACCCAACACACACACAGGCAGACCCAACACACACACACAGGCAGACCCAACACACACACACACAGGCAGACCCAACACACACACCCACACTGACAGACAGACACCTTGGCAGGCCTGCGTGGCAGTAGCAGCTGATCTGCAGTCTGGTGGCTTGAGGGAGTCATGACAGAATGTTCACACTCCTGTTTATGTGCTCCATCATCACCTGGAAGTGCTGAGTGTCTGCCTGTGTGTGTGAGAGAGAGAGTGGTGTGTGTGTGGCTGTGTTTGTGTGAGAGAGAGAGTGGTGTGTGTGTGTGTGGCTGTGTGTGTTTGAGAGAGAGAGAGAGAGATAGTGGTGTGTGTGTGGCTGTGTGTGTTTGAGAGAGAGAGAGAGAGTAGTGTTTGAGAGAGAGAGAGAGAGAGAGTGGTGTGTGTGTTTGAGAGAGAGAGAGAGAGAGAGAGGTGTGTGTGTGTGAGAGAGAGAGAGAGAGAGAGAGAGAGAGAGAGAGAGAGAGAGGTGTGTGTTTGAGAGAGAGTGGTGTGTGTGTGAGAGAGAGAGAGGGGTGTGTGTGTGGCTGTGTGTGTTTGAGAGAGAGTGGTGTGTGAGAGAGAGAGAGAGTGGGTTAGGCTATGGGTGTGTGTGTAAGTATGGTGTGAGATAGTGGTGTTTGGAGAGAGTGGTGTGTATCTGAGTGTGTATGAGAGAGAGGGAGTGCTGTGTGTGTGTCACATGCTGCTTTCTCTTCATCTATTTTCTCAGTAGAAGCACATTTCTCTTTCACACAAACACACACACACACACACACAATAAAACAGACATGATTATATCTGTCCTCATTCACCTGCTGCAATGTCCACATAGAGTGAGAGAAAGTTAAACACAGAGAGAGATAGAGGGAAAGTGGAAAGGAGGAGATTGACAGTGAGATATTGTGTTCGAGGGAGAAGTGGAGAGATGAAGAGGGAGCGGAGTGGAGGAGAGGGAGGAGTGGAGGAGAGATGGAGAGAGGAGGGGAGGAGAGATGGAGAGAGGAGGGGAGGAGAGATGGAGAGAGGAGGGGAGGAGAGATGGAGAGAGGAGGGGAGGAGAGATGGAGAGAGGAGGGGAGGAGAGATGGAGAGAGGAGGGGAGAAGAGATGGAGAGAGGAGGAGAGATGGAGAGAGGAGGGGAGGAGAGATGGAGAGAGGAGGGGAGGAGAGATGGAGAGAGGAGGGGAGGAGAGATGGAGAGAGGAGGGGAGGAGAGATGGAGAGAGGAGTGGAGAAGAGATGGAGAGAGGAGGGGAGGAGAGATGGAGAGAGGAGGGGAGAAGAGATGGAGAGAGGAGGGGAGGAGAGATGGAGAGAGGAGGGGAGGAGAGATGGAGAGAGGAGGGGAGGAGAGATGGAGAGAGAGGAGGTGGAGGAGAGATGGAGAGATGGAGAGAGAGGAGTGGAGGAGAGATGGAGAGAGAGGAGTGGAGGAGAGATGGAGAGAGGGGAGATGTAGAGAGGATTGGAGGGGGGATGGAGAGAGAGGAGTGGAGGAGAGATGGAGAGAGGAGGGGAGATGTAGAGAGGATTGGAGGGGGGATGGAGAGAGAGGAGTGGAGGAGAGATGGAGAGAGGAGGGGAGATGTAGAGAGAGGATTGGAGGGGGGGTGGAGAGAGAGGAGTGGAGGAGAGATGGAGAGAGAGGAGTGGAGGAGAGATGGAGAGAGGAGGGGAGGAGAGATGGAGAGAGGAGGGGAGGAGAGATGGAGAGAGGAGGGGAGATGTAGAGAGAGGATTGGAGGGGGGATGGAGAGAGAGGAGTGGAGGGGGGATGGAGAGAGAGAGGAGTGGAGGAGAGATGGAGAGAGGAGGGGAGATGTAGAGAGAGGATTGGAGGGGGCATGGAGTGGAGGATAGATGGAGAGAGGAGGGGAGGAGAGCTGTAAGAGGCGGCTCATCCACCCCCTCTATCAGCTCACTCAGCGTTAAAAGCCTGTGGAATGGAGGGGGCAAACATTATGACTATCGAGGGCCGCACAAGCAAATCAACAATTAACAATCCTGCGTTAAGTTTAGATAAGTGTGCCCTTGATTGCATGCAGTGCCACTCTCATTATTATCAGTATTGGGGGAGGGGGTGTCTATGTAGGTTGAGCCTGTTTAAGGAGACAGGAGGAGGATGCTAGGAGATAGGAGGCAGGAGGAGCATGCTAGGAGGCAGTAAGAGGATGCTAGGAGATAGGAGGCCGGAGGAGGATGCTAGGAGGCAGTAAGAGGATGCTAGGAGATGGGAGATAGGAGGAGGATGCTAGGAGATAGTAAGAGGATGCTAGGAGATAGGAGGAGGATGCTAGGAGATAGGAGGAGGATGCTAGGAGATAGGAGGCAGGAGGAGGATGCTAAGAGATAGGAGGCAGGAGGAGGGTGCTAGGAGGCAGTAGGAGGATGCTAGGAGATAGGAGGCAGGAGGAGGATGCTAGGAGTCAGGAGCAGGATGCTAGGAGATAGGAGGCAGGAGGAGTATGCTAGGAGGCAGGAGGAGTATGCTAGGAGGCAGGAGGAGGATGCTAGGAGGCAGGAGGAGGATGTTAGGAGATAGGAGGCAGGAGGAGGATGCTAGGAGCTAGTAGGAGGATGCTAGGAGGCAGGAGGAGGATGCTAGGAGGCAGGAGGAGGATGCTAGGAGATAGGAGGCAGGAGGATGATGCTAGGAGGCAGGAGGAGGATGCTAGGAGATAGGAGAATGATGCTAGGAGGCAGGAGGAGGATGCTAAGAGATAGGAGAAGGATGCTAGGAGGCAGGAGGAGGATGCTAAGCTATTAGGAGGCAGGAGGAGGAGGATGCTAGGAGGCTGGAGGAGGATGCTAGGAGGCTGGAGGAGGATGCTAGGAGGCAGTAGGAGGACACTAGGATATTAGGAGACAGGAATAGGATGCTATGAGACGGGAAGACGACCACACACAGTCAGACACACGCTCTCACACACACACACACACACACACACACACACACACACACACACACACACACCACACACACCACACACAGACAGAGAGACAGATGCAGGCTGTAATAGGGCTGTGTGCTGCAGAGGGCTTGTCGATGCTGACCTCCATTTAGATGCCCGCAGAGGCAGATAAAGCTGCTGCTGATGAGAGGCATTACTGCCCGGCCAGGTCACCACCCAGGTCACCACCCCAGCCCCACTGTGCTCTCCACACACGCCTCAATCAACAGGGGGGGGTTTGTGCGTGTGTGTGTGTGTTTGGGCAAGTGTGTTTGCTTGTGTGTGTGTTGGTGTGTGCATGTTCTCCTCTTTAAGAACATAAAATACATCTAAAAACCTATCATCCCTCCCTCTGTCTCCTCTCCCTCCCCCCTCCTCCCTCCCTCAGATCCAGCGCTCCAGGAACAAGCAGATGAGGGAGTTTTTTTCCTGACGGTTTTGGGATCCACCACGCGGGGATGTTGCGAGCCGACCGCAGCCTGATGGAGAGCATGTTCACCAGGGGGTACCTGAAGGTGCTGGTCTGCACCGCCACGCTGGCCTGGGGCGTCAACCTGCCCGCCCACGCCGTCATCATCAAGGTCTGACAAGTCCGGACGCTCTCTCCCAGTCTGTCCCTCTCTCTCAGTCTCTCCTATTATCTTCCAGTCTCTCTCAGTCTCTCCTATTATCTTCCAGTCTCTCCTATTATCTTCCAGTCTCTCCTATTATCTTCCAGTCTCTCCCAGTCTCTCCTATTATCTTCCAGTCTCTCTCAGTCTCTCCTATTATCTTCCAGTCTCTCTCAGTCTCTCCTATTATCTTCCAGTCTCTCCTATTATCTTCCAGTCTCCCAGTCTCTCCTATTATCTTCCAGTCTCTCTCAGTCTCTCCTATTATCTTCCAGTCTCTCCCAGTATCTTCCAGTGTCCCAGTCTCTCCTTTTATCTTCCAGTCTCTCCTATTATCTTCCAGTCTCTCCCAGTCTCTCCTATTATCTTCCAGTCTCTCCCAGTCTCTCCTATTATCTTCCAGTCTCTCTCAGTCTCTCCTATTATCTTCCAGTCTCTCTCAGTCTCTCCTATTATCTTCCAGTCTCTCCCAGTCTCTCCTATTATCTTCCAGTCTCCCAGTCTCTCCTATTATCTTCCAGTCTCTCTGTCTCTCCTATTATCTTCCAGTCTCTCCCAGTCTCTCCTATTATCTTCCAGTCTCTCTCAGTCTCTCCTATTATCTTCCAGTCTCTCTCAGTCTCTCCTATTATCTTCCAGTGTCCCAGTCTCTCCTATTATCTTCCAGTCTCTCCCAGTCTCTCCTATTATCTTCCAGTCTCTCCTATTATCTTCCAGTCTCTCCTATTATCTTCCAGTCTCTCCTATTATCTTCCAGTCTCTCCTATTATCTTCCAGTCTCTCTCAGTCTCTCCTATGATCTTCCAGTCTCTCTCAGTCTCTCCTATTATCTTCCAGTGTCCCAGTCTCTCCTATTATCTTCCAGTATCTCCCAGTCTCTCCTATTATATTCCAGTCTCTCTTAGTCTCTCCTATTATCTTCCAGTGTCTCCCAGTCTGTCCCAGTCTCTCCTATTATCTTCCAGTGTCTCCCAGTCTCTCCTATTATCTTCCAGTGTCTCCCAGTCTCTCCTATTATATTCCAGTCTCTCTTAGTCTCTCCTATTATCTTCCAGTGTCCCAGTCTCTCCTATTATCTTCCAGTGTCTCCCAGTCTCTCCTATTATATTCCAGTCTCTCTTAGTCTCTCCTATTATCTTCCAGTGTCCCAGTCTCTCCTATTATCTTCCAGTCTCTCTGTCTCTCCTATTATCTTCCAGTCTCTCCCAGTCTCTCCTATTATCTTCCAGTCTCTCTCAGTCTCTCCTATTATCTTCCAGTCTCTCTCAGTCTCTCCTATTATCTTCCAGTGTCCCAGTCTCTCCTATTATCTTCCAGTCTCTCCCAGTCTCTCCTATTATCTTCCAGTCTCTCCTATTATCTTCCAGTCTCTCCTATTATCTTCCAGTCTCTCTCAGTCTCTCCTATGATCTTCCAGTCTCTCTCAGTCTCTCCTATTATCTTCCAGTGTCCCAGTCTCTCCTATTATCTTCCAGTATCTCCCAGTCTCTCCTATTATATTCCAGTCTCTCTTAGTCTCTCCTATTATCTTCCAGTGTCTCCCAGTCTGTCCCAGTCTCTCCTATTATCTTCCAGTGTCTCCCAGTCTCTCCTATTATCTTCCAGTGTCTCCCAGTCTCTCCTATTATATTCCAGTCTCTCTTAGTCTCTCCTATTATCTTCCAGTGTCCCAGTCTCTCCTATTATCTTCCAGTGTCTCCCAGTCTCTTCTATTATCTTCCAGTGTCTCCCAGTCTCTCCTATTATCTTCCAGTGTCCCAGTCTCTCCTATTATCTTCCAGTGTCTCCCAGTCTCTCCTATTATCTTCCAGTGTCTCCCAGTCTCTCCTATTATCTTCCAGTGTCTCCCAGTCTGTCCCAGTCTCTCCCTGTATCTGCTGTTATCTTCCGGTCTCTTCCTGTATATCTCAGTCTCTGCTTGTGTCTCCTACCATCTTCCAGTCTCTCTCTATCTCCTATTACCTCGGAGTCTCTCCCAAAATCTTCCAGTCTCTCCCAGACGTTCCCAGTCTCCATCGCTTCCCACTGCCCTCCCCCTCACAAACGTTCCTCTGTCGTTGCCACGGTAACAGGGCACCCAGATTTACGACGCCAAGCGGGGCACCCTGGTGGACCTGGGGATCCTGGACGTGATGCAGATCTTCGGCCGCGCCGGCAGGCCCCAGTTTGACCAGTACGGCGAGGGCGCCATCATCACCACCCACGACAAGCTGAGCCATTACCTCACCCTGCTCACACAGCAGAACCCCATAGAGAGCCAGTTCCTGAACAGTCTGGCTGACAACCTCAATGCAGAGGTACGCACACACACACACACGGACACACACGCATGCCCGTGCACACACACACACACACACACATAGATACACGCGCAAGCGTGTCTATATAAACACACAAATATAGACACACACACTGGCGCACAAACACACAACCAGTCACGTCCATATAAACGCACACACACAGTTACACACACATACACGAGCATTCCTCACATAAGTTCGACAAAAACCATGAGCACACAAAGGCACGACCGTGTAAACACACACACACACACACACAGCTGTTGTAAAGCACATTTCATGAACACTGAGAGGCGAACGGCACTAGATGGCACCAGACTCCAAGCACAGAACAGCCTGTAGTTGCAGCAGGCCTCCACCGGGTGGTGCTGCAGGACCACCGAGCCGGTTCTGACACGTCTTCCTCTGCTCCCAGGTGGCTCTGGGGACCGTGACCAACGTGGACGAGGGGGTGAGATGGCTGAGCTACACCTACCTGTATGTCCGCATGAGAGCCAACCCCCTGGTCTACGGGATCAATCACACGGCCTATCAGGTAGGAGGGGCGGGGCCTAACTCTGGAACAGGAAACCACGCTGCCCTTGGTTTTGTTTCCAGTTTATTCATGAGGATTCATCTGTGTCTGTCTTTATCCCTCCTTCATCCTATCGTTCTCTCCCTCTCTCTCTCTCTATTTCTCTATCCTTCTCTCCCTCTCTCCCTCTCTCTCTCCCTCCATTTCCCTCCCTTCATCTCTCTCCATCTCTCTCCCTCCATCTCTCCCTCCATCTCTCTTCCTCCATCTCCCTCTCTCCATCTCTCTCCCTCCATCTCTCTCCCTCCATCTCTCTACCTCCATTTCCCTCTCTTCATCTCTCTCCATCTCCCTCCATCCATCTCTCTCCCTCCATCTCCCTCCCTACATATCTCTCCCTCCTTTTCCCTCTATCTCTCTCTCCATCTCTCCCTCCATCTCTCTCCCTCCATCTCTCTCCCTCCATCTTTGTGTCAGATGGACCCTGGTCTGGACATGTACAGGAAGGAGCTGGTGGTGAGCGCTGGCAGGAAGCTGGACAAGGCCCGCATGATCCGTTTCGAGGAGCGAACAGGATACTTCGCCTCCACGGACCTGGGCCGCACCGCCAGTCACTACTACATCAAGTACAACACCATCGAGGTACCAGAACTAGAACCAGAACTAGCCACTACTACATCAAGTACAACACCATCGAGGTACCAGAACTAGAACCAGAACTAGCCACTACTACATCAAGTACAACACCATCGAGGTACCAGAACTAGAACCAGAACTAGCCACTACTACATCAAGTACAACACCATCGAGGTACCAGAACTAGCCACTACTACATCAAGTACAACACCATTGAGGTACCAGAACTAGAACCAGAACTAGCCACTTCTACATCAAGTACAACCCCATCGAGGTACCAGAACTAGAACCAGAACTAGCCACTTCTACATCAAGTACAACACCATTGAGGTACCAGAACTAGAACTAGAACTAGCCACTTCTACATCAAGTACAACACCATTGAGGTACCAGAACTAGAACTAGAACTAGCCACTTCTACATCAAGTACAACACCATTGAGGTACCAGAACTAGAACTAGAACTAGCCACTTCTACATCAAGTACAACACCATTGAGGTACCAGAACTAGAACTAGAACTAGCCACTTCTACATCAAGTACAACACCCTTGAGGTACCAGAACTAGAACTAGCCACTTCTACATCAAGTACAACACCCTTGGGGTACCAGAACTAGAAACAGTCATGACTACCCCTAACCCTGGACTTTGCCCCTCGGGAACAAATAAAGTTGAATTGAATGCTGGATGCTGAGGAAACCATTTACTTAGAGAGATACAAGATTCTAGTGGTGTTTGTTTTGTTGTAGTTCCTTCTCTAAAGTGTATCTGAGCTGCACAACGGTTTATCTGGCCTGGGTTTAATACCATGACTGTCCAGAGGAGCGTCGTATACGTAAACAACCCAGATGATGTTTTGTTGCTCTGATTGGTTGAATCTATCCAATTGCGTCCAGGGGCATTTTGGCCTGTGCTCCTTGACGACACCCCTTGGATATCGCCAGTGATGGGAGAGGTTCCACACTAATGCTCATGTGCTGATGGGTCTGGCGATGCCAGGCTAGCAAGCTATCGTAACCCTGCTTGTTTATCTTACATTTACATTTAGTCATTTAGCAGACGCTCTTATCCAGTAAGTACAGGGACATTCCCCCCGAGGCAAGTAGGGTGAAGTGCCTTGCCCAAGGACACAACGTCATTTTTCACAGCCAGGAATCGAACCAGCAACCTTCGGATTACTAGCCCAATTCCCTAACCGCTCAGCCACCTGACTCTTGGTCCTAATGTTTGACCTCCGACCCCCAGACCTTCAACAAGCTTTTCAACTCCCAGAAGACCGAGGCCGACATCCTCAGCATCGTGTCCAAGGCCGAGGAGTTTGAGCAGGTCAAGGTGAGAGGTCACCCCCATCACGCCGTCACCCCCAACCCCTCCCCTTCTGTAGGTTCAGCTGCTGCGACATCATACGTCGTCATGACATCATAGCTTTGGTCGGAGCGGATATCCAAAGACGTGGCATCTGCAGTAATGTCAATCTGGTATGTGTGTGTCTATCCCCATGTGTGTGTGTGTGTGTATGCGTGCGCAGGTCCGTGATGAGGAGATGGAGGAGCTGGAGCAGATGCTGTGTAACTACTGTGAGCTGCCGGCGGCGGGGGGCGTGGAGAACGGATACGGCAAGATCAACATCCTGCTGCAGACTTACATCGGCCGGGGCGAGGTGGACAGCTTCTCCCTCATCTCTGACCTCTCCTACGTGGCTCAGGTCAGTCTGGGGGCGAGAGACACTGCTCCTCTCTGGGGCTTCTCTCTCTATCTTACCGGGGTGTCTTCCCAGAGGCACCGGTCATGGGGGTAGCTTTGTCATGTTGACCTCCAGGTGTCTCCTCCTGGTCTGGTACAGAGCGCCTGTATGCCTGCCTTCATGGATCATCCTCTGGGTTTGATCCTGGTTCATCCTCTGGGTTTGATCCTGGTTCATCCTCAGGAACACGTCCTCAGGTGACGGATGGCTCGGGATCTTCTGTTCTTTTCCTGTCTCTTTCTCTTTTTTCCTTTATTCTCCACCTCGCTCTCATTCGCCCTCCTCCCCTCTCCCTCCTCTCCTCCCTCCTCTCCTCTCATCTCCTCCCTCCTCTCCTCCCTCCTCTCCTCTCATCTCCTCCCTCCTCTCCTCCCTCCTCCCTCTGCTACCCTCTCCCTCCTCTCCTCCCTCCTCTCCTCTCATCTCCTCCCTCCTCCCCCCCCTCCCTCTGCTACCCTCTCCCTCCTCTCCTCCCTCCTCTCCTCTCATCTCCTCCACCCCCCCCTCCCTCTCCTCCCCTCTCCCTCCTCTCCTCCCTCCTCTCCTCTCATCTCCTCCCTCCTCCCCCCCCCCTCCCTCTGCTACCCTCTCCCTCTCCTCCCTCCTCTCCTCCCCTCTCCCTCCTCTCTTCCCTCCTCTCCTCTCATCTCCTCCCATCTCCTCTCCCCCATCCTCTCTGCAGAAGCCATTTGTCCGTCCGTGATTTCCAGCGGTAACTACTTCCATGTGGCTGAATAGCTTGAATAGTTGGTGCAGATTCTCTCTGCTGCTAATGCGTCTGATTTTAGATCTGCCTGCGATGGAGGGGGGAGGGGGGGGGGGAGGAGTGGGTGGTGGGTGAGAATTGGGTCCGGTGGTCGGGGGGTGGAGGGGTGAGAAGGGGGAATGAGGGGGCGGATGAGATGTGGGGGCCAGCATTGAGGAGTGGCGGTTGGGGTTGGGGGGGGGAGGGGTGTGTGGTTCGGGGGTTCGTGGGGGTCTGATCTCTACTCCAGATTGCCTCTTGATACTCCCTCAACCCCCTAAAACTAACACACAAACACAAACACATGCACTCTCAAGCACATGAGCACACTCTCTCTCACCGACATGTGTTCTTACCAGCAAGATAACACACAAACACAATCTTGCTATCAACAACATAGGGTTTTTCCCAATAACTTATCACACACAGCTTTCTTGACCTCCAACCCCCCTCCACACACACACACACACACACACAGCAATGACTTTAGCAACTGGAACATTGAGCAGTTTCCCAGCAGTTGCAGTTGACCACAGCGCTGGTCCTGGGAGAGAGGCTGCCGTAGAGAGCCCTGGGAGCAGAGGTCCCCGGCTCTTAAAGGGACACTGACCCCACACACATCTGCTGGGCTGGAACCAAGACAGCGCCCCCTCCTGGAGCCTGCCTCGCATAGCTGGTCACTGTTAGCTAGTTAGTTAGCTAGTTAGTCAGCTAGTTAGTTAGTTGGTTGGTTACTGGAGGTAGTTGGTTAGCTAGTAATGTAGGTGGTAGGTCAGGGTGCAAATTCTGTTTATTTTTTTGGGGGGGGGTTCTGACCCCCCTAATTAAGACTTGGACCCCCCCAAAAGAGGTAAAAACAACAGGTCGGGGGGGTTGATAATATACGACCTGGGGAAGAAGTTGACCCCCCCGATTGTCATTGTATAATTTGCACTCTGTAGTAGGTAGTTAGTTAGTTACTTAGTAAGTGGTTAGTAAGGTAATTAGCTTGTTAGCAAGTGTGTTAGTTAATTAGCTAGTTAGTTAGCCCGTTTGTGAGCTAGCTTGTTAGCTACTTTGTTAGCTAATCAAGTAGCCAGTTAACTAGTTAGTTAGTTAGTTAGTTAGTTAATTAGCTATTAACTTTCTTGGTTAGTTGGTTAAGTAGCTAGTAGCTAATGTGTTACTTAGTTTGTTACGTAGTTAGCTTGTTTATTATTTAGTTCATTAATTAGACTTATATATCTGTACTTCTATAAATCTATATATAGTTTGTCCATTTTGTCGATACTCTAAACCTGCCTGAAGCATAGTGAGACCCATACAATCAATCACAGAGCAGCCACTTCCAACCTATCTGTCAGAGCACAGCCAGACCCAACTAATCCATCACGAGTTCAGTCAGGCCAAAGCTATTAATCAGATCACATTAACGTCTGGTTGAATCAATCACAGCTCCACCAGACCTGACCAGTCAAACGATGATTTTGCCTCGCTCTCTTTCTCTCTTTCTGTCTCTCCATTTATCTTTCACTCTCATCTCTCTATCGTCTTTCCCTCTTCCTCATTCATATATTTCTCTCTATCTTTCTTGCACACATTTACTCTTGAATCTATTTCATGAATTCTCTCTCTCGCTCCTCATGTGTCACTCTTCTCCCTCCCTAATCACCGTCCTCCTCCAGAACGCTGCTCGTATCGTGCGGGCCCTGTTTGAGATCGCCCTGAGGATGCGCTGGCCCGCCATGACCTACCGCCTGCTCACCCTCTGCAAGGTCATCGACAAGCGCCTGTGGGGGTTCGCTCACCCGCTTCGCCAGTTCCCCACGCTGCCCCACACGGTGCTGTCCCGCCTGGAGGAGAAGAAGCTGAGCATGGACAAGCTGAAGGAGATGAGGAAGGATGAGATTGGTGAGGAGACGTCTGGAACTGCATCCTCACTTCCTTTTTTACAGCCTGGGGGGGTAGTTGGGGGGAGGGTCAGATCAGACTGGTCATACTTTAGACTTTCTTCACATCACTTTATGACTCTTACTGTGTTTTGTTCATTGTGTGTTTGAGGTGTTCTGTTGTTGTTGTGCATTTCTACTTCCTGGTTTAGTCCCCAGTAGAGTTTCTACTTCCTGGTCTAGTCCCCATTAGGGTTTCTACTTCCTGGTTTAGTCTGCAGTAGAGTTTCTACTTCCTGGTCTAGTCCCCATTAGGGTTTCTACTTTCTGGTTTAGTCCCCAGTAGGGGTTCTACTTCCTGGTTTAGTCCCCAGTAGAGTTTCTACTTCCTGGTTTAGTCCCCAGTAAGGTTCTTACTTCCTGGTTCCCAGGTCACATGCTGCACCATGTGAACATCGGGCTGAAGGTGAAGCAGTGCGTCCACCAGATCCCCTCCATCATCATGGAGGCCACCATCCAACCAATCACACGCACCGTCCTCCGTGTGCGCCTCACCATCACCCCCGACTTCAAGTGGCACGACCAGGTAACCACGGAGACCGGACCGGGCCATCACCCAGTCGCCGGTCTCATGTCTTCTCTCTCTCTCTCTCTCTCTCTCTCTCTCTCTCTCTCTCTCTCTCTCTCTCTCTCTCTCTCCCTCTATCCTTCTCTCTCTCTGTCTCTCTCCCTATGTCTCTCTCCCCCTCTTTGTCCCTCTCGCTCCTTTTTTCTTTGTCCCTCTCTCTCTCTGAGTGTAAAGAGAGGTAGAAAACAAAGAGAGAATGGGGAGGGAGACAGAGAGATAGAGAGAGAGAGAGACAGGAGAGATGAAGGAAAGTGAGAATCCCAGTGCATCCTCTCTGTTGCTTTAGAAAATAAACCAGATTGAGCTGCTGGAAGAGCCTGCAGCTTGTGTGTGGTGTAGAGTCCCACAAGTATGTACTGAGTGTGTGTGTGAAGTCCCACCAGTGTGTGTGGAGAGACCCCGAAAGTGTGTAGGGTGTGTGTGTGTGTGAAGTCCCACCAGTATGTGTTTGTCTTTCCTTGCTGCCTACACACAGAGACTGCGTTCTTGATGTGTGCATGTAACCTACATGATACATGAGAACAAATTGTCTGGTGTCGTTCTGCTAGTTTTAGTGTTTTAGGAAGCATCATTAACCTCAGATACGAGTCCCTACTTACCACCTTTCACCCTGTGACCTATGACCTTTCACCCTGTGACCTATGACCTGTCACCCGGTCCTTCAGAGCTTCTTTGATCTACTGTGTTTGTGATACGTACATGTATGTGGTACATGCATTTGTGTGTGAGTTACATGAATGTGTGTGTGTGTGTTACGTGCATGTGTTGTATATGCGAGTGTGTGTGATGTGTGTGTGTCCTAGGGGGTAGTCCTAGGGGGTAGTCCTAGGGGGTAGTCCTAGGGGTAGTCCTAGGGGTAGTCCTAGGGGGTAGTCCTAGGGGGTAGTTTTAGGGGGTAGTCCTAGGGGGGTAGTCCTAGGGTAGTCCTAGGGGGTAGTCCTAGGGGGTAGTCCTAGGGGGGTAGTCCTAGGGGGGTAGTCCTAGGGGGGTAGTCCTAGGGGGTAGTCCTAGGGGGTAGTCCTAGGGTAGTCCTAGGGGGTAGTCCTAGGGGGTAGTCCTAGGGGGTAGTCCTAGGGTAGTCCTAGGGGGTAGTCCTAGGGGGTAGTCCTAGGACCCAGAGTGGGCAGGGGGAAGCCCAGAGTAGCGATGTGAAGATGGATGTTTGGGGGCGATTAGAGCTGCATGCTCAGCTCATGGGAGAGCTGTAAGACAACACCCCCAGCTTAACCCTGCTGCATGTGTGTTCACACTGCCCTGGGGGTCCACACACACACACATACCACACACACTCGAACACACACACCACACCACACACACACACAGGTTTGGTGGTGTCCTAGTAAAGACTGCTGCACTCCTTCCTGCCTGTCGTCCCTGACAGCTCAATAGAAGGACCTGTTCAGCAGATCTGCAGGTGTGTGTGTGTGCAGGGTGTGTGCGTGTCCAGGGGCTGTGTTTGTGTGTGTGCATGCTCTGACTGTGTGTGTGTTCTGCTTCCCCTCTCTACGTCTCATAAACCTCCTACGCTCCATCAGGACTCTTTCCACAGCAGCCCAAAGACATCAGCAGTACTGGAGAGTACAGTGGAGACAGGGTACTGTAGAGTACAGTGGAGACAGAGTACTGTAGAGTACAGTGGAGACAGGGTACTGGAGAGTACAGTGGAGACAGGGTACTGGAGAGTACAGTGGAGACAGGGTACTGTAGAGTACAGTAGAGACAGAGTACTGTAGAGTACAGTGGAGACAGGGTACTGTAGAGTACAGTAGAGACAGAGTACTGTAGAGTACAGTGGAGACAGGGTACTGTAGAGTACAGTGGAGACAGGGTGCTGTAGAGTACAGTGGAGACAGGGTACTGTAGAGTACAGTGGATACAGGGTGCTGTAGAGTACAGTGGAGACAGGGTACTGTAGAGTACAGTGGAGACAGGGTGCTGTAGAGTACAGTGGAGACAGGGTGCTGTAGAGTACAGTAGAGACAGGGTACTGTAGAGTACAGTGGAGACAGGGTGCTGTAGAGTACAGAGGAGACAGGGTGCTGTAGAGTACAGTGGAGACAGGGTGCTGTAGAGTACAGTGGAGACAGGGTAGAGTACAGTGGAGACAGGGTGCTGTAGAGTACAGTGGAGACAGGGTGCTGTAGAGTACAGTGGAGACAGGGTACTGTAGAGTACAGTGGAGACAGGGTGCTGTAGAGTACAGTGGAGACAGGGTGCTGTAGAGTACAGTGGAGACAGGGTAGAGTACAGTGGAGACAGGGTGCTGTAGAGTACAGTGGAGACAGGGTACTGTAGAGTACAGTAGAGACAGGGTACTGTAGAGTACAGTGGAGACAGGGTGCTGTAGAGTACAGTGGAGACAGGGTACTGTAGAGTACAGTAGAGACAGGGTGCTGTAGAGTACAGTGGAGACAGGGTGCTGTAGAGTACAGTGGAGACAAGGTACTGTAGAGTACAGTGGAGACAGGGTACTGTAGAGTACAGTAGAGACAGGGTGCTGTAGAGTACAGTGGAGACAGGGTGCTGTAGAGTACAGTGGAGACAAGGTACTGTAGAGTACAGTGGAGACAGGGTACTGTAGAGTACAGTAGAGACAGAGTAGAGTACATTAGAACACAGTAGAGTAGAGGCCGAGTAGAGTAGAGTAGCGTAACTACTCTACTATACTCTACCCCTCTGTGGGGCACCAGAGTTCACTGGGGGGCACGTCATCTCATTTGCTTTGAGGTCAAACATGCATAAAATGTTCCACTATAATTTTATTGTAAAATTAATACATTTTAAAATATCTTTAAAAATCATATGCTTGCATTGCCAAGTCTAATCTAAAAAAAAAAATTGCCAGAGAAGCTTAGAAGCGGTAATTCCCCGGAAAAACAATGTGTGCACGTCAATGACCCGAGCTTAATCAGTTTCAGATAGCAGCTTGTTTCTCCTGCCGTCAGAGCACTTATTTTATAAATGAAACAACATGTCTAATAAACGTAAAACTGCTGAGGACTCATCATCAAAAAAGAAAGTAAGGCTTTATCTCGACAGTTATCTTAACTTCGGTTTCATTGAAGGACAGGACTCGGCCAGAATGTGTCATGTGTGGCTAAAAGCTAATGACAGCAAGGAGCCAAGCAAAATGCAACGACACCAGGAAACAAAACACCAGGCGACTATTGGTGCAGGTCAGGATTTTATTGAAAGGAAGAAGCAGTTGGCACTATCAAAAAGATCCACAGACATCAGATTTTGAATCAATCACTTTATTATTTCGGTGTGTGTGGGAAGAAAAAATAGTTGGGAACCACTGGATTAGATTAAAGTAGGGTCCAATATAACTGAGACAGATTAGAATACAATAGAGTACACTTGAGTAGAGTACAGTAGAGGACAGACCATGTATAATTCATTATTGAATTATACATGAATTATACTGAACCATGCACTTGATTCCATCAAGTGCATGGTTCAGTCAGACTCTCTTCTTCTCTGGTCCTCCAGGTGCATGGTTCAGTCAGTTTCTCTTCTTCTCTGGTCCTCCAGGTGCATGGTTCAGTCAGATTCTCTTCTTCTCTGGTCCTCCAGGGGCATGGTTCAGTCAGATTATCTTCTTCTCTGGTCCTCCAGGTACATGGTTCAGTCAGATTCTCTTCTTCTCTGGTCCTCCAGGTACATGGTTCAGTCAGATTCTCTTCTTCTCTGGTCCTCCAGGTGCACTGTTCAGTCAGATTCTCTTCTTCTCTGGTCCTCAAGGTGCACTGTTCAGTCAGATTCTCTTCTTCTCTGGTCCTCCAAGTGCATGGTTCAGTCAGATTATCTTCTTCTCTGGTCCTCCAGGTGCACTGTTCAGTCAGATGCTCTTCTTCTCTGGTCCTCCAGGTGCACTGTTCAGTCAGATTCTCTTCTTCTCTGGTCCTCAAGGTGCACTGTTCAGTCAGATTATCTTCTTCTCTGGTCCTCCAAGTGCATGGTTCAGTCAGATTCTCTTCTTCTCTGGTCCTCCAGGTGCATGGTTCAGTTGGGGAGCCCTGGTGGCTGTGGGTGGAGGACCCCGTCAACGACCACATCTACCATTCAGAGTACTTCCTCCTCCAGAAGAAACAGGTTCCTCCTCTCTCTCTCTCTCTCTCTCTCTCTCTTTTATTAAGGTTTATTTGAATTACTGTGTATGTTTCAACAATTTGTATTGATTCTGTGTCAACTCTGTGCATATGTGCGTGTGTGTACCTGTGTGTGTACCTGTGTGTGTACCTGTGTGTGTACCTGTGTCATGTGTGTACCTGTGTGTGTGTGTTGTGTGTGTACCTGTGTGTGTGGCCCCCAGGTGCTTAGCGAGGAGCCCCAGCAGGTGGTGTTCACCATCCCCATCTTCGAGCCCCTGCCCTCCCAGTACTACATCAGAGGCGTGTCGGACCGCTGGCTGGGCGCAGAGGCCGTCTGCATCATCAACTTCCAGCACCTCATCCTGCCTGAGAGACACCCTCCACACACAGGTACACACACGCACGCACACGCACACACCACACACATACATGTACACACACACACACACACCACACACACACAGGTACACACACACACGCACACACACACATGTACACACACACACACACAGGTACACACACGCACACACACACATGTACACACACACACACACACCCTCCACACACAGGTACACACGCACAAACCACACACACACATGTACACACACACACACACCACACACACAGGTACACACACAAAGGTACACACACCACATACACCACACACAAATACACACTCCACACACAGGTACACACACCCACACACAGGTACACACAGACACCACACACACACACACACACACACACACACACACACACACACTGTACACAGACACACACCCCCCCCCACACACACACCATAGGTACACACACACACAGGTCCACACCCCACACACACAGGTCCACACACACACACCACACCCTGACCCACACCCTGACCCAGACCCTGAATGTGACATCCTCTCCTGTGCAGAGTTGCTGGACCTGCAGCCGTTACCGGTGACAGCGCTGGGGAACCGTCACTACGAGAGCCTGTACAAGTTCACCCACTTCAACCCCATCCAGACGCAGATCTTCCACACGCTGTACCACACCGACACCAATGTCCTGCTGGGGGCGCCAACCGGCTCCGGCAAAACCATCGCTGCCGAGCTGGCCATGTTCCGAGTGTTCAACGAGTACCCCTCCTCCAAGGTGTCGCCCTCACGCCATACCTCCAGCACTCCTCTCTCACCTCCTCCTCTTCTCTCTCCTCCTCCTCCTCTTCTCTCTCCTCCTCCTCTTCTCTCTCCTCCTCTTCCCTCTCTCACCTCCTCCTCTTCTCTCTCCTCCTCCTCCTCTTCTCTCTCCTCCTCCTCTTCCCTCTCTCCACCTCCTCCTCTTCTCTCTCCTCCTCCTCCTCTTCTCTCTCCTTCTCCTCTTCTCTCTCCTCCTCCTCTTCCCTCTCTCACCTCCTCCTCTTCTCTCTCCTCCTCCTCCTCTTCTCTCTCCTCCTCCTCTTCCCCTCTCCACATCCTCCTCTTCTCTCTCCTCCTCCTCTTCTCTCTCCTCCTCCTCTTCCCTCTCTCCACCTCCTCCTCTTCTCTCTCCTCCTCTTCTCTCTCCTCCTCCTCTTCTCTCTCCTCCTCCTCTTCCCTCTCTCCACCTCCTCCTCTTCTCTCTCCTCCTCCTCTTCTCTCTCCTCCTCCTCTTCCCTCTCTCCACCTCCTCCTCTTCTCTCTCCTCCTCTTCTCTCTCCTCCTCCTCTTCCCCTCTCCACCTCCTCCTCTTCTCTCTCCTCTTCCCCTCTCCACCTCCTTATCAGGCCTGTTTCAGTGGCCCACAGCAGTGTTTTGTGTGATATTGTTTGTTGGTGTGCAAGTGTGGTTTGTTCACATGTATCTGTGGTTAATGTGTGTGTGTCTCATTCTCATGTGTGTGTGGGTTGTGCGTGTATCATTTACATGTGTGCGTGTGTGTGGCTTCCATGTGTGTGTGTCCAGGTGGTGTACATCGCTCCTCTGAAGGCCCTGGTCAGGGAGAGGATTGAGGACTGGAAGGTCAGGATAGAGGAGAAGCTGGGCAAGAAGTGAGTCTGTGTGTGTGTGTGTGTGTGTGTGTGTGTGTGTGCGCTCGGGTCTGTGTCCATGAATATGTTTATGAGCAGTGTGTCTGTGAGTTACCGGTCCATCTCTCACCCC
Source organism: Thaleichthys pacificus (assembly GCA_023658055.1). Taxonomy (NCBI): domain Eukaryota; kingdom Metazoa; phylum Chordata; class Actinopteri; order Osmeriformes; family Osmeridae; genus Thaleichthys; species Thaleichthys pacificus. The sequence goes on along the minus strand of CM042871.1, from coordinate 2,896,685 downwards.
CTATATTTCACTTCCTCCCTCTGTCGGACCTCCCTCCCTCCCCCTCGCTTTCCCTCATCTTACCCCATCTCTTCCATCCCCCTCTCTCTCTCTCCCCCTCTCCCCTCTCCTCCCTTTCCCCTCCCCTCCCTCTCCCCTCTCTCCTCTATCTCCTCCTCCCTCTCTCCTCTCCCCCTCCCTCCCTCCTCCCTCTCTCTCTCCTCTCTCTCCCCCTCCCTCCTCCCTCTCCCCTCCCTCCTCCCTCTCCCCCCCTCCCTCCCTCCTCCAGGGTGGTGGAGCTGACGGGTGATGTGACCCCAGACATGCGAGCCATCGCCCAGGCCGACCTCATCGTCACGACGCCGGAGAAGTGGGATGGAGTGAGCCGCAGCTGGCAGAACCGCAGCTACGTCCAGAAGGTCGCCATCCTCATCATCGACGAGATCCACCTGCTCGGTACGCTCGCACTGGACTTTCTACTGACTGGACTGTACCATGTACTGACTGGACAGTGTCATCTACTGACTGTGGACTGTATCATCTACTGACTGGACCATACCATCTTGTCTCCTAACTGTGGACTGTATCATGTACTGACTGGACTGTACCATGTTGTGTCCTAACTGTGGACTGTACCATCTACTGACTGGACTGTACCATGTTGTCTCCTAACTGTGGACTGTATAATCTACTGACTGGACTGTACCATGTTGTCTCCTAACTGTGGACTGTACCATGTTGTGTCCGCAGGGGAGGACCGAGGGCCGGTTCTGGAGGTGATCGTCTCCAGGACCAACTTCATCTCGTCCCACACCTCCAGGAGGGTGCGCGTGGTGGGGCTGTCCACCGCGCTGGCCAACGCACGCGACCTGGCCGACTGGCTCGGGATCGGACAGGTGGGGTTTCCATGACTACCAGGCCTCTTACCACCCTGGGCTGGAACTACTAAGATTCCCTCTCCCCTTGCCTCCCCTCCACCCACCCTCCCTCCCCTCCACCCACCCTCCACTCCACTCTCCCCCTCGCCTCCCCCCCTTCCTTTTGCCTCACCTCCCCTCCATCCCCCCTCTCTCTTCCCCGCCACCCCCCCTCTCTCCCCCTTCCCTCCCTCTCTCCTCAAACACACAGATACCCTCATAGAGATACACTCACAGAGATACTCATAGAGGTACACTACTATAGATAGTCTCTAGAGACACTATGTAGTCTGAAAAAGACTTTCACATCATTTTACACTGGTTACATCAGTCTGTGGGTCATGTAAATCTCTCGATGCTCATTTGAATTAAAATGCTCAGATGCGCCACAGTTTCAGTGACACATCGTTGGTGATAAACTGCGTTGACCGGAGACATTTGATTAAGAGAACAACGTTATGTGGAAGTCTGCTGTGAGAGTGATGGTTTAGGAGCCTGTCTGCCTGGCCCGCTCTCTCTCTCTGCTCGGCCCTCTCTCTCCTCCCCCTCGCTCCTCCCCCTCTCTCCACCCCCTCTTTCCTCCCTCTCTCTTCTCCCCCTCTCTCCTCCCTCTCTCTTCCCTCTCTCTCCTCCCTCTCTCTCCTCCCCCTCTCTCCTCCCTCTCTCTCCTCCCCCTCTCTCCTCCCTCCCTCTCTCTCCTCCCTCTCTCTCCTCCCTCTCTCTCTTCCCTCTCTCTCCTCCCCCCTCTCTCCTCCCTCTCTCTCCTCCCCCCTCTCTCCTCCCTCTCTCTCCTCCCCCTCTCTCCTCCCTCTCTCTCCTCCCCCCTTTCTCCTCCCTCTCTCTCCTCCCCCTCTCTCCTCCTCCCTCTCTCTCCTCCCCCTCTCTCCTCCCTCTCTTCCCTCCCCCCTCCCTCCTCCCTCACCTTCCCTCTCCCCTCTTCTCCCCCCTCCTTTGCCTCTCCCCTTCTCCTCCTTCTCCTCCCCTCTCCCTCTTTCCCCCCCCTCCCCCCTGGACAGGAGGGAGGGGGGTTGCTTGTGTGAACGTCACAGTTGTGAGCGCTCTGTCTCTGGCAGACAGATTGTCCGTCCATAAATCTGCCCCGCCGACCGCTGTTTGGACCAAACGCCTGCGCCTGGCGGCCAATCCATTATCCAGGCCTCTAGATATGTGTACACACGCACCCAGGCAGCAAACAGCTCCCCAGCCTGGGGAGGAGGGTACCCCAGGCCCAGGCTCTGGGCCCTGGCTGTGTGTGTGTGTGTTTCTGCCTCCCTTATCTCTCTCTCTCTGCCTCTCTTAACATTGCTCTCTCTCTCATTCTCCTCCCTCCCTCCCTGCCTCTCCCTCCCTGATCCAGGTGGGACTGTTTAACTTCCGTCCTTCAGTGCGTCCTGTCCCTCTGGAGGTTCACATCCATGGCTTCCCAGGGCAGCACTACTGTCCTCGCATGGCTAGCATGAACAAGCCTGTGTTCCAGGGTAGGACTCACACACACTCTCTCTCTCTCTCACACACACACACACCCATGTGTAAGCACTCAGACACATACACAGACACACAGACAGTCTTACCTCACCATCCTCCTCCCAGCCATCCGCAGCCACTCCCCAGCCAAGCCCGTCCTCATCTTCGTGTCGTCACGGCGACAGACGCGTCTGACGGCTCTGGACCTCATAGCGTTCCTGGCCACCGAGGACGACCCCAAGCAGTGGCTGCACCAGGACGAGAGAGAGGTACCGCAACACCACACCAACCACACCAACCACATGATCTCAACACAACATGACCACAACATGACCACAACATGACCACAACATGACCACAACATGACCACAACACGTCTACAACATGACCACAACATGTCTACAACATGACCACAACACGTCTACAACATGACCACAACATGTCTACAACATGACCACAACACGTCTACAACATGACCACAACATGACCACAACATGACCACAACACGTCTACAACATGACCACAACATGTCTACAACATGACCACAACATGACCACAACACGTCTACAACATGACCACAACATGTCTACAACATGACCACAACATGACCACAACACGTCTACAACATGACCACAACATGTCTACAACATGACCACAACATGACCACAACACGTCTACAACATGACCACAACATGTCTACAACATGACCACAACATGACCACAACACGTCTACAACATGACCACAACATGTCTACAACATGACCACAACATGACCACAACATGACCACAACATGACCACAACATGACCACAACACGTCTACAACATGACCACAACATGTCTACAACATGACCACAACACGTCTACAACATGACCACAACATGACCACAACATGACCACAACACGTCTACAACATAACCACAACATGACCACAACATGACCACAACATGACCACAACATGACCACAACACGTCTACAACATGACCACAACATGTCTACAACATGACCACAACATGACCACAACATGACCACAACATGTCTACAACATGACCACAACATGACCACAACACGTCTACAACATAACCACAACATGACCACAACACGTCTACAACATGACCACAACATGACCACAACACGACTGCAGCACATCACCATGGCAACACATCCACAACACATCACCACGGCAACACAACCACAACACGACCACAATCACAAGACTGCTATACCTCAACACTACTGTAACGCAAACTTACTACAACACCATGACAACACACCACTGCCTCCGCACAGTAACCCATGGTGATGGTCGCTATGGTGTTGTGGACTGTAGCATTGTTGATTCTATTTAGTCTCTCTCCGTTCCTCCCTCGCTCTGCTTCCTGTTTATCATCTCATCGTCCTCTCCATCATCTCTCGTCTGACTCCAGACCTCTCCTGTCCTCTCTCTCCCCTCCCCTTCTCTCCTCTCTCTCATGTCCTCTCTCTCCCCTCCCCTTCTCTTTCCCACCCCTCCTCTCCTCTCTCTTCCCTCCCTTACTCTCCTTCCCCTCTTTCTCCCTTCCTACCTCTCCTCTCCCTCCACTCCTCTCTCTCCCTCCACTCCTCCTCTCTCTTCCTCCTCTCCTCTCTTTCTCTCTCCCTCCTCTCTCTCTCCCTCCACTCCTCCTCTCTCTCCCTCCACTCCTCCTCTCTCTTCCTCCCTCTCCTGCTTATTCCTTTGTCTAGATAGTCCTAAGATCCCTGGTCCCCTCCTAAGCGCTGGGTTTAGTGTAATTACAGAGGGAATTCAAACCAACTTCTGCCAGAAAAGCCTGTGTCATCTCCCATTATATTGTCTCAGCATAGCTGAGGATTAGTTCAAGATGTGAACACGCGGGCCTTCTGGATTTGGATTTCACAAGTATGCTAATATTATTACAACACTGTTACCTAGGGCTCAGCTATAGCATGGCTCAGTAATTACACACACGCACACACATAGATACAGACACACATGCAGAGACACACACACAGAGACACAAACGCACATGTGTAGACACACACACACACATACACGCACACACAATCTGTACTTGTAAGAGGAAATGTATCAAGTGAATCATTTTATTGAAAATTGTTCGGCCACATATATTAATGTCCAGTTATCCTGGTGTGTGTGCGTGTGTGTGTGTGTGACGGATAGAGGTGTTTTATGAGTGTGTGTTTGATGTCAGCTCTCTGTGCCTCTAGCTGACACAGTGTGAGAGGCCACCAGCCGCATCAAATATATTTTATGATGCCCGTCTTACTGAGACACACGCTCACACACTTTCACCTCACACACACTTTCACCTCACACACACCACACACACACACACTTTCACCTCACACACACCACACACACACTTTCACCTCACAGACACACACACTTTCACCTCACACACACCACACCACACACACACACACATTCACCTCACACGGATACACACACACCACAATACATTCACCACAACACACACACACCCCATCACACACAAACACACGACACACACACAGACTCACCACACACACTCACAAACACACCGACACACAGAGAGACACCTGCCTGCCTGCCTGCCTGTTCTGGGTCTCAGTCTGGGTTACGCTCCGTGGTTCCAAGGATGTGGAACCACGGAGCGGTCTCTGTGTGTGTTCCTGTCGTGTGTTTCTGTGTGTGTTTGTGTGTTCCTGCGTGTGTGTTCCTGTGTGTGTGTCTTCCTGTGTGTGTGTGTCTGTGTGTATGTGTGTTCCTCTGTGTGTGTGTGTGTGTGTCTGCATGCGTGTGTGTGTCTGCATGCGTGTTCCTCTGTGTGTGTGTGTGTGTGTGTCTGCATGCGTGTGCCTGTGTGTGTGTGTGTGTGTGTGTGTCTGCATGCGTATTCCTCAGTGTGTGTGTGTGTGTGTGTGTGTGTGTCTGCATGCGTGTGCCTGTGTGTGTGTGTGTGTGTCTGCATGCGTGTTCCTCTGTGTGTGTGTGTGTGTGTGTGTCTGCATGCGTGTTCCTCTGTGTGTGTGTGTGTGTGTGTTCCAGTGATATATGCTGCTCCCTGCTGTTCCCGTGAGCTGGGGCGTGTAGCAGCTGGAAGCCCCGCTGTGTGAGTGACAGAAGGCTGCTGCTAACTGCCTCGCTCCCAGCAGGGGTTCTGGCTTCTCTATATATCTATCTCTCTATGTCTCTCTAGCTCACTCTCCCCCTCTCCCTCTCTCTCTCTCTATGTCTCTCTAGCTCACTCTCCCCCTTTCCCTCTCTCTCTCTCTCTCTCTATGTCTCTCTAGCTCACTCTTCCCCTCTCCCTCTCTCTCTCTCTATGTCTCTCTAGCTCACTCTCCCCCTCTCCCTCCCTCTCTCTCTCTCTCTCTCTCTCCCCCTCTCTCTCTGTCTCTCTGTCCCTCTCCCCCTCCCTCCCTCCCTCCCTCTCTCTCTCTCTCTATGTCTCTCTCTCTGTCTCTCTCTCCCTCTCCCCCTCTCTCTCTCTCTGTCTCTCTCTCTCTCCCACTCTCTCTCTATGTCTCTCTCTCTCTCGCTGCCCAGCTCCCAGCAGGGATCCTCTCCCCCTCCACCCCCCCGACTGCTCTATCACTTCTGCTGCCGAGGTTACATCTCTATCTCCATCCCCTCCCCTCTCTCTCTTTTCCTCCCCACTGCTCTTTCTTTCTTTCCTTCTCTCTTATCTCTCATTCTTCCTTTCATCTTCCTCTTTCTGATGCTGTCTGTCTTTTCGTTTACCGACCGTGAGAGGCAATGACAGGAAGTCTCGCTTCACCTTTTCCCTCCCTCCCTCCCCCTCTCTCCCGTTGCCACGGTGTTAAAAGCTGTTTAGTGAAACAGAGGCGGCGGAGAGAGTTCCGACAGTACCCTCCCTGAACCCTCGCCAGCGTGTGTGTGTGTGTGTAGAGGATGGGGTAGAGGTGAAGCACTGACACATGATTGGCTGCTAACCCCGCCCCCTCTCCCGTGGTCGTGTCCGCAGAGCGATGACATCATCGGCACGGTGAGAGACACCAACCTGAAGCTGACGCTGGCGTTCGGCATCGGCATGCACCACGCCGGGCTGCACGAGCGGGACCGCAGGACGGTGGAGGAGCTGTTCGTCAACTGCAAGATCCAGGTACGAGCCCGGAACCTTCCGCCCCGCCCCCGCCGCTCCTTCCCTTCCAGAAGGTACCGGAAACCCAGTTCAGACACACCGCTGCGTCTGGTGACTGCACGGTGGGCTGGCGCAGACAGGTTCGTATCGGTCTGGTGTTGGGGGTAAGAATAGCCAGAATCTGCTGGCTCAGATGTTGCTAAAAGATACCAGGTGTAGGAGGACATCCTGGTACTTTGGGCATACTGCTTTAGACATACTAGGTATCGTGACATGCTAAATCATTGTCTGTCATACTAAGCTGGATGGTAGTAGAGGTATTGTGAATAATCTCTGTCAGTACTGTCGCTCACATGAACTGTTATGTCATTGTAACCTTGTAACCGTTACCACGACTACCCCCAGGTGCTGATCGCCACTAGCACTCTGGCCTGGGGGGTCAACTTCCCCGCCCACCTGGTCATCGTCAAGGGAACGGAGTACTTTGATGGAAAGACCCGACGTTACGTGGACTACCCAATCACAGGTAGAGTAGGGGGTGGGGCCTACCTCGTGGAGTAGTGAGTGTGGGTGTGTGTGTATGTAGGTGTGTGTATGTGCGTGTGTGTGGGAGGGAGATGTGTGTGTGTGTGTGTGTTCGTCTGCTGCTGGGGTCCCTGTGAGGTCACCTCCCTGCTGACATCACCTCCATGCTGACATCACCTCCATGCTGACATCACCTCCATGCTGACATCACCTCCCTGCTGACATCACCTCCCTGCTGACATCACCTCCATGCTGACATCACCTCCATGCTGACATCACCTCCATGCTGACATCACCTCCCTGCTGACATCACCTCCATGCTGACATCACCTCCCTGCTGACATCACCTCCATGCTGACATCACCTCCATGCTGACATCACCTCCATGCTGACATCACCTCCCTGCTGACATCACCTCCATGCTGACATCACCTCCCTGCTGACATCACCTCCATGCTGACATCACCTCCCTGCTGACATCACCTCCATGCTGACATCACCTCCCTGCTGACATCACCTCCATGCTGACATCACCTCCCTGCTGACATCACCTCCCTGCTGACGTCCTGCAGACGTGCTCCAGATGATGGGGCGTGCCGGGCGGCCTCAGTTTGACGACCAGGGCAAGGCCGTCATCCTGGTCCATGACATCAAGAAGGACTTCTACAAGAAGTTCCTCTACGAGCCCTTCCCTGTGGAGTCCAGGTGAGACGCCCATCATCTTCACACTGACCTACCAGACCTACCAGATCTCTACACTGACCTACCAGATCTCTACACTGACCTACCAGATCTCTAGACTGACCTACCAGATCTCTAGACTGACCTACCAGATCTCTAGACTGACCTACCAGACCTACCAGATCTCTAGACTGACCTACCAGACCTACCAGATCTCTAGACTGACCTACCAGACCTACCAGATCTCTAGACTGAACTAACAGACCTACCAGATCTCTAGACTGACCTACCAGATCACTAGACTGAACTACCAGATCTCTAGACTGAACTACCAGATCACTAGACTGACCTACCAGATCTCTAGACTGACCTACCAGACCTACCAGATCTCTAGACTGAACTACCAGATCACTAGACTGACCTACCAGATCTCTAGACTGACCTTCCAGACCTACCAGATCTCTAGACTGAACTACCAGATCACGAGACTGACATACCAGATCTCTAGACTGACCTACCAGATCACTAGACTGACCTACCAGATCACTAGACTGAACTACCAGATCACTAGACTGACCTACCAGATCTCTAGACTGACCTACCAGATCACTAGACTGACCTACCAGATCTCTAGACTGACCTTCCAGACCTACCAGATCTCTAGACTGACCTACCAGATCACTAGACTGACCTACCAGATCACTAGACTGACCTACCAGATCACTAGACTGAACTACCAGATCACTAGACTGACCTACCAGATCTCTAGACTGAACTACCAGATCACTAGACTGACCTACCAGATCTCTAGACTGACCTACCAGACCTACCAGATCTCTAGACTGAACTACCAGATCACTAGACTGACCTACCAGATCTCTAGACTGACCTTCCAGACCTACCAGATCTCTAGACTGAACTACCAGATCACTAGACTGACATACCAGATCACTAGACTGAACTACCAGATCACTAGACTGACCTACCAGATCTCTAGACTGACCTACCAGATCACTAGACTGACCTACCAGATCTCTAGACTGACCTTCCAGACCTACCAGATCTCTAGACTGAACTACCAGATCACTAGACTGACCTACCAGATCTCTAGACTGACCTACCAGATCACTAGACTGACCTACCAGATCACTAGACTGACCTACCAGATCTCTAGACTGACCTATGTCGTGGAAGTTTTTGAGAGAATCAATCGTTTAAGCTGAAGTCGGGTGAAGTACAGAGTTAATGTTTATTTGACGTAGATTTAAACATAATAACGTTATCAACATAACATCATCAGCACACAAACATAAGACAATAACACAAAGACAATTCCATACAGCTCCATCTAGCATTCTAGAATGGAACCGGGAGAATCCAGCCCACCAGCACTACCCAGCTGATGGCCCTGAACCCCCCAGAACATTCTTCAACAGACCATTTTATAGATACGACAGTTCTCAAAAGTCATTGGTCCATCCTACAGACATGCAGCTATACCAAATCTCTTTTGTCATTGGTTAAATCCTTAGAACAATACAGTTGAATACACATTGTCTTCAGACCAACTGTCCTCTTCCTCCCAGGTGACAAGAACTCTCCCAGGTCACCCAGACTTCCCGTCTCTAGACTTCACGTCTCCTAGTTAGGTGTCATAAACTGCAAATGGCATGTCTACCAAATACAGTTGAATCAACATTCATTGTATCAAGCTTCTTAACCAACTGTAAACTTCTCTTAAAACACATTCATTGTACATAGGCCCAAAATTTCTATCACACCTACCAGATCACTAGACTGACCTACCAGATCTCTAGACTGAACTACCAGATCACTAGACTGACCTACCAGATCTCTAGACTGACCTACCAGATCTCTAGACTGAACTACCAGATCACTAGACTGACCTACCAGATCTCTAGACTGACCTTCCAGACCTACCAGATCTCTAGACTGAACTACCAGATCACTAGACTGACCTACCAGATCTCTAGACTGACCTACCAGATCACTAGACTGACCTACCAGATCACTAGACTGAACTACCAGATCAATAGACTGACCTACCAGATCTCTAGACTGACCTACCAGAACTCTAGACTGACCTACCAGACCTACCAGATCACTAGACTGACCTACCAGAACTCTAGACTGACCTACCAGACCTACCAGATCACTAGACTGACCTACCAGATCACTAGACTGACCTACCAGATCTCTAGACTGACCTACCAGACCTACCAGATCACTAGACTGACCTACCAGATCTCTAGACTAACCTACCAGGTCTCTAGACTGACCTACCAGATCACTAGACTGACCTACCAGATTATCTAGACTGACCTACCAGATCTCTACACTGACCTACCAGATCACTAGACTGACCTACCAGAACTCTAGACTGACTTACCAGACCTACCAGATCACTAGACTGAACTACCAGATCACTAGACTGACCTACCAGATCTATAGACTGACCTACCAGACCTACCAGATCACTAGACTGACCTACCAGAACTCTAGACTGACTTACCAGACCTACCAGATCACTAGACTGAACTACCAGATCACTAGACTGACCTACCAGATCTATAGACTGACCTACCAGACCTACCAGATCACTAGACTGACCTACCAGACCTACCAGATCTATAGACTGACCTACCAGACCTACCAGATCACTAGACTGACCTACCAGATCGCTAGACTGACCTACCAGACCTACCAGATCTCTAGACTGACCTACCAGATCTCTAGACTGACCTACCAGGTCTCTAGACTGACCTACCAGATCACTAGACTGACCTACCAGATTATCTAGACTGACATACCAGATCTCTACACTGACCTACCAGATCACTAGACTGACCTACCAGAACTCTAGACTGACTTATCAGACCTACCAGATCACTAGACTGAACTACCAGATCACTAGACTGACCTACCAGATCTATAGACTGACCTACCAGACCTACCAGATCACTAGACTGACCTACCAGATTGCTAGACTGACCTACCAGACCTACCAGATCTCTAGACTGACCTACCAGATTGCTAGACTGACCTACCAGATCACAAGACTGACCTACCAGATCGTACTGACAGGCATAATTACATCTGTGTGTGTGTGTCTGTGTGTGTGTCTGTGTGTGTGTGTGTGTGTGTGTGTCTGTGTGTGTCTGTGTGTGTGTGTGTCTGTGTGTGTCTGTGTGTGTGTATGTGTGTGTGTGTGTGTCTGTGTGTCTGTCTGTGTGTGTGTCTGTGTGTGTGTCTCTGTGTGTGTCTGTGTGTGTGTGTGCCTCCCCAGTCTCCTGGATGTGCTGTCGGACCACCTGAACGCTGAGATCGCGGCGGGCACCATCACCTCCAAGCAGGACGCCATGGACTACCTGACGTGGACCTACTTCTTCCGCAGGCTGGTGATGAACCCCAGGTCAGAGCCTGGCTCTAGGAGGGCGCTCTCATGGGGCTCCACACACACAGCGCCCCCTCTGGCTGGGGGAGGGATGACAGCTTAAACACACTGTCAGCACGGAGACATGTATACCCACACACACACAGAGACACTCTCACACACTCATTATGTGTCTGTTTGTCTCAGTCTCCCCCTTTCTCTCTCTCTCTTCCTTCCTTCCTCTTTCTCTCCCTATATCTCTCTGTCACACACACACTTTAGTCTTCCCTGGTCTGGCTGGATGTGAACAGCATGCTGGAGACATCTGCTATGCGTAGAGGCTGAACATTCCAGAACATTCCAGACTGCTGGCATTTACACGGCTGTCAGGCCGCATTTACCATTCAGGCCTCTCTCTGGCCAAGCAACACACACACACATTGTACGGATACACACGTGTACAGATGCAGACACACACACAACTGTGTACACATACACATTGTACAGGTAAACATGTGTACACACATGTACAGATACACACACTATCCACCAAACCACACATACTGTCTACAAACACACACACACAAACACACATATACCTACAGAAACACGCACTTATCCACCCGCACATGCAGACAGACACACACACACACACTGCATGCAGGTTAGAGGCAGGTGTAAAGATGCCTGTAGCTGTGGGGGGGACGGGGAGTGAGGGGGGGTGGGGGGGGGGGGGGGCTGAGCATGAGGGCGGGGAGTGTGTGTGGGGGGCGGGGGGGAGGTTTACATGTGGTCCTGCTCATGTGTCCTGTAAACACCACCACACACACACACACACACACACACACACATCATTTTCATGTAACAGCCTCACACACACACACACACAAACATGCACACAGAAGCACACATATAAAAACGCACACGCAAACATACACAAGCACACCACAAACACACACAGGCACAAGCACACCAGAACACACACACAAGCACACCAGAACACACACACACAAGCACACCAGAACACACACACACAAGCACACCAGAACACACACATACAAGCACACCAGAACACACACACAGAGCTCAGTACTGTGGGTATCAGAGCCGTAGAGGCAAACTGTGGTTCTCAGCACCATCATGACCCGGATTGTCATGCCTCTAATGGCTCAATCAGTCAGCCTCAACACACACACACACACATAAACCCCCCCTGCCCCCCCCCCCCCCCCGGTAAAGACCTGTGAAATGGTGTCTGTGATGAACACAGTGTTTTCCAGGGACAGGCATCTCGTGTTGACATGTGGAGGGATGAGACTTACTGACAAACATGAAACACATTAAAGATGGCCGCTGCTCCCACAAACTGACGCTTCTAGCAAATTCTTCTCTCACGGACTCATCTTAACCCCTCATGCCTCCGTCCTCCCCACCCCTCCGTCACCCCCCCAACACACATCACCCCCCCCGCCCCCCACTCCCCACACCTCCCTCCCCCCTCTCCTCCCTGCTAACAGATGAATGGTCATGTATAGAGACATGTATTCAACATGTATTCCTTTAGGTAATGTGAGTGCTGGAGTGTTTACATAGTTTATGCAGGAGACTATAAAATGAATGTCATTAACAAGTCTGCACTTGCTAAATGACTGGTATCCTTTCACTCTGTGGAGCTCTCTCTCTCTCTCTCTCTCTCTCTCTCTCTCTCTCTCTCTCTCTCTCTCTCTTTTCGCTCTATGTAGCTCTCTCTCTCTCTTCTTTCGCTCTATGTAGCTCTCTCTATCTCTCTCCTTATTTCCTCTCTCTCTCTGTTTCAATCCTTCTCCCTTCTCTCTCTGTCTCCAGCACTAAATAAAAGCACGCACACAGATCAGAACCCTTTCCCCCTGTCAACACACACACACACCACACACACACACATTCATACAGGATCCCCCCCCTCCCCCCACCCCAACACAAATCACAACACACACACACAATAGCATGCACACTTATCGCACAGGATAAACTCCCATCACAACAGACACACTAGACACACACCACAACACACACACACTTTATCAGTCATTACCAGCTAATGAGGCAGAGTGTGTGTCCATGCTGGCATGTGGGACCTCTTACCCAGAGCAGCATGGAAGCCATTTGTGGTCCGCTGTTGTGTCAGCAAGCATCGCCAGGACTGTTTAGACCTGGCACACACACACACCCCAAAACACAACACACACGCACCACAACACACACACACACCACAACACACACACACCACAACACACACACACACCAGGCCGGCAGTACTGTCCAAACCTGACACACACACCACAACACACACCAGGCCGGTAGTACTGTCCAAACCTGGTAACCATTTGGACTTTCTTCATCTTGCAGCTGTGAGCTTGTTCTCTTGTAGACCAGCAGTAGAGGCTGGGGTGTGTACAAACATACACACACCAGCAGTAGAGGCTGGGGTGTGTACAAACATACACACACCAGCAGTAGAGGCTGGGGTGTATACCAGCAGTACATTTACATTTTCATTTATGCATTTAGCAGACGCTTTTATCCAAAGCGACTTCCAAGAGAGAGCTTTACAAAAGAGCATAGGTCACTGATCATAACAACGAGATAGCCCCAAACATTGCGAGCAGCCAAAACATGAAGCATACATTGTGAAAAAACAAATAAGTGCCAAAGGGAAGAACCATAAGAGCATGCAGTTAAACAAGTTACAATTAAACAACATGAAACTCAAAAAGTTTAGCAGCTCGTTAACTTCTGGGAGATAGCTAAGCTTACTGCTTTACTGCAAGGCAGCTGCAGAAACGCCACAAGCAAAGAGGCCAGGGTGATAACTATTTACTAATTTTACTTTGTGATATGACACACAATTGTGATGTGTCATGTACGATATAAGCTGATATTATTAAGGAGGTACATCTACTTTCGGAAACAGTAGGCTAGTCTACTATTTCACTGAAGTGTTAGCATCATGACATTAGCCTCTGTTGCCCGGGCAACACATACTACAGTGGTCTATGATGCATCTGTTTTCAATCATTAAAATAAACATTCCTGACAAATACATTTTCGTTGTAGGATTTATTATGACATTTACATTTATGCATTTAGCAGACGCTTTTATCCAAAGCGACTTCCAAGAGAGAGCTTTACAAAAGAGCATAGGTCACTGATCATAACAACGAGATAGCCCCAAACATTGCGAGCAGCCAAAACATGAAGCATACATTGTGAAAAACCAAATAGGTGCCAAGGGGAAGAACCATAAGAGCATGCAGTTAAACAAGTTACAATTAAACAACATGAAATTCAAAAAGTGCAAGAGTGTACCTGTAGAAAAGAAGACAAAACAACGATCAACAGTAAAATATTTCACAGCGAGTACAAGAATTTAAAACCGTCACAACTAACCAACAAGAGCAACAAGTCTCAATACGCAGTAGAGACGGGGGTGTATACCAGCAGTAGAAGCTGAGGTGTGTACCAGCAGTAGAGGCTGGGGGGTGTATACCAGCAGTAGAGGCTGGGGTGTGTACCAGCAGTAGAGGCTGGGGTGTGTACCAGCAGTAGAGGCTGGGGTGTATACCAGCAGTAGAGACTGGGGTGTATACCAGCAGTAGAGGCTGGGGTGTGTACATGCATACACACACCGGCAGTAGAGGTTGGGGTGTATACATACATACACACACCAGCAGTAGAGGCTGGGGTGTATACCAGCAGTAGAGGCTAGGGTGTGTACCAGCAGTAGAGGCTGGGGTGTGTACCAGCAGTAGAGGCTGGGGTGTGTACCAGCAGTAAAGGCTGGGGTGTATACCAGCAGTAGAGGCTGGGTGTGTACCAGCAGTAGAGGCTGGGGTGTGTACCAGCAGTAGAAGCTGGGGTGTGTACCAGCAATAAAGGCTAGGGTGTGTACCAGCAATAGAGGCTGGGGTGTGTACCAGCAGTAGAGGCTGGGGTGTGTACCAGCAGTAGAGGCTGGGGTGTGTACCAGCAGTAGAGGCTGGGGTGTATACCAGCAATAGAGGCTGGGGTGTGTACCAGCAGTAGAGGCTGGGGTGTGTACCAGCAGTAGAGGCTGGGGTGTGTACCAGCAGTAGAAGGCTGGGGTGTGTACCAGCAGTAGAGGCTGGGGTGTGTACCAGCAGTAGAGGCTGGGGTGTGTACCAGCAGTAGAGGCTTGGGTGTGTACATGTATGTATACACCATATACGTTCTCTCAGCCCAACCACATAAATACTGCTGGAACCACCTGATCTGGATCTGCTGCTGTACTGTTATAGTGCTCTATGTGCTTGAATGTGTGTGTGCTGTTATGTTGGTGTGTGGTGTGTGTGTGTGTGTGTGTGTGTGTGTGTGTGTGTGTGTGTGGACAGTAAAAGCGTGTGTGTGTCCCGGGTGTGCAGCACCCCGACAGGACCTTTACTGCGCTGGGTCATCACTCTCCACATCCTAAACCCGTCATGGCTGCCCCAGACGCCTGGGTCTCCTGTCCTGCTCCTGCCTGCTTTATGGGGGGTGAGGGGGTGGGGGGGTGTCTAGGGAGACCTTCTATGACGGGATGGCGTCTCCTTGGTTATCACCATGGATACAGTCATGTTGATGTTGCCCTGGTGCCATCAGTCTAAACCATTGTTTGGAACTGTATTTAACTCTGGGGTGTGTGTGGTGTTTCTGTGTGTGTGCACTTGTGTGTCTCCAGCTACTACAGCCTGGATGACGTCAGCCATGAGACCATCAACAAGTACCTGTCTACTCTGGTGGAGAAGAGCCTGAGAGACCTGAGTGTTCCTCCTGCATGGAGATCCAGGAGGTGGTGTGTGTGTGTGTGTGTGTGTGTGTGTGTGTGTGTGTGCGTACTTATTCAGCTGTGATACTGTGTTCACCAGTGAATAAACTGTGTCTCTGATCCTCTCCTTTCATCCCCAACCTCTCCTCTCCTCCGCCTCTCCTCCTCCCTTCCTCTCCTCCTCCCCTCCTCCTCCCCTCCTCCTCCTCCCCTCCTCTCCTCCTCCCTCCTCTCCTCCTCCTCCTGCCACTCCTCCCCTCCTCCTCTCCTCCTCTTGCCCTCCTCTCCTCCTCCTCTCCTCCTCCCTTCCTCTCCTCCTCCTCCTCAGTCCTCCCTCCTGCCCCCCTCCTCTCCTCTCCTCCTCCTCCTGCCCTCCTCCTTCCCTCCTCTCCTCCTCCTCCCCTCCTTTCTTCCCCTCTTCCTCTCCTCCTCCCTTCCTCTCCTCCTCCTCTCCTCCTCCCCTCCTCTCCTCCTCCCTCTCCTCCCCTCCTGCCCTCCTCTCCTCCTCCCCTCCTCCTCTCCTCCTCCTGCCCTCCTCTCCTCCTCCTCTCCCCCTCCCTTCCTCTCCTCCTCTCCTCCCCTCCTCCTCCCCTCCTCTCCTCTCCTCCTCCTCCTGCCCTCTCCTTCCCTCCTCTCCTCCTCTTCCCCTCCTCTCTTCCCCTCTTCCTCTCCTCCTCCCCTCCTCTCCTCCTCCTCCTCCTCCTCCCTCCTCTCCTCCTCCTCTCCTCCCCTCCTCTCCTCCTCCTGCCCTCCTCCCCTCCTCCTCTCCTCCTCCTGCCCTCCTCTCCTCCTCCTCTCCTCCTCCCTTCCTCTCCTCCTCCTCCTCTCCTCCCCTCCTGCCCTCCTCCTCCCCTCCTCTCCTCTCCTCCTCCTCCTGCCCTCCTCCTTCCCTCCTCTCCTCCTCCTCCCCTCCTCCCCTCCTCTCTTCCCCTCTTCCTCTCCTCCTCCCCTCCTCCCCTCCTCTCCTCCTCCTCCTCCCCTCCTCCTCCCCTCTTCCCCTCTTCTCCTCCTCCTCTCCTCATCTCCTCCCCTCCTCCTTCCCTCCTCTCTTCCCCTCCTCTCTTCCCCTCTTCCTCTCCTCCTCCCCTCCTCTCCTCCTCCCCTCCTCCTCCCCTCCTCTCCTCCTTTCCTCCTCCTCCCCTCCTCTCTTCCCCTCTTCCTCTCCTCCTCCTCCTCTCCTCCTCCTCCCCTCTTCCCCTCTTCTCCTCCTCCTCTCCTCCCCTCCTCCTCCCCTCCTCTCCTCTGCTCTCCCAGGATGAGTGCAGCATTCAGCCTCTGACGTACGGCCGTATCTCCTCCTACTACTACCTGAAGCACCAGACCATCCGCATGTTCAGAGAGCAGCTGAGGCCTGAGCTCACTGTCGCAGAGGTTCTGTCTGTCCTCACTGTGAGTCCCACACACTTACACACGCACTCACTCACACACACACACGCACCCACACACACCTGCAGACACATTCACACACACTCACACACCTGCAGACACATACATACACTCACACTCACACGCACACACACACGTACAGACACACACACAGACACGTGCAGACACACACACAGACATGTGCAGACACACATACACACACACGGGCACATATAGATCCAGATACACACACGTGTACACACACACTAACTCTCCAACACACACACACCTCTCATCTTCTCTCCTACTAACACCTCTTTATCTCTGCTTCATTATCGCGCCTTGTGGCCCCTCCCCCACTGTGAGGTCATTACCCCGCGGCTCTCCTGATTGGTGGGATCATTAAGACCCAGAGTGGGCGGTAACATCATATGTCACTGAAGACCCCGTTCCCGCCACCTCACACACACACACACAAACACACACACAAACACACTATGTCGAGGACAAAGCACAGGCCTGCCCTCTCTATTTCCCCTGATTATCACTGCATGTCCACTAATGAGATACACTCCCTCATCCTCTCCTTCACACACACACTCACACACACACTCACACACACATACTCACACACTCACGCACACACTCACACACACACTCACACACACACTCACACACACATACTCACACACTCACACACACACTCACACACACACTCACACACACACACTCACACACAATCACACACACACACACACACACACACACACACACACACAGACTCACACACTGGAGGTCTATATTCTGGTCTAGTCTTTATCCCCAACACATCTGCATTCAGACACCACACTGCTGGGAGATCAATCATCCAGAGATCACCCCCCCTCACCTCCCCCTCTCTCCCCTCCCCCTCCTCGTCTCCCCCCTCCCCTGGTGATACAGAGCTACATCAGGGAGACGCCTCGGTCTGGAGGGAGGGTTAGGGGGAGAGAGAGAGACGCGCGTGCCCCCCGCATCTCTCCCCAGCTCAGACCCCCCCTCCCCTTTCCTCCCCATTCCTCCCCCTCTCCTCCCCCCTCCATCAGTATGACGGCCCGTTCCTCTCCCAGGAGAAGGGCCTGTTATGGAGCATCTGGGGTTGGGCCTTCCTGGATGAAGGATCTTTAGCCCAGCAGATCCTAGTCTTTGGTGTGGTCGTAGCTTTACAAGCAGGTGTGGCCAGCGGTCGGATTGCTTGGTCAGAGGGCTGTCTGCTGGGGGGGTGGGGTAGAAGGGAGTGGGGGGAGGGGGGGGGGGGTGGGGTAGAGGAGAGTGGGGGGAGGGGAATGGGGGTGGGGGTGGGATAGAGGGGAGTGCAGCTGTTTTAACAGAGATGCTGGAAACAAAAGATGAAACCGCAGCAGGATCACATAGCTGACCACTTCCTGTCTCACTGTTTGATCTCTCTCTCTCTCGTTCTCTCTCTCCCTGTCTGTCTTTCTCTCTGTATGTCTCTTTCCTTACTCTCGCTCCCTTTCAACCCCTCTCTCTCTCTCTCTCTCTCTCTCTCTCTCTCTCTCTCTCTTAACTCTCTTACCCTCCAATCTGTCTTCCTCCCCTCTTACCCTCCCCTCCCCCCCCCCCCCCCCGGCAGGATGCAGAGGAGTTTGCGGAGCTGCCGGTCAGGCACAATGAGGACCAGCTGAACAGTGAGCTGGCCCAGCGGCTCCCCCTGCAGGTGAAGCCGCACTCCTACGACAGCGCCCACACCAAGACGCACCTGCTGCTTCAGGCGCACTGCAGCCACGCCACGCTGCCCTGCAGCGACTACGCCACCGACACCAAGACCGTGCTGGACAACGCCATCCGCGTCTGCCAGGTGGGTGTGAGGGGTGGAGGGGTGTGTGTGTGTGAAGGGTGGGGGTGAGTGTGTGAATGGTGGAGGTGTGTGTGTGAATGGTGGAGATGTGTGTGTATGGAGGGTGGAGGTGTGTGTGTGAATGGTGGAGGTGTGTGTGTATGGAGGGTGGAGGTGAGTGTGTGTGAAGGGTGGAGGTGAGTGTGTGTGAAGGGTGGAGGTGAGTGTGTGTGAATGGTGGAGGTGAGTGTCTATGGAGGGTGGAGGTGAGTGTGTGTGAAGGGTGGAGGTGAATGTGTATGGAGGGTGGAGGTGAGTGTGTGTGAATGGTGGAGGTGAGTGTCTATGGAGGGTGGAGGTGAGTGTGTGTGAAGGGTGGAGGTGAGTGTGTATGGAGGGTGGAGGTGAGTGTGTATGGAGGGTGGAGGTGAGTGTGTATGGAGGGTGGAGGTGAGTGTGTGTGGAGGTGAGTGTTATGGAGGGTGGAGGTGAGTGTGTATGTGGGGGGGGGGTGTGTGTGAATGGTGGAGGTGAGTGTGTATGGAGGGTGGAGGTGAGTGTGTATGGAGGGTGGAGGTGAGTGTGTATGGAGGGTGGAGGTGAGTGTGTATGGAAGGGTGGAGGTGAGTGTGTATGGAGGGTGGAGGTGAGTGTGTATGGAGGGTGGAGGTGAGTGTGTATGGAGGGTGGAGGTGAGTGTGTGTGGAGGTGAGTGTGTGTGGAGGTGAGTGTGTATGGAGGGTGGAGGTGAGTGTGTATGGGGGGGGGGGTGAATGGTGGAGGTGAGTGTGTATGGAGGGTGGAGGTGAGTGTGTATGGGGAGTGGGGGTGTGTGTGTGAATGGTGGAGGTGTGTGTGTATGGAGGGTGGAGGTGAGTGTGTGTGGAGGTGAGTGTGTATGGAGGGTGGAGGTGAGTGTGTATGGGGAGTGGGGGTGTGTGTGTGAATGGTGGAGGTGTGTGTGTATGGAGGGTGGAGGTGAGTGTATGGGATGACAGGATCATTGGAGGTGTGTATTGGTTGGTTGTTTGTGTGTAAGGCACTGACCCAAGACAGTGCCGGGGCAGCTGTAGGAATCATTCATCTGGTGGATCTCTCACCACAGAACTGACTCAGCAGAGCCACATTAAGCTAGACAGGCAGACAGGCAGACATGCAGGCCGAAAGGCAGACAGTCAGGCAGACAGACAAGCAGACAGACAGACAGACAGACAGACACACAGGCAGACAGACACACAGGCAGGCAGGCAGGCAGACAGACACACAGGCAGACAGACACACAGGCAGACAGACAGACACACACAGGCAGACAGACAGACAGACACACAGGCAGACAGACAGACAGACAGACAGACAGGCAGGCAGGCAGGCAGGCAGGCAGGCAGGCAGGCAGGCAGACAGTTAGACTGCCAGACAGACAGACCAGTTACTGGTGAATGTGAAGTTAGGTTGTTAGTATTGTAAATGTTGCTGGAGGGTTTTAAACTGTCTTTGTAGACACACAGACTGCCTTTGTAGACACAGACTGTATTTGTAGACACACAGACTGTATTTGTAGACACACAGACTGTATTTGTAGACACACAGACTGCCTTTGTAGACACAGACTGTATTTGTAGACACACAGACTGTATTTGTAGACACACAGACTGTATTTGTAGACACACAGACTGTCTTTGTAGACACACAGACTGTCTTTGTAGACACACAGACTGCCTTTGTAGACACACAGGCTGTCTTTGTAGACACACAGACTGCCTTTGTAGACACAGACTGACTTTGTAGATACACAGACTGTATTTGTAGACACACAGACTGTATTTTGTAGACACACAGACTGACTTTGTAGACACACAGACTGTATTTGTAGATACACAGACTGTATTTGTAGACACAGACTGCCTTTGTAGACACACAGACTGCCTTTGTAGACACACAGACTGTCTTTGTAGACACACAGACTGTCTTTGTAGACACAGACTGTCTTTGTAGACACAAACTGCCTTTGTAGACACACAGACTGCCTTTGTAGACGCATACTGCCTTTGTAGACACAGACTGACTTTGTAGACACACAGACTGTATTTGTAGACACACAGACTGTATTTGTAGATACACAGACTGTATTTGTAGACACACAGACTGCCTTTGTAGACACACAGACTGCCTTTGTAGACGCATACTGCCTTTGTAGACACAGACTGACTTTGTAGACACACAGACTGTATTTTGTAGACACACAGACTGTATTTGTAGATACACAGACTGTATTTGTAGACACAGACTGCCTTTGTAGACACACAGACTGCCTTTGTAGACACAACAGGCTGTCTTTGTAGACACACAGACTGTCTTTGTAGACACACAGACTGTATTTGTAGACACACAGGCTGTCTTTGTAGACACACAGACTGTCTTTGTAGACACACAGACTGTATTTGTGAGACACACAGACTGACTTTGTAGACACACAGACTGTATTTGTAGATACACAGACTGTATTTGTAGACACAGCGACTGCCTTTTAGACACACAGACTGCCTTATGTAGACACACAGGCTGTCTTTTGTAGACACACAGACTGTCTTTGTAGACACACAGACTCTGCCTTTGTAGACACACAGGCTGTCTTTGTAGACACACAGACTGTCTTTGTAGACACAACAGGACTGTCTTTGTAGACACCACAAGACTGCCTTTGTAGACACCACAGTGACTGCCTTTGATAGACACACAGACTGCCATTGTAGACACACAGACTGTCTTTGTAGACACACAGACTGCATTTGTAGACACACAGACTGCCTTTGATAGACACACAGACTGACTTTGTAGACACACAGACTGTATTTGTAGACACACAGACTGTATTTGTAGACACAGACTGCCTTTGTAGACACACACGACTGCCTTTGGTAGACACACAGGCTGTCTTTGTAGACACACAGACTGTCTTTGTAGACACCACCAGGACTGCCTTATGTAGACACATCACAGACTGTCTTTGTAGACACACACAGGCTGTCTTTTGTAGACACACAGACTGTCTTTGTAGACAACACAGACTGCCTTTGTAGACACACAGACTGCCTTTGTGAGACACACAGACTGTATTTGTACCTAGAGAGCAGACTGCCCATGAAACACACACACACGCACACTCACAATTGCACACTCACTCACACACTCAAACACATGTGAACACATGCAAACACACAGTCACACACTCCTGTGCAGTGAGGGTGAGGAGGAGGGAGGGGGTGTGAGGAGGAGGGAGGGGGGTGAGGAGGAGGGGAGGGGGGTGAGGAGGAGGGAGGGGGGTGAGGAGGAGGGAGGGCGGTGAGGAGGAGAGGAGGGGGGTGAGGAGGGAGGAGGGGGGTGTGGGAGGGAGGGCGGAGGGGAGGGGGGGGTGAGGAGGAGGGAGGGGCGGTGAGGAGGAGGGAGGGCGGTGAGGGAGGAGGGAGGGGGGTGAGGAGGAGGGAGGGGGGTGAGGAGGAGGGAGGGGGGTGAGGAGATGATTGTAGCTCAGCTACAGGTCAGGTGTGTGTAGGTCACCCTGCGCTTCTTGTAAAAAACAACCATGTGGCTGATGTGTTGCCCGTAACAACCAGGCCTCCACAGCTCACACACTAGCCAGAGAATCGGCCTGCTGAAGATTGTTCATCAGACAAAAATAAAAATTGCAAAGGGAACTAGCCTTTGCTTTTCACAAAACACATAAAAAACACACAAAAAAAAGATGAGCGACAAACAAAAAGTGGACCCACCCTCTGATCAGTTGAGCGAATAAATTGTTCATGCCTTTATAGGGTGCAAGGAAGGGGTGTGTGTGTGTTGTGTTCGTGTGTGTGTGTGTCGTGTGGAGTAGTGTGTTAGCCGGTTTACCTTGTCTGTGGGTGTTTTTTTTTTCTTTTTTTTTTTTGTTTGTTTTTTTTTTTTTTTTTTTCTTATCACCAATGTGGTGTCTGTTTTTTTCCCATAAACATGTGTCTGACAGTGTGAGGGGGCCAAGTTAGGTGAGAATTTTTCGTGCTACTGGGGGGCAACCCGCACCTCAACTTATTTGATCTGCGACCATTTGGGGGTGTGTGTGTGTGTGTGTGCGTTCGCGTAGTGCGTGCAAGGTACAAATTATGTGGCGAGCGTGAAGGCAAATCCGTTGATTATTCCATAGCTAAGTGTATTGGTATCTGGGCCGTACTGTAATACTTATGAGCTACAAAGCAATGGACCACTCCATATTACTGCATATCATACAGTGGTTACATAACTTTTATTTTTTTCCCTGTTCCTTTGTTTTTCTTTTCGTCTTTTCCCGTGTTCTCTTTTTTTTTTTTTTCTCCCTTTTTTCTTTTCTTCTTCCTCTTTTTTTTTTTTTTTTTAGCTAATTTTATTGTTACGTTTCTTTTACTACTTACTTATTACTAATTCTTTTTATGACTTTTCTTTTTTTTTAATTGTTTTTTTTTTTCTTCTTATTTCTTCTTTATTTTTTTTCTTTTTTTTGGTTATTTTTTTATGTCTCCTTTCTGGCGTGGCTTGATTTATTTTTTTTGGTTTTTCTTTCCTTCTTCCTGCTCGAGTCCTGCTGTGGCGGGTGGACGAGACACAGCCAGAATCATCGACACCACTACCAGGTACAGACACACAGGACATAGGAATCTTAACAGACCGCGCAACACAAAACACATGACGGTAACCAACAGCACAAAAACGACAAACACACTAACAAACACAACGGACACATGAGAAAGATGACAGACACAACCCACAGACGATAAAAATGTATCATGACGAGACCACACGGTGTGGGACACATACAGGTTCTGTCCCTCAGCTATGAACTTTAGTGCATAAAACCCAACAACACCAAACAAGAATTACACTCGAAATACCTCCACCAATAACGGACATAAGAGCGGCACCTAGTAGTCACGGAAATCCGAGAACAACAACACCGCCAGAACGCAGTGTTGTCAAGATTAATATAACTAAACACTGTACAACATATATCCGAACAGTATTACTACGATCTAAAAAAATCACAGCCACATACTTTCTGAGAACAAACAGAGTACACAGATCCAGACCACTCTTTGCACCCCAGTTAAAACACAAACAAAACCAAAAGTAATAACGGAATCGTACGGCAACCTAGACAGACAGAACATGAATAACAACGCTAAAGATAAATAAGCAAATGAACCAGGTATACTTCCAACATTACACACACGAAGTAGGTATAAATATAAGCACCCCAAAAATCACACAATTCTTCCCCACCCAACCTCTAAACAGAGCCCCATTACACACCACACACAACAACCATGCCCCCCCCACCCACAGTGAGATCTTTCGTTTACCTGAACACCTTCACTGGGTCACTTTCTCACTGTGTGTGTGCATTGGGACTACATCACATGAGATGAAGTCCCGTGACATCTGCACATGACACCAGGAAGTGCACTTTACAAAACTGACGTGCACAAAATGCTACTGACCTACAGAGGCATCTTATCTCTACACTTGGCTTTTTAATTGTGTATGAGCTCTTGAAACTATAGAAACTACCGAAATATTCTCACTCTCATAGTGCACATCAATTACTTCTAAAGGTTATTGTGGAACATTAGAGCATGATGGACCTTTTCATAAAAATATAAAGGTCGCTATCCTAACAGAGGCACGTCTCCATGGCTTTCTGTCATATGAAAACAGATTTCAGAAATTACCTTTACCTTAGATATTTATCCCTGAATCTTGTGGCCCTCTATGACTTCAAACTTCTAAATACTTTTTCAGAGCAAGAGAAAAGGGGTTTTCTGCGAAATAACAGCTATTCGAAAGGAAAGAGCTTAAACAAGGTTTAAACACACTTCCATGTAAGCCAAGTTTCCTGTAATGATGCCAGAAAATCTTAACAGCCTCTCAGACTTTCCTGCTATTCAACTCATCGGTCACCATCACTTGGCGTTATCACAGGCGTACATCAAGATGAAAATTTCATCTCAACACAAATGACAGGGCTCGCTATACATGAGATGGAACCATCACATTTGCTTCCCACTAGGTCGAAATTATTACTTTGTAGGTTCCCGACGTTCTTCTCATGGCTGATTCGTGATTACCCGACAGCATTTTAACAGGGCTTCACCTGCATATGGTTTTTTAGTATACATAATGTCACTGTACACATCAAGGTCACATCACTTCAGCTTGCTCTGACACATCTTAATCTCACGGGTTTTGGTACCTGGGGTGAGTACAGTTTTTGGACCCATGTCCAAGTTGCTTCTCCTGCCTAACTTCACATCGTGTCAGGATCGTTCTGACAGCCTTGTCGTGTGATTCAAGGCGATAAGCACAGCAGTGTGGGCTGTTTTCCGTCCCAACATATGAGTTGTGTAAATAACACTAGTCTGGACAGAGTACATGACACTAGCATCCAACCACAGGTGTTGACCTTGCTGGTATTTGTTTATGGTAAAGACTTCTGGTGTGTTGAGTGCAACAGAAGGTTTATCTAGCTCAGTAAGACACATTTGTAACCCTCTTATAGTTTGTCAGTGATCTGTCCCTTTCAAACACTGGTCCTTCGTACAGCTATGACTTGTGTCTTGGCTCTCCTCCTCGTTTATGATAACACATATGGCGTTTTTCTCATTTGTGTATAGTCCTGGGCTTCGTGTTCGAAATCCCTGTTGGCTCTACGGAGTAGATATTGCATAACAGCACAGTAAATAAAAGTGTTTGCGGAGACTGAGAGCCATTCCTCTGGTATGGAGGACGTTCTGACGACTGAATCTTGGCCTTGAACGCAGACCAGGTCACTGTGACCATCCTTCTGACGTGAACGGGGCTGGGGTCATTTCAGTGAAGGTCAATGTGCCTGAGCTGGGAAGCCGGCAGGGGATGTTCACAAGATGGGAGTTCGATATTGAGAAAGATTGAGAGACACGTTGAGGCAGTGTCCCTGCCGTTGTGTTTGAAGAGGAGCGTCGGAGAGATGCTGGGGAGATTCTTTTTCAACGATTTCATTTTCTCATATCTATGAGTCAACACACGATCGTTTCACAGAGAGTAAGACTTGGTAACTGCATTTACTCTCTGCCGTTCGAAAATATATAACACTGGACAACCACCATGCTAGTCATCGAATCACTTATGTACGCTTAGTAAGTATATTCAACTCTCAGTAAACGAGGTCGAACAGGACAACACAAGGGGACATTTTGATTAAAGAACTCACACCTCATGTTTGACGTCCCTCAAGAGTGACATAGTTTCTCTGATAGCTGGTGGGAGACCTGAATAGACGCAATGTAATAGTGACTTGTCATGTTCAGAACAGTTATTCAGAACCGATGTATGGAACATCTATTAGCAGTGCAACTAGTCTAGTGTAAAAATGCATAGGAGCGAGTGCCAGGAGGCTGATGGTGTTCTCCTCACAAGGACAGTTGAGATAAGTGAGCGTGTCGATGTGGTGTAACAACCTTCACCATACACATCCTGTTAGGGACCCCATCGCGGATAAGATAGAAGCTCAGGCGACTTCTATAACCGAATTGTGTCCCTGTAAATGGTTTGTACTATTGTGTGGCTGATTCTCAGAGTTCAGCCATATCAGCTATAAGCTTTGTGTGGTGCTCTCGTGGTAGACAATGCTTACATCTGTGGATTGCAAGCAACTGATAACTGTTCCATCCATGCTAACAAACAGACAACAGAGGGAGGAAGGTCTAGAGAGAGGGAGGGATCGCACGGGAGGTGCAAGAAGAGGGTAGGAAGAGGTAATGTCTTCTTTATTGTCGATGTAGACTCTATTCACCGATATTGTACAAACCCACATGCTGCGTGGTTGCCCCTTGTGGTTCACCGTATAACGAGTGACGTGGTATTATTTGTGCGGGCTGAGAGAGTGGCTTAAAGCTTAAGGCTACGAGCTAGGTTGTGTCAGAGCATAGGCCAACACATAAAAATATGAACAAAATACATGTGACCGGTTTCTTGGAGACGTATTGGGGGTACTCCACAGGCTAAGTATGCCCCAACGAAACTGTTGTCAAACCCCTCAGGCTTGTCATGTTTTCCTCGGCAACAAACGTGATTTCGTTACACGTGGCATCGTCTCCCCCACAAACAACGGGCACCTACCCCTCCCCTACAAGTGCGATTCCTATGGTAGGATAGCAGTTGGTCCCGAAGGGTCCCGCATGATCTACGTCTCTATGGCATGTCCGCCAGTCCGTTGAGGATAGGTGGGGAGTCTTCCAACCATCCTCATGGTTCTCGTGCACAACCTTTGACACATTGCTCGCTTTATAGTGCCCACTTCTAGTTCTCCTTTGAGCTGATTCAGGTCCGCACAGGCGTCAGGGTCTTCCACAGTCCAGTCATGTGAAATTCAGGGGATGACAGAGGGAGATAGTCCAGTATAGTGGTGAGACTAGGAGTACTGAGGGTGAGAGAAGAGCATAAGAGAGGGTGTGTGAGAGAGGAGGAGGGAGAGAGAGACAACATGGGTGGTAAGGAACAAGAACCGGAAATAGCGAGAGACTCATGAAAGGTGCATAGTAGAAGTGATGTGACATCTGGTGGGTGAGAGCGCAGGACAGAAGTCGTAAGAAAGAGAAGTGAAACACGAGAGAGAGAGGGAGAGGTCAGTGTGAAAAAGGAGATGTCAAGATAGAAAGAGGAAGAAAGGAACCACGAGTGAGGTTCAATTGAGGCAGGTTATCTCCTATGCTTGTTTTCTCGAGCGTTTATATACAGCAGGATACTCACTCGAGTGAGTGCACGGCAATCGTCTCCAAAGATCACATCCTCCCAGATCTGTGTACACGGAGTTGTATGTGTGGGGTAACTGGGCAATCCTTTTCTGGTGCAGCTGGAGTGGTACGTTTTGAACTATGTTTGTGTGGGTAGTACTGGTGCCGCCTGATGTTCAGCGTGAGGCACCGAGCACGCTGGCGTGTGCAGGCACTGCCATGCTTCATGTCCACATCATCATCTCCCTGGAAACGAATGAGAACAGTGAGGAACTAGCAGCCTCTGTTGGTGTGTTATTGAGAACATCAAGGTCATTTGTTTAAGTGCCTTGTTTATCAGATGAGCTCCACAAATCCATGTTCCTGGAGCTGAGGCCAAATAATCACTACTACACAGCTCTGTGTCGATAGATAACATATAGTTGGGTGATGGATATTGACTTTTCTGGGACCCACTAAACTCAAACCTAAATGTATAAAAATTGCAGATTGACGCTGACATGAGGTGGCAAGGCAAGACACTGTCCAATCTGCATGAGTGACGTGCCCTCCTTTGCCTATTGTGTGCGTGAATCTCGTGTCATAATTGTATTATTTGTGTAAATCATGTGGCATCCGTACCACTCCACTGCATACTTTGCTCGTTATCTCTCTATCTCTGTATTGTTTCGATCCAACCATATCCTCCATTCCATCCATGCAATCCATCGAAGTGCGGTGCGGGTTTTTACTTACTGGACTATCGGATCCATGGTAGTAGTAACCGATATGCCTAACGCTGCGTTTCGCCCTGCCGCCCTGTCGGACATTCCACTGCTCTGTGGAATGCTCATCTTCAGCCATGTGCCTGAACAGCAAATTGGGTTTTCTTTGTGAAACGTGTCGTCAGGAAGTCGTGACTCTGCTCTTCCTGCTGAGTGGTCTTTTGGCGCGCACTCCATCCTCTACTTCGCATGTCGCCTGTGTAAATGTGAACCGGCTCACTCCTGGTCCGTTACACAATTGTCTCGCTGGGAGCGATTATCGCATGCTAGCGCTCTTAAGTAGGCTAACCTTTTCCCTCCCGCAGCCAGACAACGAGGCAGCTACTGTAGCCAGTTGCTGTAGCTAACCCATAACCCAGATGCTGCTTTGACACGCAGCACTAGACACCGATCCACGGTCCGAGCCGCTCCGGCCATGAACTCACACATACTCACTGTTCATGCGATCGGTGATTGAGTGGCTAGGATTCCCGCGTCTCTTCATGCTTGCGGTCCAGGGTGTACCACCCGTTTCTAACATCCTGTGTGGCAGCACGCTGAATGCGTGGGCACCCGGACCTCCCTGAGATCTACGTTATACCCAGGCGCGTGCCTGGGGTAGATATGCAACCCATGCTATTCTAGTGTAGCAATACACTCCCACGCATACCCCTCTACCTAGCCTCCACCCCTCATCCGACTTT
Source organism: Thaleichthys pacificus (assembly GCA_023658055.1). Classification (NCBI taxonomy): domain Eukaryota; kingdom Metazoa; phylum Chordata; class Actinopteri; order Osmeriformes; family Osmeridae; genus Thaleichthys; species Thaleichthys pacificus. The sequence continues at coordinate 2,867,400 of CM042871.1, read as the reverse complement.
ATATACAGCTAGTGCTCTCAGCTACTGGGAGCCATATGAGACCGGCACCTCCTCTCGGCCTCGGAGCACACTAGGTTGTGACAAGGAACACACTGATCACCTGGCAAGTGTCGCCTCGCTTCTACAGTGAACGGTGCACACTAAGGCGCGTCTGCACAACACACACACACAGCGTGCCTTGTGTCTTAGTGCGCAATCGCTGCCCACTCCGTTGCAGCCAGATGTACACTAGGGACACTCCCGCTTTAGCGGAATGTCCAGTCAGATGAACGCGCTGTACACCATAACTACTGTGTAATCACCTCTCACTATGACAAGCTGACTCGCTCCGCAATACGACGCACTACAAACCCTACCCCGAGATGGTCCAAATGGCATGCATCTGATCCCTCTCGCCCACTCACCACTAACCACACACAGCTACGCATACCGACACCCTCTCACACATGCTCCACTTTAGTTCGGCTGGCGAGTTGTCAGTTCGTCCACATGCAGTACAATGTGCAGGTTACATTTATGTGCCAGGACAGATGCTCTCCAAGAGTAATGCCCTCATCCACAGCCCCACCCCGCTGTCTGCCCAGAGCCTCCTTGCGAGCGCCTATGCTCCACCGCTCTTACTGCCTGGTCTGCCACTCCCATGTGCGACACGCTTACCTCCAGACGCGACCCTCGCCCCACCCTATACCCCCCGGTGTGGCCATGCCGGGATGCCCGCCTCTCACCCTGCCCCTCTAGCGTCCTCCAGTCCCTGTCACCCAGCAGTTCACCTCTCCAGTCAGCGTACCTCAACCGGGCCCCGGAAACCTCTGTCCCGGCTTCCCAACCACGAGCATGGCCTATCCAGTGCTGTACCACCCTGCCGCCACAGCCTCCGCGACTCTGCCCCCATATCCTCCAGCCTGCTCGCCGCTGCAGCCTCTGCTACCTGGTACCCAACACGAGATGGCCAGTGTCGATGATCTCAGTGGAACTCACACAACCTGTATCCCTCATCACATGACCTCTGTATGTTAGGCGCTTTGCAATATGTTCTTCACTTGTTGAAAAAGAGCCCTGTGTGCCCAGCAACATGTGCTCAACATTTAAGAGTACACTGTTTTCCGTGACCTCTAGCCCTTCAAGCACAGAATAGATAGGTCTCAGCAAACAGCCCCCGTTGTTCCTCTATGTTTTCAGAAATCGTCAACGTATTTCAGCTAGGTCTTGCAACGTACATGCAACCGTCGAGGCTGTACAGATTATACAACATGAGTGTTTCGCTACTAATACACGTTGTGTAATGCTATTGAGTTCAGAAACAATTCTACAAAGTGAGGATGATATTAAGACTGTTCAATGAACTCTAACAAAAGGAATGACTAAGGAATGTTATTAGTTCAAGACATTCTAACAAAAGTGAGAATAAAGAAAGGTACTATATATCAAGACCAGTTATTCAGAAACTAAAAAGAAAACTGGGCAAAAACTGAATAAAAACCTAAATGAAAAAGGAGAGAAGGGAGAAATAACGCAGAAAAAAGAAAAAAAAAGGTGTACTGGAAAGACGAAAGGAGGAAGAGCAAGAAGGGTGATAAATAAGAGAAAGAAGGAAGGAAACACTGTATATGGATAGGGTACAATAAATAGATATGTGAAAATAGAATATATCTATGGTAAAAGTAGATGTAGGGTTCTAAAGGTAATGAGGTATGGGTGATGTTTCAATGGGGTAGTGTGAATAGTTTACATATAACTAGAGTATTGTCTAAAAAAATCTATAAATCAAACTAGGATAATCAAGTGTAGGTGGTAGTTTCTGGTAAAGTGTAAATATAATTGTTATCTAGAGATAAATGATCAGTAGAATAAATTCTCAATAAAAGGGGTAGTGTGTGCAAAGAAAAATGAAATGTTTCTTCTATCTTCTGGAATGTAATAGTATAGAAAAATTTCGAAAGAGTGTGTGTGTGTTTCAGGTGTAGTTGTGGTTTCTGCGGAGTAGATGTGTGTACATAAAGAAAACTGAATAGTGTGTGCATAAGTGATGTGACAACAACTCAACTAAAAAACTCATCAAAACCCATAAAATATATTAAAAACGAAAAAAAAAAAAAACCAACTAAAAGCATCCCCTACAAGGCCAGGCGGACGTAAGCACAAAACAAGCTTAAACGAGGGCTGGCTGTGACAGGTGTCTGAGCGTGTGCACCACCTGGTCCCAGTAATGGTGGTGCAGGAGCAGACACGCATAGACAAATGCAGCAAACAAGACATTCCATACCACATAACACCACCCTGGAGCGACCACTACAGAGCACACCACACACCTGGCCCCTGTTCAGGTACACACAAACACACCTGGCCCTGTCAGGTAACCACCACCATAGGACCCTGTATCAGGTACACCCACACCACACCCTAACAAACCCCTAGGACACCCTTTCACTGTACACACACAACATATAGCCCTGTCAGGTACGACACAGCCTGGCCCTGTTGAGGTTACACACACACACCTGGCCACTGTTACGGTAACAGCACACACAACGACCTGCCTGTTCACCTTCGTACATACCTCATGGCCAACTGATTTCAGGCGTACACACCACATGGCCCTGTATCAGGCACACACCCACTGGCCATGTTCAGGCGTACAACACACTGAAAAGAACAAACCTGGGCCCTAGTTCAGTTAACCACACGTGGCCCCGGTTCAGAGTACACCACACCATGGCCCATTTCAGGTACACACACACACAAACCTATGCCCGTCTGTTCAGGTGGTTTCACACACACCCTGGCATGTTCAGGTAACACAACACCATGGCCCTGTTTCAGGTACGATCCCACCTGGCCATGCATCTCAGGTACACACACACTGGCCAATAGTTCAATTCCACCACACCTGGCCATAGTATCAGGTACACAACACCATGGCCCTGTTCAGGTACACCACCATGGCCATGCTTTTTTACAGGTACCACCAATACCCACACACTTATGTCATGTTCAGGTACTCACACACCT
>CM042871.1:2821756-2859291 GCA_023658055.1 Thaleichthys pacificus | reverse complement strand
AGCTTGGGAACCTGGGGCCTGGGCTCGGCTGTCCTGCCTCCTCTGGGGAGCACGACGCGCACACGCACACACACACACACGTGCACACACACAGACGTGCACAAACACATACACACACACGCACGGACACGACACACACACACACACACACATAAGGGTTACATATAAACCTGTATCTTTTACAATCCATTCTAATTGGTTCATTGCACATGTCTGTCTATGTGTGTATACATGTGTAATGTGTGTGTATGTGTGTGTACATGTGGGTGTGTATTATCCCTCACCTTCTGCTGAACGGTGTTGATGTGTTTTGTGTGTGTGTGTGTATAAGGTGTGTGTGTGTAAGGTGTGTGTAAGGTGTGTGTGAGCCTACCCTCTGCTGGGCGCTGTTGATGTGTTTGTGTGTGTGTGTATAAGGTGTGTGTGTGTAAGGTGTGTGTAAGGTGTGTGTGAGCCTACCCTCTGCTGGGCGCTGTTGATGTGTTTGTGTGTGTGTGTGTATAAGGTGTGTTGTGTGTAAGGTGTGTGTAAGGGTTGTGTGAGGCCTACCCCTCTGCTGGGCACGGTTGAGGCGTCGCAGGGACACCAGCAGGACGTACTCCTGGTCAGCAATGGGACGCTCCAGCCAGCCGTCCTAGCGCCCTGCTCGCCCGGGCAGGCAGGGGGCGCTGGCTTCTGCCCTGGGCTGCTCCTTCCCACCAGCCCTGCAACGACCCAGGGACACCTCCACCCACCGTGCCAGCTTGCATGCCAGGAACGCCCCACGCCATGTGTGCGGGAACACAGATGTAAGAGAGACACAGGTACAGGAAGACAATACAGGAGTTTATCTGACCCTGAACTGTAGTGTGGGTGTATGTGTCTAACTGTGTGTGTTGTGTCTGACTGTGTGTGTCTGACAGTGGTGTGTGTGTCTGAACTGTGTGTGTCTGACAGTGTGTGTGTGTCTGACAGTGTGTGTCTCTGACAGTGTGTGTGTGTCTGACAGTGTGTGTCTGACAGTGTGGTGTGTGTCAGAGTTGTGAGTGTCAGAGTTGTGAGAGCAGAAAAGGCTGGCTGATTCACCCAGCAGTAGCTACTGATGAGAGGATTAGTCTCTCTGAGCCAATCAGAAGTGAACGCTGCAGCACATCTGATTATTTAATTAGCGAGGCCGGACCACCATAGGGGGGGAGCAGGGGGGCGGGAGGGAGGGGGGCAGCAGGCATGCTGATTGGACAAGACCAGAGACCCCGCTGTGGGCAGGGATGATGTCATTAGTGCTACAATTAGACCTTACGAGCAGGGGAGAGGGCAGGACCACACACACACACACACACGACACACACACGACACACACACGACACACAGTCACACACACACAGTTCTCCAACCCCATTCCCCCACCCCCCAACACCAACCACACACAGTGACAGAGTAACGAGTGTGTTCTGAGCCTGGGCTAGAGCTGGTGTGTGTGAGTGTGTGTGTGAGTGTGCGTGTGTGTATTCTGTCAACCTTAAACCCGCCACGGAGAGAACAAACAATCCCAACAAATCCCTGCTGTTACCTGGGCAACCTGACTAGGCTGAAGCTCCTCCCCAAGATGGCGGTGAAGGTGTTCTCCTTGCCCTGGCAGGCGGCCATGAGCTCAGGAGGCTTTCGATTGGTCCGCTGTAGCCCGACGCCCCGCCTCCACACCCGGCCACTTCCTGGTCCCCCAAGTCCTGTGGAGAGCAACGGGGGGCAGGACCGGTCACATGACCGAGTGGTAGCAAATCCTGCCCACACTTCCTGCTGGCTGTCGCCACGGGAACCACCCCCCCCCCCCTCCGTGTCTCTCTCTTTCCATTTTTATTGAGTTTGCAGAAAATTATTCTTCTCTGCAGGAGGCAAGACTTCCAAATCCACCGACACACACACAACAGATCCAGATTCACTCTCAACATCCTTTCTTTGTGTTTGGTGTGTGTGTGTGAGAGAGTGTGTACGACTATGTTCGTGTGTGTGATGTCAGTTTGGGTGTGCAGCATCCTGTGCACTTGTGACAATTTGGATGTGTTTCTGAGTGTGGTGTGAGGATGTGGTGTGTGTGTGTGAGAGAGATTGGGTGTGTGTGTGTGAGATGGGTGGGCTGTGTGTGTAGATGGGTGGCGGGTGGTGTGTGTGAGAGATCCGGTGGTGGTGGTGTGTGAGAGACTGGTGTGTGCGAGAGATGAGTGTGTGTGAGAGATGGGTGTGTTGTGTGTGTGTGAGATGGGTGCGTGTGTGTGAGATGGGTGTGTGTGTGAGATGGGTGTGTGTGTGTGTGTGTGTGTGTGAGGATGGGTGTGTGTGTGTGTAGTGAGATGGGTGTGTGTGTGGTGGTGAGATGGGTTGTGTGCTCTACAGTAAGGAAGGCTGGTGAGGGAGGAATCGTGTGGGTGGTACCTGAACAGGGCCAGGTGTGTGTACCTGAACATGGCCAGTGTGTGTGTGTACCTGAACAGGGCCAGGTGTGTGTGTGTACCTGAACAGGGCCAGGTGTATGTACCTGAACATGGCCAGGTATGTGTGTGTACCTGAACAGGGCCAGGTGTTGTGTACCTGAACATGGCCAGGTGTGTGTGTACCTGAACAGGGCCAGGTGTGTGTACCTGAACATGGCCAGGTGTGTGTGTGTACCTGAACAGGGCCAGGTGTGTTGTGTACCTGAACAGGGCCAGGTGTCGTGTACCTGAACAGGGCCAGGTGTGTGTACCTGAACATGGCCAGGTGTGTGTACCTGAACAGGGCCAGGTGTGTGTACCTGAACATGGCCAGGTGTGTGTACCTGAACATGGCCAGGTGTATGTACCTGAACATGGCCAGGTGTATGTACCTGAACATGGCCAGGTGTATGTACCTGAACAGGGCCAGGTGTGTGTACCTGAACAGGGCCAGGTGTGTGTACCTGAACATGGCCAGGTGTGTGTACCTGAACATGGCCAGGTGTGTGTACCTGAACATGGCCAGGTGTATGTACCTGAACAGGGCCAGGTGTGTGTACCTGAACATGGCCAGGTGTGTGTACCTGAACATGGCCAGGTGTATGTACCTGAACAGGGCCAGGTGTGTGTACCTGACATGGCCAGGTGTGTTGTACCTGAACAGGTGCCAGGTGTGTGTACCTGAACATGGCCAGGTGTGTGTACCTGAACAGGGCCAGGTGTGTGTACCTGAAACTGGGCCAGGTGTGTGTACCTGAACATGGCCAGGTGTGTGTGTGTGGTACCTGAACATGGCCATGGTGTGTGTACCTGAACAGGGCCAGGTGTGGGTGTACTCTGTAACATGGCCAGGTGTGTGTACCTGAACATGGCCAGGTGTGGTGTAACTGAACATGGCCAGGTGTGTGTACCTGACAGGGCCAGGTGTGTGTACCTGAACATTGGCGCAGGTGGTGTGTACCTTGAACAGGGCCAGGTGTGTGTGTGTGTACCTGAACAGGGCCAGGTGTTGTAAGCATGAACAAGGGCCAGGTGTGTGTGTGTGTACCTGAAGCAGGGCCAGGTGTGTGTACCTGGAAACATGGCACAGGTGTGTGGTACATGAACCATAGGTGTGCCAGGTGTGTGTACATGAACAGGGCCAGGTTGTATGTACCTGAACAGGGCCAGGTGTGTGTGTGTGTACCTGAACAGGGCCAGGTGTGTGTGTGTACCTGAACAGGGCCAGGTGTGTGTACCTGAACAGGGCCAGGTGTGTGTGTGTACCTGAACAGGGCCAGGTGTGTGTGTGTGTACCTGAACAGGGCCAGGTGTGTGTGTGTACCTGAACAGGGCCAGGTGTGTGTGTGTGTACCTGAACAGGGCAGGTGTGTGTGCTCTATGTGGGGCAGGGTGGTGAGGGAGGAGTCGTGCAGCCAGCGTGCCTGCACCACCATCTGGACCAGGTTGCACACGCTCAGAGCCGTCACCAGCCAGCCCTCGTTAGCGGCTACGTCCAGCATGGCCTGTAGGGGGCGCAGGGATGAGAGGGTCACACACATCACACACACAGTCTAGACACACACACTCCAGAAACACACACTACACCTGAAACACACACACACTCTAGAAACACACACTACACCAGAAACACACACACTACCCCAGAAACAGACATACTCTAGAAACACACACTACAACCAGAAACACACACACTACCCCAGAAACAGACATACTCTAGAAACACACACTACCCCAGAAAACACACACACTCTAGAAACACACACTATACCAGAAACACACACAAACAGTGTTTTCCTTCCCTCTCATCTCCCTCTGCTCTCCCAGCTTCCCCCGGTTTCTCCCATCCTCCTCTCTAGGTTACAGTTTGCCCAGCTCAGCTGAACGCTGACAAACCTCCTCACTGTAGAAGTCTGAACTCAAACATCCTCCTGTAGAAGTCTGAACTCAAACATCCTCACTGTAGAAGTCTGAACTCAAACATCCTCACTGTAGAAGTCTGAACTCAAACATCCTCACTGTAGGAGGTCTGAACTCTGACAAACATCCTCACTGTAGAAGTCTGAACTCAAACATCCTCACTGTAGAGGTCTGAACTCTGACAAACATCCTCACTGTAGAAGTCTGAACTCTGACAAACATCCTCACTGTAGAAGTCTGAACTCAAACATCCTCACTGTAGAGGTCTGAACTCTGACAAACATCCTCACTGTAGAAGTCTGAACTCTGACAAACATCCTCACTGTAGAGGTCTGAACTCAAACATCCTCACTGTAGAAGTCTGAACTCAAACATCCTCACTGTAGAAGTCTGAACTCTGACAAACATCCTCACTGTAGAAGTCTGAACTCAAACATCCTCACTGTAGAAGTCTGAACTCAAACATCCTCACTGTAGAAGTCTGAACTCAAACATCCTCACTGTAGAAGTCTGAACTCAAACATCCTCACTGTAGAGGTCTGAACTCTGACAAAACATCCTCACTGTAGAAGTCTGAACTCAAACATCCTCACTGTAGAGGTCTGAACTCTGACAAACATCCTCACTGTAGAAGTCTGAACTCTGACAAACATCCTCACTGTAGAAGTCTGAACTCAAACATCCTCACTGTAGAGGTCTGAACTCAAACATCCTCACTGTAGAAGTCTGAACTCTGACAAACATCCCTCACTGTAGAAGTCTGAACTCTGACAAACATCCTCACTGTAGAAGTCTGAACTCAAACATCCTCACTGTAGAAGTCTGAAACTCAAACATCCTCACTGTAGAAGTCTGAACTCAAACATCCTCACTGTAGAAGTCTGAACTCTGACAAACATCCTCACTGTAGAAGTCTGAACTCAACATCCTCACTGTAGAAGTCTGAACTCAAAACATCCTCACTGTAGAAGTCCTGAACTCTGACAAACATCCTCGACTGTAGAAGTCTGAACTCAAACATCCTCACTGTAGAAGTCTGAACTCAAACATCCTCACTGTAGAAGTCTGAACTCAAACATCCTCACTGTAGAAGTCTGAACTCTGACAAACATCCTCACTGTAGAAGTCTGAACTCAAACATCCTCACTGTAGAAGTCTGAACTCAAACATCCTCACTGTAGAAATCTGAACTCAAAGCATCCTCACTGTAGAAGTCTGAACTCAAACATCCTCACTGTAGAAGTCTGAACTCAAACATCCTCACTGTAGAAGTCTGAACTCAAACATCCTAACTGTAGAAGTAATTTCCTGACAGTGACTAAGAAGGACCCTGAGGGTGAGGAGGAGGGCCGGGACAAAGTTAATCAAAATGCTAATGCAGTACAAATTAAACTAGCGATTACATTTCCCAGTAGCCACTCTTGCAAACTGATGTCAGAATGTGTGTGACTGAGGCCGGGGTAGAGGCTGGGGCGACGAGGGGTGAGGATGGAGGCAGGGTCAAGTGGAGGGAGAAACATGTGTGTGTGTCTGTGTGTGTCTGTCTGTGTGTGTCTGTCTGTGTCTGTCTGTGTGTGTCTGTCTGTGTGTGTCTGTCTGTGTGTGTCTGTCTGTGTGTGTCTGTCTGTGTGTGTCTGTCTGTGTGTGTCTGTCTGTGTGTGTCTGTCCACACCACAGCAGGACTCGCAGAAAAGTAACCACATTGGATTGTTCCATGCAGATTACTGGCCAGATACACAGCATGGATAATCACCTGCACGCACGCACACGCACGCACACGCACGCACACACACACACACACACAATGGCTAGCAGATCAAAAGGGGTGCCAGATCTCACTAACTGGCCCCTCACACTCAGACACATGAAAACACACACATGAAAAAAACACACAACAGAGCAGAAACCTACACACACCACACACCACACCAGAACACACACACACACAACCACACACACACACACACCACACACACACACACCCACACACACACACACACACACACACACATCCACCACAAGCACACACACACACACCCGACCAACACACACACACACACACAACACACACACCACACAACACCACACACCCCTTCCTGCACCTATAACGGCCGGATGGACAAATCGCATCCACTGATAGAGTGGTCCCCCCCTTGGTGAAAAGCAATGGCATGAACAATCGTCCAGCAGGCCAGATTCTCTGGCTAGTGTGAGCTGTGGGAGCCTCGGTTGGTACGGCAACACATCAGCACATGGTTGTTTTTACAAGAAGCGCAGGGTGACCTAAACACACCTGACCTGTAGCTGAGCTACAAATCATCTCCTCACCCCCTCCTCCTCCTCACCCCCCTCCCTCCTCCTCACCCCCCCTCCCTCCTCCTCACCGCCCTCCCTCCTCCTCACCGCCCTCCCTCCTCCTCACCCCCCTCCCTCCTCCTCACCCCCCTCCCTCCTCCTCACCCCCCTCCCTCCTCCTCACCGCCCTCCCTCCTCCTCACCCCCCTCCCTCCTCCTCACCCCCCTCCCTCCTCCTCACCCCCCCTCCCTCCTCCTCACCCCCCTCCCTCCTCCTCACCCTCACTGCACAGGAGTGTGTGACTGTGTGTTTGCATGTGTTCACATGTGTTTGAGTGTGTGAGTGAGTGTGCAATTGTGAGTGTGCGTGTGTGTGTGTTCATGGGCAGTCTGCTCTCTAGGTACAAATACAGTCTGTGTGTCTACAAAGGCAGTCTGTGTGTCTACAAAGGCAGTCTGTGTGTCTACAAAGACAGTCTGTGTGTCTACAAAGACAGCCTGTGTGTCTACAAAGACAGTCTGTGTGTCTACAAAGGCAGTCTGTGTGTCTACAAAGACAGTCTGTGTGTCTACAAAGACAGCCTGTGTGTCTACAAAGGCAGTCTGTGTGTCTACAAAGGCAGTCTGTGTCTACAAATACAGTCTGTGTGTCTACAAATACAGTCTGTGTGTCTACAAAGTCAGTCTGTGTGTCTACAAAGGCAGTCTGTGTGTCTACAAATACAGTCTGTGTGTCTACAATGGCAGTCTGTGTGTCTACAAAGACAGTCTGTGTGTCTACAATGGCAGTCTGTGTGTCTACAAAGGCAGTCTGTGTGTCTACAAAGGCAGTTTGTGTCTACAAAGGCAGTCTGTGTGTCTACAAAGACAGTCTGTGTGTCTACAAAGACAGTCTGTGTGTCTACAAAGACAGTCTGTGTGTCTACAAAGACAGCCTGTGTGTCTACAAAGGCAGTCTGTGTGTCTACAAAGACAGTCTGTGTGTCTACAAAGACAGCCTGTGTGTCTACAAAGGCAGTCTGTGTGTCTACAAAGGCAGTCTGTGTCTACAAATACAGTCTGTGTATCTACAAATACAGTCTGTGTGTCTACAAAGTCAGTCTGTGTGTCTACAAATACAGTCTGTGTGTCTACAAAGACAGTCTGTGTGTCTACAAAGACAGCCTGTGTGTCTACAAAGGCAGTCTGTGTGTCTACAAAGGCAGTCTGTGTCTACAAATACAGTCTGTGTATCTACAAATACAGTCTGTGTGTCTACAAAGTCAGTCTGTGTGTCCTACAAAGTCAGTCTGTGTGTCTACAAATACAGTCTGTGTGTCTACAAATACAGTCTGTGTGTCTACAAAGTCAGTCTGTGTCTACAAAGGCAGTATGCGTCTACAAAGGCAGTCTGTGTGTCTACAAAGGCAGTTTGTGTCTACAAAGACAGTCTGTGTCTACAAAGACAGTCTGTGTGTCTACAAAGACAGTCTGTGTGTCTACAAAGACAGTCTGTGTCTACAAATACAGTCTGTGTGTCTACAAATACAGTCTGTGTGTCTACAAATACAGTATGTGTCTACAAATACAGTCTGTGTGTCTACAAATACAGTCTGTGTGTCTACAAATACAGTCTGTGTGTCTACAAATACAGTCTGTGTCTACAAAGGCAGTCTGTGTGTCTACAAAGACAGTTTAAAACCCTCCAGCAAACATTTACAAATACTAACACCTAACTTCACATATCCACCAGTTTACTGGTGGATATGTGAAGTTAGGTGTTAGTATTGTAAATGTTTGCTGGAGGGTTTTAAACTGTCTTTGTAGACACACAGACTGCCTTTGTAGACACAGACTGTATTTGTAGACACACAGACTGTATTTGTAGACACACAGACTGTATTTGTAGACACACAGACTGTATTTGTAGACACATACTGTATTTGTAGACACACAGACTGTATTTGTAGACACACAGACGTATTTGTAGACACAGACTGTCTTGTAGACACACAGACTGTCTTTGTAGACACACAGACTGTCTTTGTAGACACAGACTGTCTTTGTAGACACAAACTGCCTTTGTAGACACACAGACTGCCTTTGTAGACGCATACTGCCTTTGTAGACACAGACTGACTTTGTAGACACACAGACTGTATTTGTAGACACACAGACTGTATTTGTAGACCACAGACTGACTTTGTAGACACACAGACTGACTTTGTAGACACACAGACTGTATTTGTAGATACACAGACTGTATTTGTAGACACAGACTGCCTTTGTAGACACACAGACTGCCTTTGTAGACACACAGGCTGTCTTTGTAGACACACAGACTGTCTTTGTAGACACACAGACTGTATTTGTAGACACACAGACTGACTTTGTAGACACACAGACTGTATTTGTAGATACACAGACTGTATTTGTAGACACAGACTGCCTTTGTAGACACACAGACTGCCTTTGTAGACACACAGGCTGTCTTTGTAGACACACAGACTGTCTTTGTAGACACACAGACTGCCTTTGTAGACACACAGGCTGTCTTTGTAGACACACAGACTGTCTTTGTAGACACACAGACTGTCTTTGTAGACACACAGACTGTCTTTGTAGACACACAGACTGCCTTTGTAGACACAAACTGCCTTTGTAGACACACAGACTGCCTTTGTAGACACACAGACTGCCATTGTAGACACACAGACTGTCTTTGTAGACACACAGACTGCCATTGTAGACACACAGACTGTATTTGTAGACACACAGACTGCCTTTGTAGACACACAGACTGACTTTGTAGACACACAGACTGTATTTGTAGACACACAGACTGTATTTGTAGACACAGACTGCCTTTGTAGACACACAGACTGCCTTTGTAGACACACAGGCTGTCTTTGTAGACACACAGACTGTCTTTGTAGACACACAGACTGCCTTTGTAGACACACAGACTGTCTTTGTAGACACACAGGCTGTCTTTGTAGACACACAGACTGTCTTTGTAGACACACAGACTGCCTTTGTAGACACACAGACTGCCTTTGTAGACCACACAGACTGTATTTGTACCTAGAGAGCAGACTGCCCATGAACACACACACACGCACACTCACAATTGCACACTCACTCACACACTCAAACACATGTGAACACATGCAAACACACAGTCACACACTCCTGTGCAGTGAGGGTGAGGAGGAGGGAGGGGGGTGAGGAGGAGGGAGGGGGGTGAGGAGGAGGGAGGGGGGTGAGGAGGAGGGAGGGGGGTGAGGAGGAGGGAGGGCGGTGAGGAGGAGGGAGGGGGGTGAGGAGGAGGGAGGGGGGTGAGGAGGAGGGAGGGGGGTGAGGAGGAGGGAGGGCGGTGAGGAGGAGGGAGGGCGGTGAGGAGGAGGGAGGGGGGTGAGGAGGAGGGAGGGGGGTGAGGAGGAGGGAGGGGGGTGAGGAGATGATTTGTAGCTCAGCTACAGGTCAGGTGTGTGTAGGTCACCCTGCGCTTCTTGTAAAAACAACCATGTGCTGATGTGTTGCCGTAACAACCAGGCCTCCACAGCTCACACTAGCCAGAGAATCTGGCCTGCTGGAGATTGTTCATGCCTTGCTTTTCACAAGGGACCCCTCTATCAGTGAGCGATTGTTCATGCCTTTATAGGTGCAGGAAGGGGTGTGTGTGTGTGTGTGTGTGTGTGTGTGTGTGTGTGTGTGTGTGTTGTGTGTGTGTGTGTGTGTGTGTGTGTGTGTGTGTGTGTGTGTGTGTGTGTGTGTGTGTGGTGTGTGTGTGTGTGTGTGTGTGTGTGTGTGTGTGTGTGTGTGTGTGTGTGTGTGTGTGTGTGTGTGTGTGTGTAGGTTTCTGTCTGTGTGTGTTTTTTCATGTGTGTGTTTTCATGTGTCTGAGTGTGAGGGGCCAGTTAGTGAGATCTGGCACCCCTTTTGATCTGCTAGCCATTGTGTGTGTGTGTGTGTGTGCGTGCGTGCTGTCGTGCGGTGTGCGTTGCGTGCAGGTGATTGATCCATGCTGTGTATCTGGCATTAATCTTGCATGGAACATCCCTGTGGTTAATTTTCCTGCGAGTCCTGCTGTGGGGTGGACAGACACAACAGACAGACAACAGACAGACACACCCAGCACAGGACACACACAGACAGGACACCCAGGCAGACACACACAGACGACACAAGACAGACACACACAGACAGACACACACAGACAGACACACACAGAAGACACAGACAGACACACCAGACAGACACACACAGACACACACAGACAGACACACACAGACAGACACACCACAATGTTTCTCCCTCCACCCTTGACCCTGGCCCTCCATCCTCACCCTCGCCCCAGCCTCCTTACCCCGGCCTCCAGTTCACCACACATTCTGAACATCAGTTTGCAAGAGTGGCTACTGGGAAATGTTAATCGCTAGTTTAATTTGTACTGCATTAGCATTTTTGATTAACTTTGTCCCGGCCCCCCTCCTCACCCTCAGGGTCCTTCTTAGTCACTGTCAGGAAATTACTTCTACAGTTAGGATGTTTGAGTTCAGACTTCTACAGTGAGGATGTTTGAGTTCAGACTTCTACAGTGAGGATGTTTGAGTTCAGACTTCTACAGTGAGGATGTTTGAGTTCAGATTTCTACAGTGAGGATGTTTGAGTTCAGACTTCTACAGTGAGGATGTTTGAGTTCAGACTTCTACAGTGAGGATGTTTGTCAGAGTTCAGACTTCTACAGTGAGGATGTTTGAGTTCAGACTTCTACAGTGAGGATGTTTGAGTTCAGACTTCTACAGTGAGGATGTTTGAGTTCAGACTTCTACAGTGAGGATGTTTGTCAGAGTTCAGACTTCTACAGTGAGGATGTTTGAGTTCAGACTTCTACAGTGAGGATGTTTGAGTTCAGACTTCTACAGTGAGGATGTTTGTCAGAGTTCAGACTTCTACAGTGAGGATGTTTGAGTTCAGACTTCTACAGTGAGGATGTTTGAGTTCAGACTTCTACAGTGAGGATGTTTGAGTTCAGACTTCTACAGTGAGGATGTTTGTCAGGTTCAGACTTCTACAGTGAGGATGTTTGTCAGAGTTCAGACTTCTACAGTGAGGATGTTTGAGTTCAGACCTCTACAGTGAGGATGTTTGAGTTCAGACTTCTACAGTGAGGATGTTTGTCAGAGTTCAGACTTCTACAGTGAGGATGTTTGTCAGAGTTCAGACTTCTACAGTGAGGATGTTTGAGTTCAGACTTCTACAGTGAGGATGTTTGAGTTCAGACTTCTACAGTGAGGATGTTTGAGTTCAGACTTCTACAGTGAGGATGTTTGAGTTCAGACTTCTACAGTGAGGATGTTTGAGTTCAGACTTCTACAGTGAGGATGTTTGAGTTCAGACTTCTACAGTGAGGATGTTTGTCAGAGTTCAGACTTCTACAGTGAGGATGTTTGAGTTCAGACTTCTACAGTGAGGATGTTTGAGTTCAGACCTCTACAGTGAGGATGTTTGTCAGAGTTCAGACTTCTACAGTGAGGATGTTTGTCAGAGTTCAGACCTCTACAGTGAGGATGTTTGAGTTCAGACTTCTACAGTGAGGATGTTTGTGCAGAGTTCAGACTTCTACAGTGAGGATGTTGTCAGAGTTCAGACCTCTACAGTGAGGATGTTTGAGTTCAGACTTCTACAGTGAGGATGTTTGTCAGAGTTCAGACCTCTACAGTGAGGATGTTTGAGTTCAGACTTTCTACAGTGAGGATGTTTGAGTTCAGACTTCTACAGTGAGGATGTTTGAGTTCAGACTTCTACAGTGAGGAGGTTTGTCAGGTTCAGCTGAGCTGGGCAAACTGTAACCTAGAGAGGAGGATGGGAGAAACCGGGTGGAAGCTGGGAGAGCAGAGGGAGATGAGAGGGAAGGAAAACACTGTTTGTGTGTGTATGTGTGTGTTTCTGGTATAGTGTGTGTTTCTAGAGTGTGTGTGTTTCTGGGGTAGTGTGTGTTTCTAGAGTATGTCTGTTTCTGGGGTAGGTGTGTGTGTTTCTGGTGTAGTGTGTGTTTCTAGAGTATGTCTGTTTCTGGGTAGTGTGTGTGTTTCTGGTGTAGTGTGTGTTTCTAGAGTGTGTGTGTGTTTCAGGTGTAGTGTGTGTTTCTGGAGTGTGTGTGTCTAGACTGTGTGTGTGATGTGTGTGACCCTCTCATCCCTGCGCCCCCTACAGGCCATGCTGGACGTAGCCGCTAACGAGGGCTGGCTGGTGACGGCTCTGAGCGTGTGCAACCTGGTCCAGATGGTGGTGCAGGCACGCTGGCTGCACGACTCCTCCCTCACCACCCTGCCCCACATAGAGCACACACACCTGGCCCTGTTCAGGTACACACACACACACCTGGCCCTGTTCAGGTACACACACACACCTGGCCCTGTTCAGGTACACACACACACACCTGGCCCCTGTTCAGGTACACACACACACCTGGCCCTGTTCAGGTACACACACCTGGCCCTGTTCAGGTACACACACACACCTGGCCCTGTTCAGGTACACACACACACACCTGGCCCTGTTCAGGTACATACACCTGGCCCTGTTCAGGTACACACACCTGGCCCTGTTCAGGTACACACACCTGGCCATGTTCAGGTACACACACCTGGCCCTGTTCAGGTACACACACCTGGCCCTGTTCAGGTACACACACCTGGCCCTGTTCAGGTACACACACACACACCTGGCCCTGTTCAGGTACACACACCTGGCCATGTTCAGGTACACACACCTGGCCCTGTTCAGGTACACACACCTGGCCATGTTCAGGTACACACACCTGCCATGTTCAGGTACACACACCTGGCCATGTTCAGGTACACACACCTGGCCCTGTTCAGGTACACACACCTGGCCATGTTCAGGTACACACACACACACCTGGCCATGTTCAGGTACACACACCTGCCATGTTCAGGTACACACACCTGGCCCTGTTCAGGTACACACACCTGGCCATGTTCAGGTACACACACCTGGCCCTGTTCAGGTACACACACCTGGCCATGTTCAGGTACACACACCTGGCCCTGTTCAGGTACATACACCTGGCCATGTTCAGGTACATACACCTGGCCATGTTCAGGTACACACACCTGGCCATGTTCAGGTACACACACCTGGCCCTGTTCAGGTACATACACCTGGCCATGTTCAGGTACACACACCTGGCCATGTTCAGGTACACACACCTGGCCATGTTCAGGTACACAACACCTGGCCCTGTTCAGGTACACACACCTGGCCCTGTTCAGGTACACACACCTGGCCCTGTTCAGGTACACACACCTGGCCATGTTCAGGTACACACACCTGGCCATGTTCAGGTACACACACCTGGCCCTGTTCAGGTACACACACCTGGCCATTGTTCAGGTACACACACCTGGCCCTGTTCAGGTACATACACCTGGCCATGTTCAGGTACACACACCTGGCCATGTTCAGGTACACACACCTGGCCATGTTCAGGTACACACACCTGGCCCTGTTCAGGTACAACACACCTGGCCCTGTTCAGGTACACACACCTGGCCCTGTTCAGGTACATACACCTGGCCCGTTCAGGTACACACACCTGGCCCTGTTCAGGTACACACACCTGGCCATGTTCAGGTACACACACCTGGCCCTGTTCAGGTACACACACACACCTGGCCCTGTTCAGGTACACCACACACACCTGGCCATGCTTCAGGTACACACACACACGCTGGCCATGTTCAGGTACACACACCTGGGCCCTGTTCAGGTACACACACACACCTGGCCATGTTCAGGTACACACACCTGGCCCTGTTCAGGTACACACACACACCTGGCCCTGTTCAGGTACACACACACGATTCCTCCCTCACACAGCCTTCCTTATGTAGAGCACACACACCCATCTCACACACACACACACCCATCTCACACACACACACACACACCCATCTCACACACACACACACACACACCCATCTCACACACACACCCATCTCACCACACGCACCCATCTCACACACACACACGCACTCATCTCTCGCACACACCAGTCTCTCACACACACACACACCGATCTCTCACACACCACACACGCACCCATCTCACACACACGCACCCATCTCACACACACAAACCCATCTCACACAACACCACACACACCCATTCTCTCACACACACTCATCTTCCGCCACACACCAGTCTCTCACACACACACACACCGATCTCTCACACACACACACGCACCCATCTCACACACACGCACCCATCTCACACACACACACCCATCTCTCTCACACACACATCTCACCACACTTCAGAAACACATCAAATTGTCACAAGTGCACAGGGATGCATGCACACCCAAACTGACATCACACACACGAACATAGTCGTACACACTCTCTCACACACACACACCAAACACAAAGAAAGGATGTTGAGCGTGAATCTGGATCTGGTGAGTGTGTGTTCGGGTGGATTTGGAAGTCTTGCCCTCCTGCAGAGAAGAATAATTTTCTGCAAACTCAATAAAAAATGGAAGAGAGAGAACGGAGGGGGGGGGGGGTGGTTCCCGTGGCGACAGCCAGCAGGAAGTGTGGGCAGGATTTGCTACCACGCGGTCATGTGACCGGTCCTGCCCCCCGTTGCTCTCCACAGGAATTGGGGACCAGGAAGGGCCGGGGTGGAGGCGGGGCAGTCGGGCTACAGCGGACCAATCGAAAGCCTCCCTGAGCTCATGGCCGCCTGCCAGGGCAAGGAGAACACCTTCACCGCCATCTTGGGGGAGGAGCTTCAGCCTAGTCAGGTTGCCCAGGTAACAGCATGGATTTGTTGGGATTGTTTGTTCTCTCCGTGGCGGGTTTAAGGTTGACAGAATACGACACACGCACACTCACACACACACTCACACACACCAGCTCTAGCCCAGGCTCAGAACACACTCGTTACTCTGTCACTGTGTGTGGTTGGTGTTGGGGGGTGGGGGAATGGGGTTGGAGAACTGTGTGTGTGTGACTGTGTGTCGTGTGTGTGTCGTGTGTGTGTCGTGTGTGTGTGTGTGTGGTCCTGCCCTCTCCCCCTGCTCGTAAGGTCTAATTGTAGCACTAATGACATCATCCCTGCCCACAGCGGGGTCTCTGGTCTTGTCCAATCAGCATGCCCTGCTGCCCCCCTCCCTCCCGCCCCCCTGCTCCCCCCCTATGGTGGTCCGGCCTCGCTAATTAAATAATCAGATGTGCTGGCAGCGTTCACTTCTGATTGGCTCAGAGAGACTAATCCTCTCATCAGTAGCTACTGCTGGGTGAATCAGCCAGCCTTTTCTGCTCTCACAACTCTGACACTCACAACTCTGACACACACACACTGTCAGACACACACTGTCAGACACACACACACTGTCAGACACACACTGTCAGACACACACACACTGTCAGACACACACAGTCAGACACACACACACTGTCAGACACACACAGTCAGACACACACACACACAGTTAGACACATACACACACACTCAGTCAGGGTCAGATAAACTCCTGTATTGTCTTCCTGTACCTGTGTCTCTCTTACATCTGTGTTCCCCCCAGGCGTGGGCGTTCCTCAGCCAGCTGCCGGTGGTGGAGGTGTCCCTGGGTGTGCAGGGCTGGTGGGAGGACAGCCCAGGGCAGAAGCCAGCGCCCCCTGCCTGCCCGGGGGAGCGGGCGCAGGGACGGCTGGCTGGACGTCCATGCTGACCAGGAGTACGTCCTGCTGGTGTCCCTGAGACGCATCAACAGTGCCCAGCAGAGGGTAGGCTCACACACACCTTACACACACCTTACACACACACACCTTATACACACACACACAAACACATCAACAGCGCCCAGCAGAGGGTAGGCTCACACACACCTTACACACACCTTACACACACACACCTTATACACACACACAAACACATCAACAGCGCCCAGCAGAGGTAGGCTCACACACACCTTACACACACCTTACACACACACACCTTATACACACACACACAAACACATCAACACCGTTCAGCAGAAGGTGAGGGATAATACACACCCACATGTACACACATACACACACATTACACATGTATACACACATAGACAGACATGTGCAATGAACCAATTAGAATGGATTGTAAAAGATACAGGTTTATATGTAACCCTTATATGTGTGTGTGTGTGTGTGTTCGTCCGTGCGTGTGTGTGTATGTGTTTGTGCACGTCTGTGTGTGTGCACGTGTGTGTGCGTGTGCGTGTGCTCGTGTGCTCCCCAGAGGAGGCAGGACAGCCGAGCCCAGGCCCCCAGGTTCCCCAAGCTGAAGGACGAGGGCTGGTTCCTGGTGCTGGGGGAGGTGGAGCGCAAGGTGCTGCTGGCCGTCAAGCGCCGTGGGCTACATCCGCAACCACACCTCCGTCTCCCCTGGCCTTCTACACCCCGGAGACCACCGGGAAGTAAGGGAACCCCCCCCCCCCCCCCCCCCAGACCCCACACCTCACACACTGTCATGCCGTGTAGCACACTGTCATACCCTGTGTGTGTGTGTGTGTGTGCAGGTGCATCTACACGCTGTACCTGATGAGTGACAGCTACCTGGGCCTGGACCAGCAGTACGACCTCCACCTCAACGTCACCCCCGCCAGACATCGCCTCGCAGGTCAACACGGAGGTCAGCGACGCCCGGGGCCACACGCCCTCCAAGTAAACGACAACAGCATCTCCATCAGCAGCAGACGCAATCAAGGAACAACAAATCTCAACTCCTCGGAAGAGATTGCGATGCAAAGGATCGTTCTAGAAGAACCCCGATTAGAGAGACGGTGAAGCTGCGGTGATGCTGTGATTGGCTAGTGCATGATGTGGGTGTGGTGGTGGTGTGACTAGGTCTTAGACGGAGCTACGTGATTGGATACGGGCTAGGGGGGGGGGGGGTGGAGACAGGGAAGGGGCTGGGGGGGGGGGGGTGAGACAGGGAAGGGGCTGGGGGGGGGGGGGGTGGAGACAGGGAAGGGGCTGGGGGGGGGGGGGGGGTGGAGACAGGGAAGGGGCTGGGGGGGGGGGGGGGGGTGGAGACAGGGAAGGGGCTGAGGAACAGGGCCTTGGAACAGCCAGAGCACAGGAGACCCTCCTGTAGGTTTACACTCTAGCCCTAGCTTGTAAACAGCTCCTGGTTACGGGTGTGCTACATAAGGGTTGGAGTGTAAACCACCAGGACGACAGCTCCCCAGGAGCCGGGTGGAACAGGCCTGACCCTTCCCTCGTTAATCCTGTCCTCACCACAGTTCGCGATCACCGCTCCTTTCACTTAACAGGGTGAGAAGAGAGAGCCACGGAACGAGGACGGGTGATTGGTTGGTTTAGGGCTGATTCGGAGAGGAGGGGGCTGGGATGTTTTATAGAGACGTTGTTGACGTGAGGAGGGGAGACGCAGAGAGGGAGTGCGCCCGCTGCTCCGCTGGAGCTCGGCCAAGCAGCGCCTTGTCCACCGGGGGGAAAAATGACGGGCCGTTTATTCAAAGCACTGAGGTGGAGTTCCGGGCAGGTGTGTGAAACATGCTCTCCCTCTGGAGCACCTCGCTGTCACATCTGTTTTGTGAAATATACACCCCCTCCCCTCCTCCTCCCTGCCTCCCGTCTCCCAACCCAGAATCCTTTGTGTTTACTAGAGGATTACCTAAGAGGCTTCCGTAAAGAGATCTGCTCCTCTCCTCGACCACAAATAAGATTGGTTCATGTGGAGAGAAAAAACACATTTTCATTAAACGTTTCTTTTGTTGTTTGTTTTTGTTCCTCATTAAGGGAGTAGGCTGTACTGCAAGAGCTTTTATTTTGAAACCACACAGACATGCTGTTAGCCTCTTGAGTGCACACGTTGTTTTAACTCTTCTGTTGGACTACATAATGGATTTGAAAATACTTTTTGATTTGAGCAAATAAATAAAAAATGAGAATTGAAACGTTGTCTTTTATTCAACTTTTCCTCCGACTGAAACCACAAAGCACATGGATAATGTAATATGTTCATTACCATTCATGCCGCTGAGGCTTAACAGTAGAACATGTGATTATAGACCAGTGTTCATCTTTCTGGAGTGTTCTTTCCTGAGACACTTTGATGGGGGCGTGGTGATGTCATGGCGCTCTCTTCCTGGCCTCAACCACAGTCCCATGGCAACAGCTGCTGCAAGAGTTGGAGCTTTAAAACTTAAAACGCAGCAGAACTTAGAACGCAGTACAACTTACAACTCAGAACGCTGCAGAACATATAACTCAAAACGCAGTAGAAATTTGAACGCAGTAGAACCTGGAACGCAGAAGAACTTAGAACGCAGTAGAACTTAGAACGCAGTAGAAGTTAGACCGCAGTAGAAGTTAGGACACGGTCCTCGTAAGAAGCCCCAGAGAGGCTAAGGGGTCGGGGATTCCTGAAGCGTCTGACCCCTGTTCACTACTAACTCCGTGCGGGAACACCTTTCCGTCCGAGACTAGCCAGTGTAAAAACACCGTCCTTATACCTGTGTAGGCTACCACCACATTTATAGGCAATAGTGCCATCATGCCATTTCTACTAAACTTGGGGTTGAATATCAAGCCTTGTTTGTCGGATTGTGTGGCCCGTATGACTTCACGATTTGTAGGGACATTGGTCTATTGTTCTTACATTATACATTTATTAAAACTTCTGGTTGGCTTTTTTCATAAAACTTAACATGGCTTTGTCATTCAGGATGTACGCTTTTTAGTGTTATTCAACTACAGTTGCTTGTAATATCCGGTTTTAGACCTCTTAGGGTATCACTTGAAGTCTGACTGGGGACTTCATCATCTTGAGTATTTTTCAGTCGTTCTATTTTTCTACAGACGCCGTCTAATTAGCAGCGAAATCGGGGTGTATTAAAAGGTTAAACTAGCGTCAACCATTCCGTGCGCGCACCGCATCCAGGCTGATTTGCTCTTGCTCGCGCTCCGCCGGTGATATCCTATTACCGGGGGTATCCGTGTCGAAAGTGACAGAAATACGAACAGGAGCGGACACGGAGGAAGCCTTCACAGAAAGTCGACTCGGCGTGTGTGTGAGAGAGTAATACGGACCAAAGGATCAGAGAACAAAATGAATGGCATGAACGTGAAACACATTTCTTGTTTGAAAGCCTACCACACCAGACGCAAGAGAAATTGAGCCGCATTGCACATAGCCTAGTGAGAATCCAATATTATGAAAGGCCATATCTATAGGTATACAGACTTATAGGAGGCTAGTATTTTTTTATTTTGTCATGTTCGTCACCGGTCTTTATTTCGGCTGGCTAGCTCCGAGCCATTTGACGTTATCCCTATTGTCTGTCCGTCTCCAGTCTTTTCTAAGAATATTGTTGTTCTCAACATTCTTCGTTATATGGATGTTCATTGTCGATTTCTTTTGATGGAATCACAGAGTAAGTAGGCCTCGACAGTGTAGGGCGTGTTCAGTTGTTTTAGTTAATGGAAGTGTCAGATCATTCTTCTCTTTAGAGGCCTGTACACTAAAACTGTATCCTGGATTGACAAAAACATGAATTTTGCTCACCGTTTCCTCCGGGGGCAGTGTCATAACCATGACATAGCAAGCGCAACCTTTGTAAAAAAAATCCTCTAAATGTGACCAGTGTGACATTAATTAAGCCGTTGACTCTCACCGTTCTGTGTTCTTGGTCGGAGGTGAGAAATCGTAGGCTACGAGCGAGCCTCCGTGTTCCGCCACGCAAACCCTAACCCAATAGGGAGAGAGCCTGGTCTACTATTGCCCAATGAGAGGAATGATGGCAGGGAGAACGCAGGGGTGGGCCGTTCTATCCACCGGAGAAAGACGGAGATCGGAGTTGATAATAGGAGTCTTTGCAAACTATTTTGTTGCACTCGTGTTCTGCAAAACTGATATGATGGAAGTTGCGCTTCGAGCTGTCTTGTGAGGAAAAAAAAACACTTCCAGAAAGAAGAATTATCGTGAAAAGTAGGCCGGCATACCGTTGGAAAGGGAGCCTATCGTTTTTGCAGACTGAGGAAAAAAACTGAACTTATAGGGGCTTGTATCTGTATGCACATCGAGGTAAATTAACAACCGTACGTGTTTACACATACGTCTTGGAACAATGTTTTTGCATGCTACAAATACTTTTTTTTTTTTTACAGAACATGGCCTGTGCTTGAGCGGCACGTTTCACAATGTTTTGAGAAGCCTAAAATATCCTATATTTTAAATCTGAAATGGAAGAAACGGTTGTTATTGCATTATGTGCCGTTACGTTAAATAAATGTAGTTTATCATTATGTTTATTTGCCATGTGCGGGTTGACTGATTTCTTCCATAGGTACCATGGCGGTGTCTGCAGCGGTGTGAGAGATAACAACCTCCGCTATAAGAGCTGAGATGAGGACCCTGGCTGTATGACATGTACAGTGAACTGGAACAATGGCTGATCCGAACTCACTGTCTGTCCCCCCATAATCCTGGATATTGTGTCTCGCCGTTTTCGACTACTTCGCGTTGCCTGGAAATAACATGGGGATTTGCGGTTTCTGGAAATAGTGTGGAAGGCCTACAGACACTCGCGCTCCTTTTCAGACGCAAACCAGACGCCGTTCGAGAATATTACAGTTTCAACACGTTGGATAGGATGGGCACGAAATGATATAGACTATTAAACACTTTTCTCCAGACTTTTGGTGGTGGCTAATTTCACTCGAAAGGCCAACTCGGAAAACGAAGACCTTTCACAATGAAAGAAAAATCGAAGAATGCCGCTCGGACTCGAAGAGAAAAGGAAAATAGTGAATTCTATGAGCTGGCTAAATTGTTGCCTTTGCCCTCAGCTATCACTTCTCAGCTTGATAAAGCTTCAATTATTAGACTCACAACAAGCTACTTGAAAATGAGAATAGTTTTTCCTGAAGGTAAGATTTGAAATAACCAGGACAACATTTAATCTACGTTATTATTATTATTATTATATTATATTATTATTAGGCTACTATTACTAATATCCTAAGTGGAATTACGAAGAAATTTTTTTTGTGTTATTTGTTAAAGGTATTTCTACTATTATCCCTGTTGTTGATATTTACTTTTTGTATTAGGCTATAGCCTGTGTTTTTCAATAAGTAGCCTATTATAGTTGTTAATTTATCAGTGTTTATGTTCATATTATTATCGTGTTATTATTTTTTGCACAACTTCAACATTTGTTGTTAACTCTTTTGATATAGATTCCAAGGCCTATACATCTAGTGTTTATTGGGGGGGGGGGGGGGGGGGGTCAGTTATTGTCAATTTGTTTATTTTCTACATCCATCACTGCGCATGTCGCATTATGAGTATGGATTGGGTGTTGATAGTTTTTTAATTGCTCTCATCTCAAGAAACACCTGTGATTCGCTCATGTACGCTCATTAACGCGACTCTGGGGAAAACACAGACTACAGCAGTATTTGTGGTAGCAGTGAGATAGGTAGGCCTACAGGATCAATTAGGCTAAATTGACATCTCCGTTCGTGACACGGTGATCAATTCATTTGTGTCGTGTATTTTTAAAACAGATGTAATCATTTGTATAGCTGTTGTTTTTACACATGGTTATGCGCAAACATTTGAATAGTCCATTGTCAGTTCACATTATAGGCTACACTTGCGCAATACGTAGGAATATGGTTTTACACGGGCTGTCCTGCTCAATCTTCACGTGGAAGTATATGGCCTAAAACTGATCTCAATGTTTATATCTGCAATGATTAAAAAAAAGTATTATCGTCGTCGAAACCATCTGGAAGTGGACCGACAAAACGCTACCTTCGCGCATAATGATCTGGAGAAGAGTGTGTGCTCGTGCATAAGTGGATATCTGACCGATGCACCGACCCCCCCTTTGTCTTGAAATACACCCTGTGTGTTTTTCTACATTCATTCATGTAGTCCCCCTTTCAAAGGCAGGCAACCATGATGCCCCTGAAAGACGATTAGCTGTCATTTACCACCTTCTCCCGGGCCTCCTTTCTGCGTGACTGCTACAAAGCCGCGGCAATTAGCATTGCCCGCACGAGCCGTCTGATCCTCTATCAACATATGGGGTCCCAGTGATAACGGGCGTGGAAGAACGAAATAACAGAATTTCGTGAAATTATGGGGAAAAGGAGCCGAGAAAATTAGAAGAAAATATATGGATTTTAAGAAATTCTATTGCTTTATATCCTGCGTTGCATGTCGGCTTGGGTGGCGGGTGACGATGCAGAAATTCGCTGCATGCGTGTTGGAGATTCCAGAGATAAGCATATCATATAGACTTAGGCTATCGACTGTTGTTCTTATCGATTTGCTAGTAGGCACGGCACTACTGGAATAGAGAAGTTGATGTTATTTGTCTTAACTGCAGTCTTGATAGTAGCCCACAGACGACGATGTGTGTGTGTGTGTGTGTGTGTGTGGGGGGGGGGGGGGGGTAGAGAAACTAAAATGATTACTGACTTTCAATTCACCAAATATCACTGTAAATAATTTTTACAAGGATAATAATATGCATCTGATTAACTTCCTTCCTTGGACACCCAAATGTGGACGTTTAGCCAGTGTTTCATCAATATTTGGTAATAGGCTACTTCGAGTTAGGCCTGTTTCTTTCAGCCTGAATCTGCAGGTGGAATCAATCTCCCGCAACCCAAACGTGTATCCACCATACATCTGGTCAATTTACCGTGAATTAAAGTGAGAAGAGCGACATTCTGATTCCTCCGCCACGTGAAGATAGGCAGTTGAAGATTATACAGGCCTATATGCAACAAAAGGCGTGTGGATGTCCAAGGAAAGAGGTTATTTTTTTGTGGCGGTTTTAAGGAAGGCGGAGTCCGTCAGTGGTGAAGTTCGCTATCTATATTCTAAACCATGTGTTATTCTCGTCACTGCAGTTTAGACCCGCTGCAGTCCATACGAAGCAAGGGTATGGTCATGCAAACGCCTCGAAACACTATATCAAACACGCGCGTTTAAATTGACAGCGTTTATAGCAAGGAAAATGTTCCAAATATTCGACAGTAAAAGTTTATATGCACATGCGGAGGGTGAGAGTTCTTTACGGTCAATATTATTTACGGCTGAGCGGTCACTGGGATAACCTTTGCCACCCTACGTGCTTTTCAACCGACTTGAATTACAGAACGATTCAGAAAGATGTTGCTGGTAACCCTAACCCTAACCCGCCTTACAACAGTTTGACTTGCGAAGAGCCCAAACAACTGGGAAATTGTACCCCGCCCATTGCATTAAACACAACAACGTGGTCTTGGATCAACCATATACTGGTTTTAATTTGACCAAGTCCATTATTCGTTATTTATAGGCTACAGCTCTACCCTTTGCAGTAGGCTAGCCTATGACAAGTCACAGAATGTCGGGTGCGTGCGCACAGTATCCAAACTTGTCGAGGCGCACAATGCTCACATGAACAAACTAACTAAATTATTACCTTAAAAAAACAGCGGAGTGATTTCTAAAGCAGCTTTCGTGGTTAACAATAGAAAGGTCCTTAAAAGCACTGCTCGACAGTTCAATCTCGAATCCTGGCCAACACCTCGCTCTTTTGTTCACAAGGCCCTACTTTGTTCAGTTTAGAACTCAAGTCGTGGGAAGTGTCTGATCCCATTGTGGAATAATACCTCTTCTACACTCTGCCTCAATTTTGTATATTAAGCGTGTTATTGATGTATAATAGATTAATTCCGTGCGGTAGGTCAAGAGCGAACACCTAAAGGCCTTTAGTTTGAGCTCCCACACAGATTACCGGCCCGCTCGAGGGTCCGAACTCTCACAGCCAGGATGAGGTTCTAGAAACAGCCGCTTGGTCCTCGGGCTAATTATAATTCTCACTGGCATCACCTTAGGACACAACCTTAAATGATTCGTATACGGTGCATGGCACGTGGCTTCTGTAGGATAGCCTGTAGTCCTGACTGGCTGACTGAAATTCCACAAAAGATGAGCTCAAAACAAAATGATATCAATGATATCCATAATCAGGACGCCGGATGACATATAATCAATGTTTGAATACCGGGTAGATTTATTGGGGCTAATAACCAAGCTAGTGAATAATATATGTTTTTATTTATTTATTATATTTTCTGATTAGATACTCCCGCGCGCTCGTCTGTAGCCGTACTCAGGTGATTTTTTCTGGAGTAATTTGTTTGGTGTAAACGTGAAGTGCATTGGTTGATATGAATGAAATCGGTGTGTGGAGGGGGTGGGGTGGGGGGGTGTCTTTGCACGCGGCGTGTTTGTTTCCGTACGATTTGCATTTCAATTGGGCTTACCGGGTACAGCAACCCCTGTTTGCTTTATCGAGTTTTGTTGGTTCCTTCGGGTGCGGTAAAGATTTACATTTTAACAGTCTATAAAATCTATTTAGTCCACTCACTTCCCTGCAAAAATGTATTTCGTTTCAAATTGAAACATTTATTCCACTTCATAATAGATTTTAGTTTTGAAGCTTCGGTTAGATTGTGTAGCCTAAATAGGCCTACGCGCTTGTTAGTTTACTTTACTTTAAGAATGTGTAGGCCTACATATTTAAACCAAAGTCTCAATCTATAACAAAACGTATTCAAACATATGTTATTTTTCTATTCTATAATTATGTAGTTGTATCTAACAATATAATATTATAGTTTTAATTATTGCAATTAAGAGTATAGGCCTATCAATAATACCTTGAATTAGTGTCAGAATTTGTATTTTTTATTTTGTTGCATTTGTTATTTGTCCTTCGTTCATATCCGATCAGCCTAAAAGCGCTGTGTATAATCTTACAGACTAATTTTTGTATTTGAATTTGTTTCTAGGTCTAGGAGAGTCTTGGGGTCACGTGAGCCGGACCAGCTCCCTGGACAACGTGGGGCGCGAGCTGGGATCTCATCTTTTACAGGTGCAATTCAAATTATTTTAAATTACACCAACATAAAAAATAAAAAATAGGCCTACAAAACACATTTTGTACGCACATCAAGACGTAAAATACATTAATATAGCCTAGGCTAATCAAATTATTTTATGACAATAGCCTAATGATGAACGAGAACGACGATAGCCAAATTACTATTATTTAGCATATTGTTATGATGGTTGTCGAGCTATTTTTTGTTGTTGTTTGTTGATGTTTTTATTAAAACCACCGTCGCCCAGTCGTTCCGTTCTGCATATGTTAACGGTAGGTTGGTTTTCTCCCCGCTGCCGTCTCCCCGCGCGCTGCTCTCATTCTTGTGGGTTTAGTCTGGAAATAAGTTCAACGCATTCATAGTCACGCGCAGCGCCTCTCTCTCCTCCTCCACGATCCTCCTCTTACGAGGGCACCAACACTGTTGTAACAACAGTAAATGCAGCTCTGCCAGTGGGGGAAGGCCCCGAGGCATCGTGAAGTAACGAATAATGATACTTTAATGGCACAGATAGGTCAAGACAGGATTCTGTATTTCAGGCGTTTGAGAAAATGCCTTTTCATTATTGTCTCATGAGGCAGGAAATATTATCCTAGTCTAATTATTATCGACACTGTTGTTGTTATTATTATTATTAAGTTTATTAGTATATTTTAGTTAATTTAGTACGCGTACTGGTCTATTGTAGCCTAAGTGATATTCGCTTACAAATGAATCGATATTGTTCATCGCTTTGGTTAGTCTATCCATAGGCCTATATTTGACTGAAAGCCTGTTTGCTATCTGAGCCAATGCGATTGCCGTGTTGTTGTGTAGGCTACAAGTAGCCTATTGATTTCAACACATCATTTCAACTGTTGCAGGGTGGACGGCATTACTTGTGACACGCATTTTGATAGGATGTATGGGTCCCACGCAGGATTTTTTCAGGAATTCATTCGTTGTCTTCTTTGTTGTGGCGGTTTGAGAGATGCATGCTGTCTTCAGATGTTTATTCTATAATTTGGCAAAATTATTCTTCTGTATTATGCATTTATCTATTCTCTCGTGTGATTTGATTGTTTGTGTTTTTAGACGCTGGACGGTTTCATCTTTGTCGTAGCTCCTGATGGCAAAATAATGTACATATCTGAAACTGCGTCAGTCCATTTAGGCTTGTCACAGGTACGACTATGCAAAACATTTTTTATGGAATTGCCTTCGAATTATCGCTTTATATTTCCAAAGTGTACAGTTACCAATGTGAGTTGTATTCTGAATTGAAAAAGAACATCGTTTTTAACAGGTAGAGTTGACGGGAAACAGCATATTTGAATACATACACCCAGCTGACCATGACGAAATGACGGCCGTTCTCACGGCTCACCAGCCCCACCATTCGCACTGTGTTCAAGGTAATCTCTCATACCCATCGAGTTAGGGGTCTTTGATGATATCGAAAAACGTGGTTAATTGCTTTTCTCTCTCCCGTTGCAGAATACGAAATGGAACGCTCGTTTTTCTTGCGCATGAAATGCGTCCTCGCGAAGAGGAACGCCGGGCTTACCTGTGGAGGATACAAGGTAGGCCCTCGTTGTGCCACAGGCACGTGGGACTGACCGTGTTTTTAAAGAAAAATGTATGAATACAAAATGAATAATTTGCCATGGTGTTACATGAACAGGTGTTTATTTGCACTCACTTGCTATTGTTTTGACACTAATAACACCAATTAATGATAAGAATAATTATGAAACTTAAAGGCTAATTAATCATCAATCAAACATTAGAAATTAGAATATTTTTTTTATTGAACTTCAAGAACCGTTTTAAATTCAATCCTGCACACAATTAATAAGTACTTGTAAAGTCCCCCGGTGTGTTTGTGAGGATGTTGTGCTTGTGTTGTGCTCCTGCTCCAGGTGATTCACTGCAGCGGCTACCTGAAGATCCGGCAGTACAGCCTGGACATGTCTCTGTTCGACGGCTGCTACCAGAACGTGGGGCTGGTGGCAGTGGGCCACTCCCTCCCACCCAGCGCCGTCACCGAGATCAAGCTGCACAGCAACATGTTCATGTTCAGAGCCAGCCTGGATATGAAGCTCATCTTCCTGGACTCCAGGTACACACAGGAACATAGGAACACAGGGACACAGGAACATGGGAACACAGGAACATGGGAACATAGGAACACAGGGACACAGGAACATGGGAACACAGGAACATGGGAACACAGGAACATAGGAACACAGGGACACAGGAACATAGGAACACAGGGACACAGGAACATAGGAACACAGGGACACAGGAACATAGGAACACAGGAACATGGGAACACAAGAACAGAAGGAGGAATAAGAACATAGGAATGGCAAAGCCTGTCATTTGATACTCATGCGAGTGTGTTGTATGTGTGTTGTATGTGTGTTTGCTTATTACATTACATTTACATTTAGTCATTTAGCAGAGCGACTTACAGTAAGTACAGGGACATTCCCCCCGAGGCAAGTAGGGTGAAGTGCCTTGCCCAAGGACACAACGTCATTTGACACGACCGGGAATCGAACCAGCGACCTTCTGGTTACTAGCCTGACTCCCTCACCGCTCAGCCACCTGACCCCCTTATGTGCATGGTTGAATGATTCATGACTACTGATGTATGTGTGTGTTGATCATGTGTGTGTGTGTGTTTGTAACGTGTGTGTGTGTCTCAGGGTGTCAGAACTGACCGGCTATGAGCCCCAGGACCTGATTGAGAAGACCCTCTATCACCACGTCCACAGCTGTGACTCCTTCCAGCTCCGATATGCACACCACCTCTGTGAGTAGTTCTAACTCTCTGACACCCTCCATCCTGCACACCACCTCTGTGAGTAGTTCTAACTCTCTGACACCCTCCATCCTGCACACCACCTCTGTGAGTAGTTCTAACTCTCTGACACCCTCCATCCTGCACACCACCTATGTGAGTAGTTCTAACTCTCTGACACCCTCCATCCTGCACACCACCTCTGTGAGTAGTTCTAACTCTCTGACACCCTCCTCCATCCATCCATCTATCCATTTCTCATCCCTCCTTCCCAACTGTCTACATGTTTAACAGCAATATCAGATTGTTTTTTACTGACACGAACCATGTTGTCTTGTGTTATAATTATATTATAAATAAGTTCTCTGTTTTGCAAGCAATGATTTAATGGTAATTTAAAGATTGATTAAAGTCTTTGGTCATATTAAATTGATGTTGTTGTAATCAGAAGAGCATGTTGTTCAGATTAGATTCCCATGTGACTGAAATAAAACAAATTAATGCATCAATTATGAAGTTTAGAGTGAACAGCAAAGTGATATCATTAAGCATATTAATAGTCTTATTTTCTTGTCCTCCCCTCTCCCTCCCTCTCTTTTTCTCTCTCCCTTCATCCCTCCCATGTCTCTCCCTCCCTCTCTTCCCCCTCCTCCTTTCTCCCCGTCCCTCTCTCTTCTCTCTCCCGCCCTCTCTCTCTCTCCCCCCGTTTCCCTCCCCTTTTTCCCCCTCCTCCTTCTCTTCCCCATCTCCCCCTCTCTCCCGCTCTCCCTCTTTCTCTCATCCCCCGTGTCCCTCCCTCCCTCCCCCACTCGTCCTCTCTCACCCCCCCCCCTCTCCCTGCAGTGCTGGTTAAGGGTCAGGTGACCACTAAGTACTACAGGTTCCTGGCTAAGCACGGAGGGTGGGTTTGGGTGCAGAGCTATGCCACCATCGTCCACAACAGCCGCTCGTCCAGACCGCACTGCATAGTCAGCGTCAACTACGTCCTGACGTGAGTGACAGGCCATGCTCTCATCCCTCTCTCCAGTCACCTTCCTCTCTCTGTCATCCCCCTCTCCTCTTCCTCCTCTTCCTCCTCTGTGTAAAGCTGTGCCCCGTGGTGTAGTGATAGACAGACAGACAGACAGACAGACATAGACTTCCATCTCAGTTTAACAGCAGTAAATAACGTGCAGGCTGCATCGATGCCCCCCCCCCCCCCCCCCCCCCCCCACTGTGGCTCTCGTCTGTCAGCCAGGCTGTGTCCACGGAGAACAGTTAATCAGCTTCACTTATTCTATAATGAAAAGAAATATGCACAGTTCTGTATGTCTGGTGTTTGATGGTGTTTCTGTGCGAAGGGGCAGATCAATGTTTCTGGGTTGATTGGTTTGGTCTGGCTGAGTCAGCGTTGGCAGATCAGAAGGGCAGGAAAAGGCAGCTCTCGAATCAGCTGGGCTGTCATCCACCTTGGAAATCTGTCATCATGGATTAGCAGTATGCAAACCATCGCCGTAGAAGCAATTACCTGGACCTTAATGAAGGATAGGCTTGAGACGGTTGTTGAAGTAGATGTTTGACAGGTTTTGTGGAGGCACCTGCTAAATATGAGTGATTGAGGAACAAACTAGTATTTGTATTTTTATAGTAACAATATTAAGCTTGTTAGTTCGGCTCTAACAGTTTTTCAAAGGCTTTACCTTCTCTTTCTGAGCTCTGTTTTAATACTGAGTCAGTTCACCCAGGGTGTGTGTGTGTGTGTGTGAGAATGTGCCTCCAATGTGATGAGTGTGAGTCAGCGTGTTGAGGTTCTTGCTGTCAGTTGGGCACACTTTATTCCCGTGTGGGACTTGGCTGTTAACCCACAATGAGGCTAGGATCTCCTGGCAGTGTGTGTGTGTGTGTGTGTGTGTGAGTGTGTGTAGAAACGTCAGCTGGTTATCCATCTGTCTGTCTGCAGATTACCTTAAGGCTCCAGTCCTCAGAGGAGCATTCACCATCTGGGCTGCAACTCTGCTGACGTACTTCTAGAACCTTCATGACAGAGCTCATTCTAGAACCCTGGCATATCCTTTAGAACCCTGACAGAGCTCATTCTAGAACCCTGGCATATATTTTAGAACCCTGACAGAGCTCATTCTAGAACCCGGACAGAGCTCATTCTAGAACCCGGACAGAGCTCATTCTAGAACCATGATAAAGCTCATTCTAGAACCCGGACAGAGCTCATTCTAGAACCTTGACAGAGCTCATTCTAGAATCTCCCTGACATGGGTTCTTCTGGGACCCTGACAGAGCTCATTCTAGAACCTAACCTTCCATCTCTCCGCGCTTCATCAGCGTGTGTGAAGACACAGACGTGGTGACCTGTAATCATGTCTGATGCCTGCTAGCTCCGCCCTCTGCCTGCATATCTGACTCCTGTATACCAGCCATGCATCCCTATGCTCCCAGTGTCCTATGGGTTAGAGTTATATAGCTCCTTGTTCCAGTTATGTTGTGTTTCTCTGCGTGTCCGACGAGAACGTGTAAGTAGTGCAGTCTGATGCAGCCCATAACACGGTCCATGAAGCAGAGGAGGCCGTGTGCTCAGAGCTCAGAGCTGCTGTGTCTCCACACACTCGCAGGCTGTGTCTCCACACACTCGCAGGCTGTGTCTCCACACACTCGCAGGCTGTGTCTCCACACACTCGCTCCCTCCCCTGATCCACAGCAGCTCCGTGTTTATGGGCTTTTAATTGATAGGCTGTAAAGATGATGAGCGTTTATGGTTGGCAGCTTGGAGAGCGTGTGAATGGAGATTAGGTCTGTTTCCACTGTTAAAGCGGCGCTGCCATGTTTTATTGTGTGAGCGTGCGTGTAAGTGGCTGGTACTGACGACTGTGTGAGGGTTGCCGTGGCGTCCCAGAGCCTTGAGGAAGTGACTGGTACTGACGACTGTCTGAGTGTTGCCGTGGCGTCCCAGAGCCTTGAGGAAGTAACTGGTACTGACGACTGTCTGAGTGTTGCCGTGGCGTCCCAGAGCCTTGAGGAAGTGACTGGTACTGACGACTGTCTGAGTGTTGCCGTGGCGTCCCAGAGCCTTGAGGAAGTGACTGGTACTGACGACTGTCTGAGTGTTGCCGTGGCGTCCCAGAGCCTTGAGGAAGTGACTGGTACTGACGACTGTCTGGGGGTTGCCGTGGCGTCCCAGAGCCTTGAGGAAGTGACTGACGCTGAGCTAGTAGGCTGAGGAGATTTTGGGGTCTCTCTCCTCTCAGGTGGGTCTCTGGTCATTCTCTCTGGTGGGTCTCTCTAGTGGGTATCTGCTGCTATCAGATAGCTAGTTGTTTCTCACACAGTAGCTGAGATTAAGGCCATGCTGATAAACACAGGTGTGCCCCCAATCTCTGTGTGAACTGCCTGTGGAGACAGGGGTTGGTGGGCTGGGGGTGGGGTAGGGGGGTTGTCTGTGTGTGTGTACGTATGTGAGTGTGTGTGTGTTCGCCAGAACTGATAACCCCTCGGCTGTCCTGCCTGTTGATCTGTGGATGTGACCTTTGACTTTTCTTAGGCAATTCTGTTTGTGTGTCTGTGTGCGTGCGTGTGCGTGCGTGTGCGTGCGTGTGCGTGCGTGAATGCCTGTGTGTGGAGGATGGATTAGTGTTTGGCTAGAGTAAACCTGTCCAAGTTTTCTGTTGTCTCAAACTGGATTCATCATGGTAGACACAATCCATACGGCACTTTACAGAGAAATCAATTCCCATTTCCCAGGCCTGTGAACCAGGGGCTTGCTGCTGGCCAGGTTTAGAGAGACACAGCCTTTAATCTGTCTGTGTATTTGAACGGACAGCCTCCCTTTGGTACCGTGTTTGTTGAAGGCCTTGCTACAATCCTGCTGGAGAAACAAGACTTACCAATAGCATCTCCCTCCCCTTCCTCCCCTCCCTCTCCCTCCTCGCCCACTCCCTCCTCGCCCCCTCCTCTTTCCCGCCTCTCCCCCCTGGGTGACACCCCCCTCTCCCCGCCTCTCCCCCTCCCTCTCCCCCCTCTCTCCCCCTCCCTCTCCCCCCTCCCTCTCCTCCTCTCACCCCCCTCTCCCCCTCCCTCTCCCCCCTCCCTCTCCCCCCTCCCTCTCCTCCTCTCTCCCCCCTCTCCCCCTCCTTCTCCCCCCTCTTCCCCCTCTCCCCCTCCTTCTCCCCCCTCTCCCCCCTCTCCCCCTCCTTCTCCCCCCTCTTCCCCCTCTCCCCCTCCTTCTCCCCCCTCTTCCCCCTCTCCCCCTCCTTCTCCCCCCTCTCCCCCCTCTCCCCCTCCTTCTCCCCCCTCTTCCCCCTCTCCTCCTGTTCTAACAGCCCAGCAGACATTGTGTTGAGCCAGACCTTAGTCAGGTCTTGGTGTACTCAGGTGGTTTCATCTTTAATACATGAGTTGATCTTCTACCTTTGGGTTCACCATGGAAACCTGTGTGTGTGTGTTTCTGTGTGCCTTTATGTGTGCTTGTGTGTGTGTGGGTGAATGTCCCTGTGTGCTTGTGTGTGTTTGTGTGCCTATGTGTGAGCGTTTGTATTTTTATATTGTAATTTAAGGCAACTTATATTTTATTTGATATTCTATTGTATATTTTACTTTAATTCTAATTCCACTTAGTACTGCTAGTTATGTACCCTTAGTATAGTTAGGCCTCATATTTAAATTTAAGATTCCTATATGTTTAATGTATGCACCTTCCTGCCAAAGCAAATTCCTTGTCTGTGCAAACTTTCATGGCGAATAAAACCCATTCTGATTCTGATTCTGATATCCCTGTGTGTGTGTGCATGTTCCTGTGTGTGTGTGTGTGCATGTATGTGTGCACCTCCCTGTTTGTGTGTGTGTATGTGTGTGTGTATGTGTGCATGTGTGTATATATGTGTGTACGTGTGTGTGTGTATATATGTATATGTGTGTGTGTGTATATGTGTGCATGTGCGTGTGTATGTGTGTGTATATGTATGTGTGTGCATGTGTGTGTGTGTATATGTGTGTGTATGTGTGTGCATGTGTGTGTATATGTGTGTGTATGTGTGTGCATGTGTGTGTGCGCAGGGAGACAGAGTACAAGGGCCTCCAGCTGTCCCTGGACCAGGTGACCCCCAGCAAGCCTCCCTTCCCCTTCAGCAGCAGCCTGGCCTGCGGACTGGCCGAGAGCCGCAAGCCCCCCAAGCCCCGCGGCCCCCGGGCCAAGACCAAGGCCAGGCTCTCCCCCTACCCACAGGTGAGGCCCCGGAGCCCCTCACACCGCCCAGCCTCTCCCCCTACCCTATCTCTTATGTTTCGATCTCTCTGTTGCTCTCTCACCGTCTCACTCCTGCTGACTTTCTCTTTCCCTCTCTGTCTCCCTCTTTATATCACCCTCCCTCTTTCCCTCCCACCCTCCATCTGGCCTCCCCCCCCCCCCCTCCCCAGTACGTCAGCTTCCAGGGGGAGCGTTCGGAGTCCGACCAGGGCAGCCCCTGGGGGGGGAGCCCCCTCACAGACTCCGCCTCCCCTCAGCTGCTGGAGCAGGGGGAGGGGCTCGAGGCCTCCTGTGCCTACCGACAGTTCTGCGAGCCACGCCCCCTCTGCTACAGCCTGCCTCTGTCGGACGATCACCACGGCGACGGCCGGCTGCACACGCACGCCCACACGCAGACGTGCGAGCACGGGCGCTGCGAGGCGGGGCGCTACTTCCTGGGAGCGCCGCAGCCAGGCCGCGAGGCGTGGTGGGGCGCGGCCCGCTCCGTCCTGCAGCCGGGGCGCACGTCCGGGGAGATTGGAGAAGGGTACGAGGGCGCCATGCCGACGCGCGTCGCCGCCGCCAACAGCCTGCTTGGTGAGGCTCCGGCACTCTCGAAACACTCACTCTGTTTACGCTCATGAAACACTCGCTTTCTTTACACTCTAGGAAACACTTGCTCTCCCTCCATGCTCAGGACACCCTTTCTCTCTTTACACTCACATAACACCCACTTTCTCTACACTGACAAAACACTCATTCTCCCCTTGTGGTTAAAAAACACTCTCTCCCTCTCTCAAAACACTCGCTCTCCCTCTACGCTCATGAAACACAAATCCATTCATTTTATGGTTTCATAATTGTATTGCCATGACTAAGAGCCATGTAGTCCGTGCTGTGTGCGGCGCGGGGAGGGGAGCGTGTTGTTCTGACGGGGTCCCGTGTTGGTCTGCAGGCCGGGGCCACTGGGACGAGGACGGGGCCATCAGCTCACCGGACGGCGGCTCGGCCAGCGACTCCGGCGACCGTTACCGCGGCGACCCCTTCCGCTCGAGCCCCCCGGAGCCGAGCAAGATGGAGTCGCTGATCCAGGCCACGCAGCGGATGATCAAGGACGAGGAGAAGCGCTCGCTGCTCCGCAAGCCCCCCCTGGCCCCCCCCGCCCCCCTGGGCCCCGCCAACGGCCTCCCCAAGCGACCCGGGTCCTGCTTCACCTCCGAATACCCCCAGGGGGCGCTGCAGGGAGGCGCGTGCAGGGGGCTGGGCCAGGTGGTCAGCCCCGCCCCCAGCCCCGCCCCCCTGTCCAGGCTGAGCAGCCCCGGGGCAGACCGCCTTCCCCAGCCCCCCCTCCAGACAGGACCTGCCCCCCCTGCCCCTGCACCACCCCCTGGGGCGCCCTGCGCCCTGCTCATCCTCCCCCACCCCCGCCCCGGCCCTCTACTCCTCCCACCCCCACCCCCACCCGCGGCCCTACCTGGACAAGCACACCTACTCCCTGAGTGGTTACACACTGGAGCACCTGTACGACACCGAGAGTCTCCGCGGTTACTGCGCCACGGCCGCCACCCCCGGCTCCGCCCACTACGACGTGACATCACACCTGCGCATGCAGGCGGAGCAGGCGCCCGGACACAAGGCCACCTCCGTCATCATCACCAACGGCAGCTAGCGCTCGCACACCTTCCCCGGCGGGAGGGGGGGAGGGAGGAGGGGGAGCGGCGGGTGGCATTTCACAGCTGGCCCCGCCTTCTCCTACCCTGGCCCCGCCCTCATCCCGCCTCCCTCTATGAAGCTGGACCGAGATTGGTTGCCCGTTGCACTGTCAGAGAAACAGAGAGTCAGTGACACTCCTCGTGGTAAAGCGAGTCGTTCACTGGCATCGATTACAACTTACAACTGTTTGGTGAGGGGCCGTTTGATTAGGGTCACAGAACTATTAGACCGATCTGTTAATTTCATTGCTGCTGGTGAGACAAAGCTAACCCAAGCATGTGTCAGCATTTTCAAACAGGCTTTGACCCAGGTGTGGTTGGTTTCTGTTGGTCAGGCTGTGCAGTACTTTTCAGTGAGATGATTGATCATCCGTTACACCGCAGAAACAGGTGAGGGGATGGGGGTCGCTCGGTGGTTAGAGCATTTGACAGCAGATCAAGAGGCAGCAGGTTCAAACCCCACCTCCAAACGTCACTTTGGATAGAAGCTCCAGGTAATGCATCCACTGTTATAATGATCTGCTAGAACCACAGGGCGGAGGAACCCAAGCTTCACCATGACAACCTCCACATCATGCCCACATCACCATGACAACCTCCACATCATGCCCACATCACCATGACAACACATCATGCCCACATCAAAGAGACGCCAACGAATATGCAAATTCATCCTTGTGGTGTTTTCTTGTCTTTATTTGTGATAGCTGACCAGGGCAGCTTGCCTACGACCCTGCAGACGAAACCGGAAGATGGAACTGAGGTTCTGGTGGCTCCGCCCCCTTCTAGAACTGAGGTTCTGGTGGCTCCGCCCCCTTCTAGAGGTTGTGGGGTTTGGTTTCACGTGCACGGGAACACACGTGCACGGGAACACACGTGCACGGGAACACGTACACAACACATCTCTCTGGGCTAGGCATGGTGAACACAGCATGAGATGGAGGCCATCTTTATATTTCAGTGTGAAAAGGAAGAGAGGACTCCATTTCGTTTGAAAATGACGAGCGGACTTCTATTCAGTTTGAACTGGAAGAGCGGACTATCCTCATTTCAGTTTGAAATGGTAAGAGCGACTGGCCTATTTCAGTTGAAAAGGAGACGACTTCCTATTTCAGTTTGAAAAGGAAGAGCGGGATTTCCTTACTATTTCAGTGAATGGAAGAGCGGGACTCATTATTTACAGTTTGAAATAGGAAGCATGATTATATTTCAGTTGAGAAATGTTTGTTTTACTTCTCAGATTTGGGACAGTTGATGATGGTTTTAATGAAAGTAAGGTTGAATTATGATGGATATGTTGATTAGTAAGTTGATGATGATGAGATATGAGATGATGGAAGTGGTCGCACAGGCTGTCAGGTGTTTGTGTGTATCTACCTGAGGATCTCAGTAGCGAAGCTCACTGACATGCCGTGGAACTCATGAACTACTGCTGTTTTATAAAACGCCAATATACAGAGAGATCATGTTCGTGAGGAACGCCCGCTTTCTCCAGACGGTTGGTCTGGTAGTGAGGAACGCCCTTTCTCCAGACGGGGTCTGTAGTGAGGAACGCCCCTTTCTGCCAGACGGGGTCTGGTAGTGAGGAACGCCCTTTCTCCAGACGGGGTCTGGTAGTGAAGGACTTCAGAGGACTTCGACTTTGCTTTTCCCCTTGTGAGTTTCTTTAGAACCATCTGTGGAAGTCTACAACATTTCACTTGAAACGATA
Organism: Thaleichthys pacificus; assembly: GCA_023658055.1. Taxonomy (NCBI): domain Eukaryota; kingdom Metazoa; phylum Chordata; class Actinopteri; order Osmeriformes; family Osmeridae; genus Thaleichthys; species Thaleichthys pacificus. Next base: position 2,822,229 of record CM042871.1, on the reverse strand, counting down.
CATTTAGCAATATGCAATCATGTCTGCTGGTGAGATGAGAGGCGTGATGGATCACAACAGCCCTGGATGTGTTGTGTCACGTGACACATCTTGAAGGAGAAGACAGGTCTCCATGTGTGGTGTGGTTCTGGAGGGTGGATTGTTCGACATGTTTAAAGATCTCCGTCTGGTTCCATTCGCTGATATTTCTTCTCAATCTAGATCATTCTATATTCAGACGTTTGGATTTTCTTGTTTTGTCGGAGCTTGGAATTTGATTTTTTCCCCTCCAAATGTATTTATGATGTTCTGTAAATATGTGAGAAAAAAACCTCCACTCTGAAGCACAAAGGGCAAACAAATGTATTTATTAAATCAATGTTTTTTTGGGGGGATATGAAATATATGGTTGAACTGAAAACAATCTGCTTGCATATGGGTGTTTTTGATTGAAACTAAATTCTATAAGAAAATTAAATAAACACATTTTCAAA